>JAWWES010000115.1:52426721-52463488 GCA_035583135.1 Lophotriccus pileatus
TCTTTTGCACATTTTTAATGAATAAGAAGCTGAGTCATATTTCCCCATGGCAAACAGTTCTGCTTTTTTATGTTCACTGATATTCCAAAATATTACTGCATATCCAGCCTATTTCAAGAACATGACAATAGGTATATGTACTTTAAGCTCTTAAAACAGGACAGCAGGTAATTTGTAACTGTGCATTGCATGTACTTAAACCATATCCCAAAGGCTACATCCTTCTATGAGATTGCACTCTACAGCAGAAGAATGTTTGCTCTGGTTTACAGAGGGCCATATGATCTGTGGGCCGGTGGAATACTCACAATCAATACTGCTTTTCTGTGTCTCAAGGGCCTGTTACCTGCCTTCCCTTTCTGCCTTAATACTGACCAATGTAAACAGTAGAAAGCATATGAAACTAAGTTATTAAATCCTAACTGTGAAGCAGCTTTGTTGCACACAATCTATCTGTGGAGAAAAGTTAATCTGCTTATACAGTCCCAGTGTCACTTACATATTCAAAACTCCTGATTTGTACAATAAGACTTCTTCTTTATAAAATCATCCCTTTGGGAAATTATAATTTAACAGGGAAGAAGAATGCAGTGAGTCTTCTTGCTCATTTCATTTTTATAGCAAGGAAGTTCGTGTTTTTTTCAGGATAAAGCCGAGTTTAACTTGCAGAGAGGATGACCTAATTTCCAGATGCCCCAAACTTTGTTCCACTTATCTCCTGGCCATCTCTGCTCCAGTTCTTTTTCCCACTGTTAAAAATATATATATAATAAAATATGCAGTACAAAATACACCAAATTAGTAACTTCACTGTAATTCTAAACCTAAATTTAAAGGTAAATTGGCAATAATCTGTAATAATACAAATAATACAAACAAGTAGCTCCAGAAGTCTTATTAAAGATTCTTTATACTGAATATGAATGTGGTCTTCTAATTTTTATTATTTTTTCTTCTATCCTCTAATCTTTATCATTTATACCTATTCAAAGTAAACGAAGAAATTAAAACTTACCTAAACTTTATTAGTACTATTAACAGGCCAAGTTACAGCAGCTAACTGTCTTTACCAAAGATTTTGAGTTGAATACTTCTCTGATATTCTAAAAACTCTTATCTTGAGCACAGACAACCTTTTTTCAACAATTTTCTGCTGATTTGTAACTTGCAATTTTTCAATAATTTCACTTATGTTCATTTCAAGAAAGCTTAATTTTGTCTGGTTACGTGGGATTAATTTTGTCTGGTTACTACCATACATCCAAGTACCCTTACCTTGGCACATTTTGTACCCTATGCCTCTAATCTTAGAAATTGCAGTTATCAGGTCCATCACCATGAACACATTGTGTTGAGGCAGTATGACCAATTTCCCATCAGTTCAATCATGCATTATTATGCTTACTATTATTATTATTGCTTTGAAGGGAACTGTTGGCATCATAATTCCTCGTAAACAGCTAATCTGCATTTGAAGCAATTGCTTATGGAAAAGCACCTCATGGGTCTCCAAATATCTCTCAAATGCCCTTCCCCAATATCTTTTATAATCACAAAATAAAATGCTATTCAGAAATTCAAATGTTATTCCTTAAAAAAAAAAAATCAAATAAACAAAAACCTCCCCCAAACCACCAGAAAATTCTTAAGCATTCTTATCTACTACCCTGCATAGAAAAGATTAAAACCTGGACTCCAAGACGTTACACTTTATTCTGCCAAGGTGCCAAGTAGCAAAAACATTATGCTACTCATTTTATATAATTGGATAGGACACCTACCTTTTTAGTTCTTTTTTTTTCCCCTCAGTTCTCTGAAAGACTTTTAAGTATCTTGTTTCCTCCCCCATAGTAGACAGCATTTACTAACATCTCCCACCCCAGACACACCAGCACTTGGTATTCTCTCTCCTTTCTAAAGCCATTTCTGTACTGAATGACAAGTATGACTTGTGTCAAACTCCCACTTTCAAGTATGTGACTTATGAAAATTGAGTTGAGGCTTTCCGTAATTTACATACAAATATTTAAACATCAGGATCTGAAAAATCACAGGCTAGCACTGAATATCTTATTGTACGTGATTATAGTTTACCTTACTATCATTTAAGCATTTAATCAAAAACCTGAAATGTAAACATTTTACAAAGTACCAAAAAGTTGCAGTCATATAGCAAGATAAAGGGGAAATTAGTAAATTTCTAACTTTTACTGTGTGGAAAAAATTAAGACCAAATCCAAGGGAAAATAAAATCCACTGCAAACCCTCTTCAACGTCACTCACAAAAGACTTTGCTGCTTGTCTCACAATAGACAGGGAGTATGAAGTCCGCAGGAGCACATAAACGCTAATGGCAGCCTACAATCTAATTAGTCTTATTATAATACCGTGAAGAGATTAAACAGATACTTCTTTAGAAAGGACTTGGGCACAAAAAACCCACCACAAAGAAGTTGTTTCTTTTCAAAGGTCTAGAAATGCATAAAAAAGAAGGGTTTGATTAGGAAGAAGATTGGCTGAGCCTGACATGATAGCTAGTGTGCCTCAAGATTTTCCTGACTGAAAAGAGAAAAAAATGGGGAACAAGAGTATTTGTACATTCTGCTTCATTTACACTTTGACTTACACATCTGAGTGGAAGATTTTATTTTTATGAGGTAAAGATTTTCTGTGAACTTTGATGAGATGTCTATGGAAGACTGGAGAGTAGAACTGAAGAACGTTCAAATGAAGCTCCAAAAATCCTGGATAGTTTTTCATTTTTTAAAAAGTTTTGAGGACGCTGTATACTTGGAGGCTGTTTAAATTACATATGACTAAAGGCCAAAATAAGAATGGTGGCTATCTAGTCTTTCTAAAGTTTTATTTGTGAATGTTAATGCCGGCAGTGCCTTATTGGAGACAGATAAGTGATCCAAGGAGTGAGTTCCCCGTACATCATAGGAGGAGGTGCAGTACAAAAGTAGGGGACAAACTGCGTAAGGCTCAGACAGCCCCAAACTCTTCCTGTCAGAGGGCAATCACAATACACAAGGGTATTCATGGATATGCAATCACTTGTGCTGTAGGGCTCTACAGAGAGTAAATTGTCTTTAAGAGCTTATGAAGCTCAAATCAAGTGAGAGTTGCACTCTAAGGGTGCCTCTACAGTAGCACTAGTGTTCAGATGAGAGTGTATTTTAGAATTAAATCTCCTGATCATCTGGACTGATATGGAGTTCTGGTTTGTAACTTGACACAGGTTCAGAAAGCAACCTGGCCTTCTTTTGAATAAAACCAAAACAGAAGATGTGGTCCAGGGTTTCACTTAACGCACCTCAGCCACTAACAAATATTCAGTTCACAGGTCCAGAGAAGTGGAACCTCTGCATACATACAGAACAGACATCAGGTCCTGAGCAGCAACTGTGCTGCTTTACAGATTCACTTGTATTGGGTCACACTGATATTACCAGTCTGGTCTCTGTTGTGTTGCAGACTGTCACGTTCCATTCAGATTACTCTTAACACTGAATCTTGAGACTTCAGTAAGACTAAAATACATGCTGCAAACAATAGAAGGGTGTCATTGTTCAGTGTGCTTGCTGGGTCTGTGATCTGAAGGATAAGATTACCTAAAGCACCTGGTGTGAAATTCATGCTCCATGCTTCTAGAGGATTCTTTGTCCATGCCTCACATATAACTCCTCTGCATAAGCAAAGATCTTGAACAGTGCTAAATCCATCTAGCAGAGCTGCTAGCATGTGTTCTCCTAAATGGCCTTCATTTTTGCAGAACTTGAGCACAACTGATACCAGATGAGAAGACTTTATGTAATGGAATAGAAGCAGGGAACACACTGCAGAGTCACTGATTCTTTTTGCCTTCCAGTAGCTTAACTATGATGAAGCACCTTATTGTTCAAATATTATTTCAGAACACAGATGTATGGAAATGGTGTTTATAGAAGTGATTTGTCTATCCAAGCCCAGACATCACTTCTGGTGGTTTGTTTTCTTTTTTCCCTTTAAAATAACTTTTCCAGATGGTGGAGCAATTTAATACTTACCCTGCAATCAAGCACTTTAAGAGCTTTCCTTTTCAGGCTGTAGGAGTTCCAAACGTTAGACCCCCTCGATTTCTCCTCGTGTCAAGGACCCCTGTGGTTATCAAACCCCTCCTGACTGGACAGAATCACAGAATGGGTCAGGTTGGAAGAGACCACAGCAGGTCATCTGGTCCAACCTCCCTGCAAGGTCATCCTAGAGCACATAGCACAGGATTGCATCCAGATGGTTCTTGTGTATCTCCAGTGTAGGAGACTCCACAATCTCTCTGGGCAATCTGTTCTAGTGCATGGTCACCTGCACAATAAAGAAATTTTCCTCATATTCAGGTGGGACTTACTGTGCATCAGTTCCTGCCCATTGCCTCTTGTACTGTTGCTCGGCATCACCGAGAAGAGCCTGGCTCCATCCTCCTGACACCCTCCCTTCAGATATTTATAGACATAGATGAAGTCCCTTCTCAGTCGTCTGCTCTCCAGGCAGAACAGGTGCAGCTCCCTCAGCCTTTCTTCATAAGAGAGCTACTCCAGCCCCTTGGATGATCCCCTTATAATGCCGGTACTTCATCCTACATTTAAAGCCAGGAATGAAGAGGTTTAGAAGTAACACACGGGGCTTTTAGGTATTGGAGAGCCCACTTCTAGCGACTGCGCCTGCAGTGGAAACACTGAGAAACTTGACGGTTCCTCAGGAAAATTCATGTCAGAAGAAATGCTCTCTTCGGCGGGGCAACACAGGGCAGAACAAATTCCCTCCCCGGCGGGACCGGCACAGCGGCCCCGGAGCGGCGAGCACGGCGCACCGGCACAGCCTCCTCTCCGCCGGCGGCCTGGCCCGGGCGTGCCCCGGACACGCTCCCGCCTCCGGGGCGGAGGCACCTGCTCCGCCGGCCCGCGGGCAGCGGCGCGGTCAGCCGGAGTCGCGGTGGGCTGCCCGCCCCGGGGGCACACAGGGCGAGGGGGTTCGCCCGTGCGGTGCGACTGTAACCCGTACTCGCTGACCCACTGCAGTTCGTGTTCGCAACCGCGTTCTGCAAATAACTCGTGCTCGCAGTCGCGTCCCTCCGCTCCCTCGGGAACGGCCCGGCCTCTTCCCGCCCGGCCCGGCCGCGGAGCTGCGGCTCCCCCGGCAGCCGGGCCGCTGCCGCAGCGCCGCCCGCCCCGCCGCCCGGCCCCGTGGCCCCCCTGCCCTGCCCCTCGCCGCCGCCGCACAGCGCGGGCCCTGCGCTCCGCCCCGGCCGGGCCGCGGGGGCGCTCCGAGTCCCGCCCGCACGGCGCGCACACACACACACACACACACACACACGGAGGGACACACGGACATACGCACAGACACACAGACACACGCACACGGGGACACGGACACGGACACGCGGAAGTGCACCCTGCTGCGCCGCAAACATGGCGCTGGTGCCGTGCCAGGTGCTGCGCGCCGCCATCCTCCTGTCCTATTGCTCCATCCTGTGCAATTACAAGGCCATTGACATGCCCGCGCATCAGACCTATGGAGGCAGCTGGAAATTTCTGACCTTCATAGACCTGGTAAGTGCCCCCGGCGGCGGCCGTGGCCCTGCCCCTTTCCTCGGGTTGCCCGTGGAGCGGCCGCGGCCCGGGCGCACCGCGGCCCCCGGCGCTCGACGGCAGCGCCATGCGGTGACCTTAGAGCGGGGCGGCGACATGTTGGGGCTGCAGGGCCGGCCGTGAGAGCAGCCGGCCGGGCACGGCGGAGCCGGGTGCTGTGAAGGCAGAGAGGCACGGACAGAGCCGAGGGGCTGCCGCGCGGGAGCGGCCGTGGGGAAGGTGCGCCTGACGGCCCGCCAGCCCAGTGCTGGGGCTGTGCTTCGCCTTTTCTAATGGCTGACACTGAACGCCAGAACCTGCCCGTCCAGCATCTGGCTCCCGTGTGCTGTCAAAATAATAAAAAAAAAAAGACATGCCTTGCTCCCTTTGGCCCTTTTGAGGAATCCATCCCTGTCAGGTGCAAGTGTGTCAGTGGCACAAAAAATGCCAGGCAATTCCAACTTGCCTGATCCAGTTAGTTTTGGTTGCAAATCCATAAACAAGCCTACGAAATAAAAGAGGTCTCATTTCATGATATTTCTTCATAAGGGTCCATGTCTGGCAGAGTAACTAGCATGCTGGCCTGCTGGAAAACGCCAGGTGCTAGGCAGGAGCTATTTTTTCCCTGAGCTTCCTCGGCTTGCTGCCTCCACAACAAGTGTTCCCTTAATGCAGGTGGGAGAAGAGGGGGCGGGAGGAAGAGAGGAGATGGGAGGAGAAACTTGGTTTCTGCTTCAGGAATATGATAGCAAAATTAAACCTAGTACCTGGATCAAAACATTTTTTTTCTTTGTATTCACAGTATAATTAGGTGAAAACTCTTGCAGTTCCTACTGAGTTGCAGAAAAGTTCCAAAATGCAAGTATTTCAGTGCTTCCCAGTAAATATCGCCTCTCTCAAACCTTCATCGCAGATTCTTAAGTATTGCTGCTGTTGCCTACATGGTTCATGTTGAGTCAATAGGTTGAGTTTGTGAGCTTGGAGACCGAACGCAAACACCAGTACCCAGTTAAGTCAAGTCTGCAAATTTCCGTATCAGGAATTAGTTAAAGTTCACTGAGATCCATATTTTATTTGCAGAGAAGAAGCACCTAGCATGTTTTTCATTTAACCAGGATAATTTTTTTTTGTGGATGCAAAAATTTGCTGGATCTCTGAGGATCCACAGCAATAACTACTGCTTTTACTCCAACTGTAAATGGGTGCCTTAAGGCTTTATGTTTTTCTGGAAGGCAAACTCTTCCTTTTTTTGTTTTTGGGCTGCTGAACAGTACTGTCTGTAGTATTGGTTGATAGAAGTTAGCATGAAATCCCAGTAAGTTAGGAGGGAGCTGTTGACTTTAGTGGCAGTTGAATAGGAAGTGAACCAGCTAAAACTAAAAGCTGATAATCTTCTCTTTGAGTCTCTTTCACCCTTTTTTTCCCTTTTCTTCTAGCCCTTACGGTTGCTTGAGGCTTAAGTGAACCGAGGTTGTCATACAGTGAAAATTTTGCCATAAATGACAGTCATCATTTCCCCAAAATTACAGCCTGCTGTCTGTGGCAAGTTCATGTGGACTTTCCCATCAAAGCGTGGTTCAGGCTACTTCTGTCATGGCCCGAAAGGTCAAGGGAAATACATAGTGCTTTCTAAAATACCTAGAAGAGTTACCAACTGCAGCTAGTACTTGCATGTGTTTCTCATAGTCAACTCCCGTAGTTGAAAAAAAGGTTAGCAATTTCTTACAGTCTTCTTCAAAATAACACAGAATTCAATGGCTTGAATGCCTTTCTTAGTGACTAACTAGCACATAGACCTCTCCACTTGCTGACAGTATTTCCTTATGTCCAAACGGCCCTGTAGCATCTTATCTAAGCAAATCTATCTTTCTGTCCCCTGGGACAACTGGGAGACTTGAAGAAGCAGGAACTGTTACATTCCCGAGGAGGATACCAGGAGGCATGGTTGGACGATGTTAGGCACATTTCCAAAATACTGTATGTTGATTAAGTCTTAAAAAGCTCTTCCATAAGTTTCAGTTTCCTCAACCATGTGCAGTGTTCCGGTGTCAGTCACATTCAAAGGCTGTCTAGACAAAATATCATCAATGCCAGAGTCTTGGCAGACGTGTGTTCTTGCTACAGATTGTACCTCCACAAACAGAGATTTCATCTTTGACATCACAGAAGCACGTAGAAGTTTTTTCTGTTTCTGAAAACTGCTACCAGTTTTTGAGAAAAGTCAATTTATGACTTGAATCTGAAAAGTAATTTGGATTTTTTTCCCATTTGTCTATTTTTAAAGGGACATTCCTTTCCAGTCTCAGCATCCATAAATCTCTTGGAGTTTTAAGTATCTGGCTTTGCAGAGCTGCTATGTGAAATGATTTACAGTGATCTGCAGGTAATACAATTTTGAATCAAATTATGAAAAATTAGTAGTTTGGACTCTAAAACACAAGACAGTAAATCATTCTAAGTGTATGTATATGAACAGAAGACTTGGAGCCCTCACACAATTCACAGAAGTTGAGCATTTTGAGGAAGCTGTTTCGTGCAGCGTTAAAGACTGTAACGTCCCTGTCTATCCAAAATATTTTGGATGTTTATACCTAAGTAATGTTTTCTTGGATGCCAATGTTTATGCTTAATTTCTCCTGTCCCTGAATGAGCAAAGAAAACAAGTGCAACCAATGACTTCTTTTAACTGCTGTCATTCTGATGACTGACTCAGTTTTTTTGCAGTTTCCAATGTGGTGGCAACATTCCCTAAAACACCTGTGTCAATGAAATATTTTTCTGGTTTGTGAAGCTATGTACAGGCAGTATGTTTTGACAGTACACAGGGAATGCTCCTTGCTGTTGCTACTAGTAGTGATATCTCCACTTCAGACTTTCTCCTCGATATGTAGAGGTGCTAGATTCTTATCCCGCTTATTCAAAAGATGGTAAAAATAGCTGCCTAGTACCTGTGGATTCCAAAACACATCAGAAAAGAGAGCAGTACATTTTTTTGTCATGTATAGAGTGGAAAACTAAGGTATGAAGAGATAAAGAGTTGCTGCCAAAATCAATTGGTGGGCCCAGCAGATGAAATTATTGAACTGAACATTTAGGCTACTTCAAAACTACAATATGTTGCTTTCATTTAACTCCACAACACAAACCAAGCCCTGAAATTAGTTCCTAATTAGTTCCAGCAAAGAACTGGATTCAGATGGAATATTTCAAGAAATATGTATTTCTTACATAGCTGCCTTCGTTAACCTCGGATTCACCGTTTTATGCTGTAGTAGTGGAGTACTGCAGGACTTCACTGTCCTCTGCCACAACCCGTAAATTCATTGTTGAGCCTCATAACTGAAAGTTGTTAGGATGAAAATGATGCCACTACAACATGATTCTTTGCAACAAGCTTGTCAACTACCTCCAAATTTTTCCCTACTCAGTTCCATAGGTACTTGAAGTAGCTGAATTAAAGATAATAGTACTTGAATTCAAGATAACCAGGTCATCCTGCGTACACTGCAGTCACACACCTGCCTTTATACATTTCTTGAGGAATCCATTGCACCAACTTGTCTAAAAGGCCAGGATCCTTGCTATTGCATTTTGTTCTTCAGTTTCTGTTGGGTCTCTTACTGTTGCTGTGAGAGGGGGCAAAAATAAACAGAATTTAGATTCCAGAATAAAGTGGAGCTTGTGGGTGCCAAAAGAAGACTAAGTCTACATTTTGCATTTGTGTGTGTGATAAATAGCAAAAAAGTAGCTTAGAGTTGAAATAAGTATTTACCTCCTTAGGAAGGGTAGTGCTGGGCTAAATAGCTTCTAGTTTTCATTGTGCAGTTTCTCTGGAAACCTTATTCCTTAAAGAAAGTAGAATAAGCCAAGATAATAGTGCACATACATAAGCATGCATTAACAAATTTCTGGGGGTTTGTTTTTGTTTTTTTATAATCTTAAGGTGTCTCTGATAGGCTGAACAGGGTAGTTATAGAGGCAAAAAGCAAGGCCAGATATTGGAAGTGTTAGTCTCAAGTGTTAATGTGTTACGATTATCATTAATGGTCCTATTTTGAATATCAGAATGTTAATGTGGGTGATTCCCATGACTTGATTCAGGGCAGCCAAAGCTATAGATGAATTGGTTTTGCTCATATATAAATCTGCCTGACCTTACACTGTTACTATACTCTTGAAAGAAATAGCAGGATATGTGTGTATGAAATTTTATATGTTGTCTGGCAGATTGAGTTCTACAAGAAAAAGGTATGGGGTCTGCTCCCAGAACATTTTTTTTTTAATTTGTTTTGCAGAAAAGGCCTGTAGATTTAGTTTAAGTTCAAGTAAGTAATCAGAACTTAGTCAGTTCCTTGTCTTTGAAAAATTTCAGAGGGGCATGTTATCAATAGGACTAGAAACTAGAGTTGGTAGGTCTATCATTTATGTATTTAATGTATTAGTTATTAAATTTTGTGTGATACAGTTACTAAACCACAAAGATAGCAGCTTAACAAAGCAGGGCTAAAAATCTTTTGTGAGTTGTGCCTAATTTGGATTTAGTCAAGCTGATAGGAAATAAAATAACCAGAAAATACTATAGGCCAAGAGATTAATAATTAAGGAACAATAAACTGTGCCATTGGTGCAGTATCTGAAATTGATCAAATTTAATTGGCAACTGTATTGGTCAAACTTACCACAAAGAGAGAACAAAGATAAAAACACATTCCACACTCTATGGAATATAACTATGACTCTTTTATAGGATTTCCTTTAGTAAAATAAATTTCACCTTCTGCTTTCCTTTTTCATCAACTGTAAATTTACCTTGATACTCAAGTGTTTTATGGCTTTTGGGTGAAAAAAATACAGAATGTAAAACTATGTATTATTCCAAGAGGGAATTCATCACCATACCTAAATGTCTGTGTGGTCTTACTTCAACAAAGAACACAGTCAATGGAGTGTTTATCAGTTTACAGAGAAAGAAAGGGATTGCTTTTTCGGGAATAACAAGGTGAGGTTTCTTAATGATGCTTAATGTATTGGAGAGAAAAGGCAACAATATACATAGGGGAGCCTTTTATGTGTGTGTTTTAGAGCTTTCTTTTTCACTCTCAGGCTGTAAACATGTCAGAGGAGCAGAAATATATAGTGCTGTTGATGCAGTAATAAAAATGTAACAGTCACCATTTCTTACTCATAGACCCCGTGTTTTCCATTTGCTGTTGGTAGCGCTATTACAAATTGAGTGGAATTTGAGCACCTCGTTGAAGAGTTCTGTTTTCACATTGCATTAGCATGCCTTTATTTTACAATTGTACTTAAATATGTTGTACATTTCATTTGGGAGTTCTCAGGAAAGTTATGGCTGTCTTGAAATATTTATGTTGGCAATAGGATAGAAAGGGTAAAGGAGAAAGGTGGAAGAGAGGAAAAATTGGGATCACTTTCTCTGATGATAGATTTAACTGATGTCAGTAATACTATTTTATAACTTGGAGTATGTAAGTGATGGATAACCATGCTCTGTTTTAAACAGGAGTGTAAAGTCTGTAGAGTTTTGTCGGAACAGTTTCAAATGATGACAGCTTCAAGAACTTGGTTTAGTAGTCTTCTGTTGTCCTTTGAAAAAAATATTATTTATTTATGTTGTTATTTTCTTTACAGTTTTATTATAGTGGAAAGGATAACTCAGATAGACTTACATACCTCCATATGGCAAAATTGGTAAATATTTTAAACAATTAGTTTAAACGAGGACAAAATCTCTAGTGTTCTGCATTAGCGTTCTTTGCTGAAGTCAAAGTTGGGGTTCTGAGCTGTCCTAATTTGTTGTGAATATATATAAAAAAAATATAAAAATTATTTAATCAATGTATTTTTGACCTTATATGTGTGTTGTGTTAATGTAGCCATGTAGTCTTTGCAGTTACATCAACCTCAGGGTGTATAGAGACTTGCAGGGTCGTTGTCCATGTGGGCAGTTACTTGTTTTGTCCTTATGATCAAAAATGAAAAAAGAAAATCAATCTATCTGAAAACTGGGAAACCCTCCCATGATAAAAAACCTTTTATTATTGGTGTGGTGGAAATGTCAATTGTGCCATATGCCACCATGCAACAAAATTGAATTTGATCTATAAATAGAAAAATATGACATTACAAAACCCTGACATTCCATAGATATGTTTGCAGACTTGAACAAAGTAAAACCACAGTAGAATGTAATAAATTTGAAACAGTAGGCAATTCTGCAGTGTATTAATATACGTAGATTCATTGCGAGGCATTATGCCAAGTGTGTATTTGCCCCAACAAAACCATGTATGAAAAAGTATCTCAGATTCCTTTTATTAGGTAAGTATTTTCTGTGTTGCAACTTTCCGTACCTGATAGTTGGAGTTGTGAGTGCCTGCCTATCCTAGTGCAATATTTAGAAAACATTTTTCTAATTGTGCTACTTTAATATAGACTGATATTGGAAGGAGCTTGACCTGGGTGGAAAATTCCTTGTCTTTGGAGTCCTAATTGCTAATGCAATTCCAGTCAGTAAATGTGAAAAAGATCAACACCAGTGACAGGTTTGTATGATTTCCGCAGAATTCAGGAGTGAAACAAATATTGGTAAGAAGTTGACATTGAATATTTCTGTATTTGAAACAAAAGTGATGTTATTGTTTTCAATACACACATGAAAAACATGAAATTCCTCTCAATGTAGGGGTATGGAAATGTATGGAAAGTGTCCGAATCTGAGGCCTGGTCTTCTCACCTTGCATGTGCTGGTATATATCTGGCATATGAGATAGAAACAAAATCGGCAGTTGACTTACTTGTAGACCAACTCTTTGAAAGGGTGAATATAAAAAGCTTTCTTCCTTCCAACGAAAGCTTTTTCAAATTTTGCCTTATTTGCCTGCATTTATTTGAATAATTACATTCTCCCCATACCATATTTTCCAAAGCCATGAATATGTTATTAGTCTTCAAAGCCTTACAGGCTTTGTTCCATTACTCTTACTATGTATAATGCAAGATTTTTTCAACTCGGCATAGTTAAATATGCTGCCACTGAAAAAGCTGTGTTTAACTTTAGTGGATGGAAAAGTTAACTGAAGTCTGAAGAAAAAACAAAATCAGTTGGAAGCTAAAGTAAAACTTCCAGACTTTTCAGACAGGAGGAAACTAAAGCAAGTTAAAATTTATAAGCCTTTTTTTTTTTTTAATATACTGTAAAATTGCTTGGGTTTTTGGGAGTGGTGGTGGTGTGATGGTGGTGGTGGTTTTTTTCAGTATACTACAAATTTTATAGATTTTGGTTGGAAACAGGTTAAGCTCATGTGAAGTGCTGGGGGAAAATCAGAACCTGATTTTCATTTGTATGAAGGCTCCTTCTGGCAACTTTGGCAAGTCCATGCGATTTTCCCTTGAGAGTTTGAATGCAACATTTGAATGTCTCTAGTTTCATTGCCTGAACAACTTTTCTTACCACTGTCCTTGCAAACATCCAATTTACAGTAGGTTTTCCAAACAGATATGCCAGAAGGTGCAATTATATAATAATTTCCACTTAGATCTGTGTGCAGCTGACATGGTTCAGGTATTTTTGCCACAGTTGTCTGTCAGGTTAGTTGTTTCAAAGTGCTTGAGGACTCTGCAGTGTAGCTTAAAACAAAACTAGTATTGCTGCATTTTTCCTAGCTGAATATTAGGTGTCCTGATAAACTAGAGTAGAATGTGTAGGAGAGCAGGATATAAAATCCTTCATTACTTCCTTCCTTACTTGTAAATCAAAGCATAAGAGGTGTGAGTTTTTGCAATTTAGTTTGAGTGAAACAATTTATAAGGTTTCATCTTACCTCTACAAATACTGCTGGACTCTTCAGACTGTTTGAGCTGGTTGTGCAGGGAGGGACGTAGCTGAGTTTAAATTTTAGTCTTTTAGGGATTGATTGGCTCATTTTTGGTTTCAGGCAGTGCTTGTCTGTATTTGTATACTTTTTTTTAAGCCTAGTTCTTTATGTACCTGAGGGTAAATTTACTTTTTTTCCCCCCTATATTTGCATATATTTTATCAGGTGCCTTGAAGCCTTCTGGTCCAGGCAGCACATAAGTAACAATTTGTTATTTATTATTATTATTGCTAATATTAGAAGTCAGCAGGAGTGGGAGTTACACTTGCAGAGCACAGGTGTCATATGTTCCTAAATGTACTTGATCAGATGCAAAAGGAAGAAAAAGAAACTGCTGACTTTAAATGCTGCTATATGAGTTGATAAAATGCAAGAATACAAAAGGGATGTTTTCCCTATGAGATGCTTAAAAAGCTTGTGCCTGAAGTGGTGGAAGCATTTCATACAGCTAAGGTCTGTGTGATCCTGAGGCACTGCAATAGGGCCTTGACCCTAGAGGAGATGTAAATTTTTTATGGGCAGTGCTTGAGCAGGCTCAGGTGTGTAAAGAAAGCAAGTAGGGAAGTGAGAGAGAAAAGGAAGATCCTGTATTTGACAGGAATTTGTACCTGAGGTGTGTTGGTGAGAAAGTGCACCATGCAGTCTTATGCTGTGACAAGCTGGTATTTAGGTATTTGACTGCTGGGTATGAGGACAAACAGAGGGAAAGCAACGGGTGGAGGTACAGGGTGGCTGGTGTTTCTCAGCTAAACCAGCATGTGTTAGCTCCCACAGACTTCCTCCCCTTCCTTGTCCTCTCTCATTTCTTCTTTCTATTCACCCACACAGTCTCTCTACATAACCCCCCACGCTGGTGTCATGGCATCACTTCTCTGTACGTACATGTTTGGCTTAGCATGCTTTGTCTCAGCAGAGGGTGCCTGCAAAGCTTTGTCCCTGGTTAGAAGTTAGTTATGTGCATTGACAGGTACAGAGGTCCCCATTTGCGGTTCACTTAACGCTTACAAACAAGTTGAAACTCTGTGCAACGGTAACTTTCTTGACCTGAGTTTTCTTGTTACAACTGTATTCCAAGGACTTCGAACTTACATTGTGTGCATTAGACAATTATATGCATTCTTGTAGGTCCCAGGAAGTGAGTCCCAAGAATGCATGAGTCAGGAAGGGAACCTGTGCTGTGTGGAAATGTTGCACAATACTGTAGTTTTAAATTGGACATTCAGGAGGCTGAAAGTGATTTGGGGTGTTTGGAGGTGGATACATGTCTTTGTGTATGTGTTTGAAATAATAGGTATTTACTTATGCTGCACATAATTTGAAAATACCGAAATATTCCTAAGAGCTACTCTGTTCCATACTCTCTCCATATAGTATGTACATCTAAGAGTGAATTGGCCTGCTACTACTTAAGTCAGTTTAGGTGACCAGTTAATGAACCATGGATAGAAGATTACAGTGGTTTGAGATACCAGTTTTTCAGTGTCAAAGAACTGTAGAGAACAGGAGAGAGTAGAAAGCTTTTGGGTCAGCAGTCTCATGACCTGCCATGGCTAGAAAGGGATATTCCTGTATTTATTAAAAAGCTAACGATGTTTCTAATTCTAACATAGAAGATTAGTATTCAAATCGCCTTGAGTCAATGCCAGTACAATTTCAGAAGCTAACAGCTCTGTTTTTCCAGAGATTATGTTCTATGCTATTAAGTCATATGTCATTTCAGGGTAAGGTTTATTTTCTTCTTCTCATGGTCTGGGGCAGAAGCTTCTAAAATGATGTTGCCAAAATAATTCAAAGCTGTTTTGGTCCCCATTAATTACAAGGCTGAGTTGATGAAATTTATTTTATGATGATGTATTTCAGAAAAGGGTGGAGGGACCTCTTGTTACTTTGGGTATTTGAGCCAGTGGGATCTGAACTTCTTGATTTTAAAATTCAACCTGCAGCATACAGGCAAAATATGAATTTCTTTGAGGGTGTGCGAGGGATGATTCCACTGCTGGCTTTGTGAATGAAAGTGCTGCCGCTTTCCGCTGATCCCTAATCACTCTGTCAGGCTCCTTAGTTGAGGGTTGCTGTCAGTTATCTGTATATTAGTTATCTGTATATTTGCTGACCTTTTTTCCTTATAGGAATCCACCTATGCAGTATCTCTTTACACATTCTTTCTTAATAACTTATTATCCAGCACAGTCTCCTTGATCTTTCAGCTCTGCATCCCACTTCCAACTACACACCCAGTCCTCTACCAGAAGCCTGTGTTTGCCTGTCAAGTGCTGCTTTTCTTATCCCACGTACTACTTACACTCTTTCCCCACCATTCACACATACTGTCTTTTCTCCCAGTGCATTCACTGTCTCATATATTCTTCTGCATCCTCATCCTGACCTTCCCAAATACCAGACCTACTCAGTGTCATTCTCTTGTGTTTTTGAAGCACCCTGTGTAGACCCAAACCAGTGAAGAATAAGCCATCTTCCATCAGAAAAACTTGATCTTAGTGTGGTGTGGCCTCAAATAAACCAGATTTGAAATGATGCTGTTACATAAGACTCTTAGCTTTGCTTTCTGTTTTTGAACAAGTTTTTAAGCATCCTGGTTACAGGAAAAAAAACCCTGTAAGTGTTAAGCATAGTGGATCATGATCCTAATGTTTATTATGGTGTTAAAATCTTGTCATTTTTTGGTAGCCTGCCATTCAATTTTTTTATGATAGAATTTCCAATTCAGAAGCAGGTCCTTGATAAAAACTGATGTTTAACTTGAAGAATCAAAATTAGGTACGGAATCAGCAATCAGTATTTATTCAGACATTTCCCTTTCTTTTTTTTTGCAATGTATTTATTTTAAATGAGATGCTGAAACGATTTAAATTGTACTTTATATTTGCTAATAAGAAAACCTATCTCATAACAATTGTCATGAGTTTTGAAATCTACATTCAGTGAGATAAACTGATAAAAAATATTTTTGAACATTACTTAGCTTGTCAGCTATTACTGGGATTAACAGAAGAAGCTTTTTTCTTTTTTTCATGTGAACATATATAAGTGCTTATACCTTGGTTGTGTGGGTGGATTGGGACTGCATGCAAACACACCTGGTGCAATTTGGGAGTAAGGAAAGAGAGAAATATGCATTTCACAGTGGTAAGTTTCTCCTCAACCTATATGGAATCATATTCATTTTTGTTAGGGGTTACCAGGTACAGAGGAGTCTGCCATGGCTCCATGCCCCAGCATCCAGCCGGTAGCACAGCTGAACACGTATACAGTGAACACATACCATATAAAATCAGGTTGCTAAAATGCAAATAAAATTCTGACTGGACTAGGTGGTTTAGGGTCAGGAATATCTTTTAAGATATGTCAGCCAAATAGTCAAGTGATGTCTCAACATATGACCCACCTAGAGTCTGTATCTTGCCTGGTTAGCTTTCCTGTGCCCCGCACAGGGCTGGAGAGCAGTCAGGGTGCAGTGTTGTGATGGGAGCACTTTGGTCTCAGTGCCACTTCCTGCAGGGTGTCTGGCCCCACTACAGGGTCTGAACTGTGTGGCACATTGTTGGAATCAATGCTCACAGCTGCCTTATGATAAAATGTCACAAAAGGTCTGTGGGTCTTGCAAAGGTCTTGATCTACGGAGATGTTTTGACGTTACTTTTGACAGCCAGTGGTGAGTATTCTCTCTGTATTATCCACATGTGTTCTGCACAGGAGTTGAGGTCAGACTTCCAGTTCTGGGTGATACTCAGCATCCATAACATGCATGCAAGTTAGAAATACTTGAGTTTTCAGCATATTGCAAGATAAGACATGAAATATTGAAGGGTTTTTGTTGTGGCTTTTTTTTTTAATGTCTCTTCTGGTGTGATTGTAAATTTAGAAATTACGAATTTATTCCAGATGGGAAGAAAAAGTAAATCTCGCAATTTCTTGTGAGGAAAAAGAAAGATTTAAAAAAAGTATTTCAAATTCATGGTTTCATTGCAGTTGGACTGATGTAGTGAAAACAAGACATTTGATTGTCTTCATTAAGATACTCAAAGTTTCATTGCAAAGGAATCGTCCACTGCAGTGACAAACTGTTATTCAGAAATGCTTTCTCAGCTGTGTTAGTTGAAAACTTGTTTAATGTCATGAAAGCAACATAACACAAAGTTGTGACTTACTCATAAAGGTTATCCTTATTTTGTAGGAATTGTACATGTGGTGTGTGAGATAGTGAATGCAAACTTGAATTTGAAATATAAAAGTGAGAGTCAGAAGAGGATGTGATAAATCAAGTCCAGAAAACAACTGAACAACTGTTTAATCTTGTTTCCCCCCCCCTTTTTTTTTTTTAATTAGGTACAACCTGATTACAGGGATTAATAAGTATTTTGAAGAAGTAACCAAATCATAATAACGTGGTACAAGCAAAGTCCTCTTCTGACCAGTCTTTCCCTTTTAGACCTTGTATTTTGCCTGTCTTGGGTCCTTGTGCTCAGTGAATGTGGCTAAACAGTGTTTGCCAGGCAGAGAAGTGTGGTGATAGAAGTAAACATGTTTTACAAGATACTTATTTGCATGGTGTGCCTGTATCTCAGTGGTGTATTTTCAGACAAGGTCTCTTTGGCTAGGTCATGCTGCAGACAGCCTTGAGCTCTCATTCTGAATAACTCCAGCATCTTCGTGCTGGTCTCAAGTGTATATATCTTCTCTGAGAGAAGACATATCCTTGATATTCAGAATTCTGTAAACTGACCTTTTTAAAGGACTCCTTTTAAGCCACGTAGATGGGGATTCAGCATTTGGAATCAGACCTGGAACAGACCCATCTTTTATTAATATAATGTCTTCTGATTTACTGCAGGAAGACACTGAAATGATTAAGTGTACCAGCAGTCTGCATAAAATGCCTGGGTGACCTCTGAAGCACTACGATAAATATCAAAGAAAAAATTTTAAACCTGTATGATCAGCTTAAGGAAAATTAGGGCCATATCTCAGTTTGTTGGAAATGCTGTTTAAGTAGGAAGACAGGTAGTGCCTGCAGAGTGGCAGAAGATCTAGGCCACCTCTTTTTTCATATGACCTAAAATGAATGAGTACTCTGGGTAGAAAGTATCTTTCCACTGGAGTTTGCCTTGCAGTTTTTCTCCTTGGTGGTCTTCCCAAAAGAAAGCATAGGTTAATGGTATGAGCAGCTGAAGAGGGCATATTCTCAATGATCAGTCTTGTTTGTTCTCTTTATGGATACTTATTTTTGTACCATCTCCTTTGTCCTTATTCCAAGAAGGAGTCAGTACACACACAGATGGAGATCTTCTGATGAAATTAACAAATCCTAATAGCAAGTATCTTGCTAAAAGTAAAATTGCTTTGTAGAGCCGTTGCATCTTTTACTATAAGATCTCAAAGCACTTAGGAAATATTAGTTAACTAAGCTTGACATCTGTCTATGAAGAGGTATGATTTAAACCAAATGCAAGCTCAGCAGACAAGACACTGAAATTGGCTGAACATACAGTCATTAAAATCCTTAAGGAATTACCTTAGTTGTGTAACCTGTATGTTAAAACATTGTTAATCTCGGGTAGTTCAGGAGGTGATTCGTGGGGCAAAGGCTGCAGATAGATTACTCCTATTCAGCCTTCGGGGTTTTTTGCAGGGTGGGGTGGGGCTGGAGTTGAGACTGGCTGTTCAACCTACTCTGCCCAGGTTGTCAAACATCACCTCTAGTGTGCCCTGTCTCATCTGGTGACTCATTTGCTGCTGCTGCTATCCACAAAGAGATGGGAAACTGTGGACATTGCCATGAGGTGTGAATGAAGGCAGGTGCTACCCCTTGCTGGAGCAGGAGCAGCCCGACTCCACTTTGGTTCCTGGTTTGGCCCCACCTTCTTCTGCTCTCCAAGATAAGAACCATAGCCTAGGTTGGCTTCAACACTTCCTGGTGTTGCAACAGGCACTACCCTTAACCTGTGCCTACCCAGCAGCAGCAGAACAGGAGAGTGTGTGTTTACATGGGGGATGCAGAAGGGAGCATTTGATGATACAGGAAGGGTGAGTTGAGTCCAGGATGCTGATGAGAAAGGAAGAGACAAAGCTATTTAAATGGTAGAACGTAGGTTGCTGCTGTGGGTGCAGAGTGGGTGATCGCTGCAGCAGAACATCAACAGGCATAGCTCCAGCAGGGAGAGTTGACTTTAGGAGAAAAAGATGAGGCCCTAAACCGGAGATCTGCTCCCGTACATGCTGAGTTCAGGGCATCCTCAGTCTGCAAAAGCTGTGGGAATTATGGACATATTTCTGGACAGAGGGAGGTGTACCTGCACTGTGTAGCATATGTGGCATAAATGAATAATCTCTGGGAAATGTTGAACCTGCTGGGTGTATACTGTGAAGTCAATCCCTGTGTGAGCAGTAGGTGTTTATGCAGAAGAACCAGGCGTTCAGCAGCCTGGACAAGTACCACAAATCTTCACATGCTGCCTGAAGATAGTTTTTAGCTGGAAAGAGGGAAAAGCAAATGTAGGGTAGCTCTAACCTACACAGTGAACATGTAGGTTAGCATGGAGGCTTCCACCCACATGACCTACTTGTGGAACAGCTTCTTTTCTGAAAAAAACAGTGCAATATCATCCATGGCTGTTTGAGTAGGAAGTGTATTTCTGTTGGCTGGAAGAAAAGAAGGTACAGTTGTCAAGCCCAGATGGAGGCTTTGAAATATGCATGATAGTGGCAGCTGTGTGTGGGAAGAATGAGTTGAAGTGTGTTGAGGAGGAGGAGGCTTGTTTACTGTGCTACTGTCTTCATGTAGCTGCAGAGTTGAATGGGGAGAGAAACAGGGAATGCGTTTCATGTCCGTGGATTATTGCTTCACTGTGCTGGACAATTTTTTCTACCAATATTCATTATTTATTTGAAAATTCATAAAGGATCAGTGAGTCACAGTGAAGGAGATTGCAAAGAAGTATCATCAGTATTTTGACAGTCCCAGATGCTCATGGATCAAGTCCCTGATTTCCTGATCTGGGCCCTTCTGCCTGAAGGATCCATCTCAAAAGCTGGGCTGAGGTGGCTGTGTGCATGCTTTAGAGAGGAATGCGTTGTTCTGGCAGCCTTCTTGATCCTGAATTTTGTGTGTGCCCTTATTTATTATCATATTTTGTAGTCTGTGGTTATGTAAATGCTTAAGCCTATGTACCCTGGCATTTGTGTAGGGTCCTGTTTTGTTGCTGCTGTAGTTGCTGGTTGGCACAATGCTATGGAGGTGGCCTGCAGGTGAGGCTTGGCCTGAAGGCAGAGGTGTGCAGCTCACACTCTTCCTTGTGGGGATGTGAAACAGGGGCAGTCAGGGGCAGATTGCTGAGGCCTCACAGCCAAGCCCGGTCTACAGGCAGCCTGCTGCCTGGTGCATGGGCACCTACCTTCGTGGCAGCAGTCGGGCTGCATGCCTTCCTCTCGCTGCTTGTAAAGGCAGCCGGTGGTGTCCAACTGGGACAGCCCATGAGGAGGTTCAGCTTTCACAGCTGTGGAGTGCACCACCTTTTTTTAGGACGAAAGGCAATGCCAATCCTGTCCAAAAGGTTTAATGATATGTAAGAGAGACTATGTATGTATGTACTTATGACTATAAAAGAAAGGAGGATGTGGCATACACAACAAAAAGTGTTGCATTCATATAGTGAAGTGGAATGTGTCAAGTTAATTCACAATCTCCTTTGGGGTTTATGTGGTTTTTTTAATTTATATTTTATGTTTATGCTTTTCAGTCATCTCATTGATTAACACTTTTCTATGGGGAAAATAAGGGTTTATGGCTTACTCTTTTTCTCACAGAAGTGTTTTCCAAGCGTGTTTTATTATGTGTGCACTTTTTGCATTCCCATTCCAGATCCTGAAATAAGTAGTTTCTGAATAATTCCCAAGGATCTCCTTCAGCTATGTGACCTAAAAAGCTCTTTGATTTAATTAAAGCAAATGGTCTAAAAAGAAAATCTAAAGCTGTAAAGTTTTCTGTTAGAAGAATATTTAAAAGGCATGAACAAACTCTACTAACTTATAGAATCGGAAAGTTAGTTTTGGTATCGGCTTTTTACTTTGTGCTATTGCTTGGTGCATCCTATGCTGGCCCCAGCACTGGAAGGCTACCTTTAGTCTTTACGCTCAGATAAGGTCTATCTGCTTCTGCAGAATGCCAGTTAAACATAGTAGATGGCTTCCAGATACACCCAATTTTGAGAGTGGCTGCCATTTTAATCTGTAATCATATAACAGCGACTTCCAAATTTTTATCACTTGAAAATCTACATCCCAAGTGATTAATCTGATTTGAGCTTGAAGCTAGCAGCTGTCAGACTTACTTCCATTATAAACATCGTTCCTTCCCTCTTCATTTTCTTGTTGGTCTGCGAACAAACTGTGTTCAGACCTTTTCCATTCAGCAAGTATGTCCAAGTATTTTATAAAGAACCATGGCAACAAAAGGAAGTAATATTGATATTTATCCTTGATATGACTTTTCCACAGCTTTATTTTTATCTTGCCTCAACTGTGACATGGGACAACAATGTAAAGAGACAAAGTTAGTGGTCATCAAGTGTTTAATTTGGCCAGTTCTTGGGAAATTGCCTAAGTCTCTAAAAACCAGCTTTCTTGAAGTCATAAAAGGAACTGAATTGATCAAAGTGTGGAACCATCAAAAAGTGAAATTTACAAGTGTTTGTGCTGGACAAACACATCATCTTTACAACACTTCAAACAGAAGATGTTGCTGCAAATGGAGTGTGAAAAAATTATCTGCTTAATTAGTAGTAAACCATCATGGCAGCGAAAGAATTTTAGATGTTTATGTTCTTGATTAATGATAGTCCGGATTTGCTTCTGACAATTTTACTGTGAAAATTATGCTACTTTTATTGTTCTACTCTTTTCCAAATGAGGATGTAGCTTTGTTACTGCTTGAATTTCTGTGCACTTTTTATCCAGTTTTAAGGCCTCTATCTTGCACTGTGTTGCCATTTGCATCTTAGTAGTATGAGTGCACCTCATTATCATTTGACATTCCTCGCATCTTGTCTTCACTTTGTATGTATAGACATAGATGAGATTGAAGGTTCAAGGCATACAAAATTAGACCGAGGCTGGATGAAGGCTTTCTTCCATGAAGCAGATGTGATTTAGAAATACCTGTTTAATCAGACAAACTGAAGCACTCATTTAAATTTTTCTGCTTGTTGCCAAGGTCTATAACTGAAAATAATTTTTTTTCCATGATAGACTTCTCATATGGGCATTGCTTTATCAGCAAGAGAAAGATGTAAGTGGTGTTTAGTTAGAAATGTGTGGGTCTATATTTAACTATGACCATTCACAGAAGTCTATAAGGAGGGAGATAATCAAATCCTGAAGAATTTCTGCCAACTGTCTTCTGTCAAAGTCAGAAGGATTATTTAATGAGTCTTGTTCAGTCAAGAGTTTTGACTGTCTTCTCCCTTCAGAATGTCCTGAGTTTTAAGATGTCATCATAGGAGAGTTAGTAAATTCTCTGGGCTTCAGTTTATCTATAAAATGTGACAATAAAATTTAGCTATTCTTCCTTCACTGGATGATGTCATGAGGTAAAATAAAATACTATTTTCCACTGCTTTGTGCCATGAGTTCTAGTAGGTTTCCTTTTCAGTTTCGTTTAAAGTCCAAGCTGTAAAAATGTTAAATGGTTGCAGAGACCGCTGAAATACCAGCTGTAATTTTTTTTCAGTTTCTTAGAATAAACCAGTAATACAATGTTATTTAACTTCACTATGGAATACTTACGATCTTTACATGTAGGATATTTTATTTGATGTTCTGAACATCAAGTAAAAAAGTAATAAAAAACCCCTGCAAAACAGCAACATAATTTTATGTGACAGTACATACTGAGATTAGTTATGGCCCTTCACTGCAAGTTATCTGAAAGTCCTTCATGTAGACTTTGCATATCCGTTTCATGTCACATATGCTTAGAAAAATGATTTTTTTTTTCAGAAACCTTGCTGCAGTTAAAGTAAGGTAACCACCAGCAGTAGTGGTGTAGTGTCATGACTTAACCCCAGCCAGCAACAGAGCACCATGCAGCCGTTTGCTCATTCCCCCTGTGGTGGGATGGGGGAGAGAATCAGGAGAGTAAAAGTGAGAAAAGTCATGAGTTGAGATAAAGACAGTTCAGTAGGAAAAGCAAAAGCCACATACATAAGCAAAGCAAAACGAGGAATTTGTTCACCACTGTGCCTGGGCAGGCAGGTGTTCACCAGTCTTCAGGAAAGCAGGACTCCATCACTAGTCACGGTTACATGGGAAGACAAACACCATCACTCTGAATAAAAACACATCTGATAAAGCTCCCCGAGCTTTATACGATGAAATTAATTCCACAAGGTGTGGAATGTCAGTTGGGATCAGCTGTTCCCACTGTGTCCCCTCCAAAATTCTTGTGTACCCCTAGCCTCCTTGCTGGTGGGTTGGTGTAAGCAGCAGAAAAAGACTTGGTGCAAGCAGTGCTCAGTGGTAATATCTATTATCAGCACTTTCCAGCACAAACACAAAACGGAGTCCCATACTAGCTACTATGAGGGAGATTATCCCACCCAAAACCAGCACAAGTAGAAAGCTCAAAGAACATTGCATACTTGTGAGATCTATCCAAAATTTTCTACAAGGCCAAGTAAAGGAGAAAAAAAGCCAAAATAGAACATATAATGAGAATCTTGTTTGTGGAGTATATGTAGGCTATGTAGAGGAGAATTTGTTGTCAGTGGAAAGGTAGCAACAGTTCTCCTGCCACAGCCTCCTTGTTCTTGTTCTCTTTTCTATCTGAATTTATCTCTGTGGGCTACAATAATTGTAATTATGGTGCCTTAAACAGGCATTAAGATTCAGGGTTCTGTCTCTAGTTTTAGGGTGCAATGGTGAGAAATGGTAGATTCCTTTTGAGGAGTGTACACGTCTAAGGTGTTAAACTGGAAGACGCCAATATCCCAAGACAAACTGAAGCTTTGATTTCAGTCTGTACCAGCAACAAATAACTGTGATTGCATCTGTATCTTGCCTTCTACATTTTAACTGACAGAAGACTCAACGAAGTGAAAAGAAAATTTCATTCTAGTTTGTTAGTATCTTGTCTATATTGCACACAGATGTGAACAACAACCTATGGGAATGCAAGTCCTTAATATATTCCCCCAGTTGATAAGCCCTTTCATAATATACCATCAGCCGTTGGAAAGACTACCTGCAAAACTTTAATAAGTCTTTTCAAGAAAGTACATTAGTGCTGCATTTCACATGCAACTTGCCTTGCTGATACTGAAGTGATAATTTTTTATCAATATTATGCATTTTGGTTAAAAGCTGAATTAGTGCTAGTCTGCTGACACCAAGACTTAGAAGGATCCAGGAAAAAAAATTCCATGGGGACCTCACCAAAAAGTAGATAGCATCCCTTTAATGTGGACCAAAGTTGGACACAGGGTGAAAGTAAGAATTCTTTGTATGACTGGCAAAGAATGGACTGTAAATTTACATATAAAAGACAAAACTATTGATTTCAAAGTCTTTTGATTTCTTGGAGATAGAAACAGATTTTGAACAGTCACCAGAGAAGTTTAAAAGGCAGTATTGGTATGCAAGTGTGTATGTAAGAGCTTCCTGACCTGTTTAAACAGAAAATGGCAATGAAAGACCAAGCTACTTGGCTTTGCTCTTTCTGACTGTCAGTAACTGATACATGCGTAAACATGCACGATAGCTCCTCTTCTAATGGGTGAATTGAGCCTGTCAAGTTGCAGCTCTTGCAACCACAGAATGATCTTCAAATTTACATGGGTGACACAATTTGGATAGGATTTGAATTTTTTTTGGTTGTTTCTGTATAAGCATATAAAATAGCAACCAGATGCTACTGAGTACCTGTTAGTTAGTGATGGTCTAGTATATAATTTTAAGCTCAAATTTCAGTTGGTCTGTGTCCCCTGACTCCTTTTTTTCCCTCCAAGTTGAGTAACACATCTGAAGTCTTGCACAAAACTGAGTACTGTTGCTACGGTGTCTGTTCACCCGTTTCCTCATGGGAAGATTAAACCTCTGACAATCACAGGAAAAGTCCATCAGTGAATTGTGAAAACAGTTCAGAAATGTCTAAAATTGTGTGATCAGCTGGAGTCATTCAGAAGATATGTCTTTTGCAAACAAGGAAGACATTTTGCAGTCCTTGATGAGATTAAGCACTTTCCCTTACGTGAAACCTCAGGCTTCATGTAATCATGGGATCGCTCAAGTTTGAACGTAAGCCATGAGGTCGTGTAGTCCAACCTCTTGCTCAGATCATGCTCAACACTGACCCAGGTTTCCTAGGGCTTTGTCCTGACTCAGTTGGAAACTTCTACTCCTCAACGGTTACACATCCATCTTCTCTTGTGCTGTACAGAACTGCTCAATTACATGGTCTGCTAGGGATCTCACTGGTGGTAATCCTGTTTGCTGGATGTGCGATAATGTAACACACTCGTAATCTATCATGTATCCTAATACAGCATGGTTTTGGATACTTTATCAGTGTGTACTGTACATCCAGATTTTTCAGTAGTTCTTGTTATTAAATCCAGATAAAGGATGTGCTATTGAAGTTTTAAGTGGAGCCACACCACAGAACTACTAAAGATAATCGTTAAGCATCAGAATTAGAGTTTGCTTCAGTATTAACTGTTTTTTTGACAACACTGCTCTTCTTTGCAGATGCAGAGAAAGTATTTCTTCCTGTTATTCATTAGGTTAGTTCAATAACTATTTCATTCACACAGAATGAAGATAATTCAGTGAAAAACCAGCTGGCAGTTAAAATGTAGGAAAGCTCGCTTTCCTCCTACTCACCTGTGAATAACAATGAGGTGTGGGAGGATAATATCTACTACCTCTAAAATCTTGTAGAGCATGGTGAAAAGAAACACTAAATCTAGTTTTACTTACTACAGAACATTTCATTTGTTCAGTATGTTATTTAAATATATAATGCGTTGTTTTAAGCTTTTCTTTACATACGTAACACATTTAAAGTAAGATCCTTTATATAGTTAAAATGTTAGAATTCTGCTTGGAGATATTTTAGCATATTCCAGCCTGACCAGTCATGATAATTATCTAGCAGAACTAAAATAAACGCACCATCATATTCACCATTTTCTAGTATAATAAAAAATAAGGACTGTAGCAAAAAAAGTGCATTTATTTCTTCAGAGGAAGTGTTTGCCATTTTGTTACTTGGTTTTCGTTACAAGTCTGGTTACATTCTAGAATACCAGAATCCTTTTTTCTGCCTGGGGTTGACTAGGCGGTTGAGTTCAGTGTGATGTTTTTGCAGAGCTCAAGTGGCAGCAATGCCTTAGGCCTTATTTCTCTGCAGTTTTCTTCACCAGAGGCTTCATCCAAAAATGGCAAGTCTTTCAGAATGTCCCAGTCTGCTTACTAAGTATATCTTGCCACAAAGAAATTACTTCTGTTTTTGTTTTGTTCAGCTACAGTAGTGTTTCCTATATTTTTTTAAGCTGAATTTAAAGTGCTGATTTGGGTTACAAAGCAGTAAATTACTGTGGATTTGCCCGCTTTGCTCTTGCTTGCTCCTCCTGTGCTATTATGCAACAGTGAATTTAACAGATGCACTATTTTGCCTTCTTATGAAACAGCCACTGATAGGGAACATCTCTGTTGTGAATCTTACTCCTCTCTTTGATCTAAATAAATGCGTTGACCTATATGAAAAATCTCTTTTATTAGTTCTTTAAGAAAGATTACCTTTAAGAAGAGTAAAGAAATTAAAAGCGGGGAAGCAGACTACAATATACAATCAATTTATACTGCCAAGTAATGTGCAGTGATACCATTTAGGCTGGTTTGTGATAGTTCCTCATAGAACACCCTCTTCTGTATGGCATTTAGAATCATTTGAATAAGAGATGGATAAGAAATAAACAGATCATCTCTTTGATCTGTTTCAAGTTTCTGTAAAAGATCATAAAGGTCTGATAATACCAAAGTCCCATCTGAAGCTGGTTATCTCTGCATCTAGCAGCAAAATAAATGCAAATTTATTTTACATTTATTTGACCGAGTGCTATAAAGGGAAAGCAAACTTAGACTAAAGTATATGAGATCCTTTCAGATTCCTTCTCTGATTTCTTGAGTAGTTGTTTAGAGAGGCAAGAGTCCCTCTAATATTCTCTCCATCTTCAGTCTGAAAACCTGGGAAGTAGTAACGGCAAAAAATAAATTAAGAGTAGGAAAATGTTTGTAAAGAGGCAATTATAATGCTATTGTAATGCTGTGATATGCAAAATGATTAATTTTTCTAAGCTAAAGACACAATATAGATAACATGAGATGACAGTTAACAGTTTAGCATACTAGGTCAATAAACACTTGGTTAAAGTATGACCATTTCTGCTGTAGATTTTTTCCGCTTGCTTTTCAAATTGGCTGTGTATTTATGTACTGACCTTGGCACTGATACCGATGTTTTAACTACAGACATGAAATTCTGGAAGTTGTAGTTTTATATTAATTATAATACTACTGTATTGCAGTATTGTGTCATATTTTAAATGAAATACAATTTTTGACTACATCCATAGCTGGAAAACCCTTACCTCTTTAAGAGAAATCCCTTCCTAGGGAAGCAGAATGTGCTTTTACTTTATTTACTGCATGTGTGCAAGTTGATGATTGGAGGTCAAGCTTTTTATAAATCAAAGCAGTATTTAATTTTTATTTTCCTCCAAAAGATTAGCAAATACAATTTCATATAAAGACAAGCTGTTGCATTTTAATTTGGAATCATTGTGCATTTTCTGGGTTATTGTTTTGTTTCAGTGTTTTCCTCTCAGAAGAAGATCTTTTCCTACCTGTGTTCCATTTGCCATACTTGTTGTAGGTTTTATTACTTTATTTTTTGTTTTCTCTGTTGGATATTTGGAAGCAGATGCAAGCAATGCTTTCACTGAGTCAAATAAAATTTCATGTTTCTCATAAAAACAATCACTATGTTGTAACTGCTACTACACTAAGGACTTGGTTCTTTGAAATGTAGTACTAATTTTGATCGCACTGTGGATGCACATGCACTCCCTAGATACGTAACAAAAGCAATTTATCAGAGAACAAGTTCCAGCAGAATACATTAACACACATCCACGTGGATACCATGAGAGATCACTGCTGAGCGGTATCTCAGTAGACTGAAGGTCATCAGTTAGGCTTTCCAGTGAAGTATTACTCTTCCTAAGTTGGCATCAGAACTAGTAAACAATAATTGCAGGCAACCAATAGAAGAATTAACAAGTACAAATACAAATAACAAGTACAAATAACAATTTATATGATCCATAAAGTAATTTCACAGTTGTTTTCTTTTCAGAATTTTTTAGAAGTAGATAGACGACATCGCTGAAGCTATAATGGAGTGGACTTTTGCAGTCAAAAGGCTAGGCACTCGGCCAGTTTGGAATTCAGTGAGACATAATACATTATCTGTTTTGACAGTCTTCATGGCTAAATGTAATATCTAACTGTGTTTATAAATAGAAATGAGGAAATCAAATGGTCTGGTCTTGACAGCAGAATAATACAAAGCTTTGGATATGCCCAGAGTTCACGTGTGCTTCTTCCCTTCAGTGGAGTGGGAAGAACAAGGTGAAGTGAAGTCAGGTGGAACTTGAAAAACATGTCTGGCATGTGTTTTCCTTGACATTTCAGTAATTTATGAAGAAATACATATGATCTCTGCAGTAAGACCTGTAAAATATATTGGTTTTCTGACCAAGAAAAGCAAATATTTTAACAGCAAATTGGTAGACAGAGCATTCACAAGGATCTGTACTTAGAAAAGTGCCTGTCCAGTTTGTGTGTTGTGTGGAGAAGGAGGATGAGACAGAAGGAAGTAGTCCTGGTTTTTGATTCCTATTTCTTGCTCCAGATAAAGTATTTTAGCAAACAGATTTCCTGGTGAAATATACGCAGAGGGCTGGAACTTCATTATAAGTCCCCAAAGACATCTGTGGGGTCTCTGCTACACTAGCACAACGTAACTGGAAGGATGGGCATTGTACCCCCTGACATTGTCACTAGTGTATGTCTTCTTGAAGACATGAGTTGATCTTGAAGCTCATTTTGGGTTGAAATGGATGTAGAAGATGCATCCCTCAGCAAATTATATACTTTGATGTTGCATAAAAGTTGATACCAAGAATTTGTCTTTTCCTTCCACCATGTGTTAGAGTGAGCAGTCCCAAAAGGTAAAGGCTGGACTCCTTAAAGCCCGTCTTGGGGCTTCAAGCTGTGAGCGCTCATCTTACACAAGAAATTGACTGAAGTAGCTGAAGTTCTGCATGTTTGTGCCTTGCAGGAGAGGCTGCTCCTTGGAAATTGGTGTTTTGTGAGAGCTGTGATTTCCACTTTAGGAACCAAGTGTCTAAAAGTCCTGTGTGGTGTTGTGTCTGAAGCTGCTGGTGGATACAGGTATAATTCAAATTGAGTTTTCCTGAATATAAACAGAAACAGCCTTCTGTGGTGGAGCTCAGTCTGAGTCCAGGTTGGACTCATCTCAGCTCTGCATTGAGTAGTTGGCCTTGCTTTCATGATAGAGGGGTGGAGGGGTCCAGGATCCTGCTCAGACTGTGGCATTTAAAATTTGCAACACATCTCTGAGGCAGGATTCTTGGCTGATGCAAAACTAGAGGTTGAACATGACCTGGTCTCACTGTTAGTCAGAACAGAATGTCTCAAGAGAGGCATGCTTATAGGGCTGGTCAGCAGCTTTGTTCTGGGACTTCTGTGAGAAGTTTCATGTTGCACAGTTACAGATGGTTTGGACTGTTCTGTTGCAGTGGTGTCTGTGCCTCGAACTGCAATGGGCTACTGCCAAATCAGAAATAAATGGGAATGGCCCAGAAAATGGCACCTCTTATGAATGTTATTTGTTTAACTAGGTTTTTTGAATTGTGAGGAACAGGGCAGAATACTAGAATGCATTTATTTACAAAGTGTTTTGGGAAAAGAGTAAACGTTCTGAAAGAATTATATAAAATCAGACGGTGGCATCAGATACATTTACTTGGAGCAACGTCCTTATACTCTTGAGTAATGTTTTGAATCTGCTTGGAATTTCATTGTGGACAGGTTACGTGGTGGTAGGCTCTTATTTTCTTAAGAGACCCTTCTGGTTCATGTAACACACACCTTGGTTCAAGTGTTAACTAACATCTTGTGTTCCTGTTTTTGCTGTTGTGACAGTAAGGCCAGTTTGTGACCAGGTGGTGATAGGAGTCTCCATTGAAAGTATCCTTGTAACAGCATTTTCATCTGGTTTGGATGAGACCCCCTCAAACTGTGGTTTGGTGAATTCTTAGTGTCCAGCTGGTCTGCATGGTGAGTTTCTCGTTAAAATCATCTCACCTCTTTGCAAAAAAATTTTCTATTCAATGATATACATATCTCAATAGATAAATAGTGCCTATTAGTTCACTATTTACTTCATGTGTGCAAAGGAGGACCTGCCTGGGTTGTTCCCAGTACTGCTGGAAACTCCCTGCCTCCACAGTCCCTGACACGCAGTTGATTATCTTGTTAACATGGACTGGGACAGCCTGGGGAGTTCTTCTATCGATCCCTGAGACCTCTGGGAGAGCTGGGACTGCCTGGGGCGGGTTCCTGTAGCTCTCAGTCAATTATCTCATCTGAACAGAAACTAGCTGGGGAGTTCCCGGGACTGCCCAGGGAGTTCCAATGGGTGACTCAGCAGGCCCAGCATGTGCAGGGGCACAGCCCTTGTCCCCAGCTGCATTACAATTACAGCTGCTGTGTTCATTTGGAGTGTGTGTGCATGCACCCATCTGGTGCAAAGAGGCACCAGTGTTGCTGTTGGGAGTACCAAGAGGTTTCGCAGAAGCCAGTTGATACTTGGGCATTGCCTAATGTGTCCTGCCTGGCTGACCAGTGGGCTGTGTTCCCTGAAAGCCACAGATGTTTGGGGTTTTTTTTCACACTGGGCTGTCACATCTACAAGCTACTGCAAAGTGTTTCTCCTGCCATGGAGAATCCAAAATAGCATGCTCACTGTCATCAGTACCACACTTCAGCAAAGGTCTCCTGACTGGAGTTATTTGCTACTTTCTTGCCTTCTACAGCAGGTGTTGTTTGAGCCTCTTGTCTCTTGAGAAGAAAGGATAGCCTAAGACTGAATTTGTGGTGTTTACTGATTAAAAAGAATATTTTTATTGTTTGTCAGTCAGTGTGCAATAGCCTAAATCAGATGGGTTTGGAATCTGGTGTAATGTCAGGTAGTGGTCATAAAGTGGCTTTCCATGATATGTAAGGGAATGTAAATTTAAACTTCCTTATAGTTAATAGCCTTCTTCTTTTGCAAATAAAATGAAAAGTAGTAAGCAAACCAGAAATACAATAACAGCAGAGTCTGAAAGATCAGTTTGGAAATTCAAGGAATAGTTAAAGTTGGTTAGAGTAAGAAAGAGTGAGAGAGATTTGAGATGTGTCAGCATTCATGAGCATGTAAGACAAGATAGGGCTCCATCCCTTTTCTTTTTTGACCGATCTCTCCAAAGACAGTCTCCAGGTAGCAGATGGGGTGGTTATGCTTCTTCCACTTGGTGCCCTGTCCTACAAGGATGCTGAGAAGCAAGAGTACACCACACTAAAATTGCAGCTTATTGAACTTATACAGAGCAAAACAAGTGGAAAATTTAAAAATATGTATTCAGTAGTAGTGTTGTTGAAAATCAATATTTGCTGTATGAACTATGATGTAAGAACAGAGAAGGTGGGAATGGTATAATAGACTAGATCTCCAAAGGTTTTAAAGACCTTTGTAATTCCTTTAGAGACCCTTAGTTGCCACAAACAGATCAGCTCTGATCAGAATTACAATATCTAACTATTAGAAAACTTTGAAAGACACAGTAAACCAAACAGGGTGTTTGAAAGCTATGGTCACTGTGAGCTGCATAAGAGGAGGAGTATTTGGGTTTATGCTAACAGTGGTGTGGCTGTATTTGGAGGGAATGAAGAGGTCTGTGCTGTGTTTTCCTGGTAAGCAGTGTAAATGGCTATTGCTGTAAGAGTGAGTGTAGATGCATGGGAAGCACCCTTAATCTAATGCCTAGAGAACTGCGTAGGGATCAGGGCACCTGAGTTCATCCCATAAGTCCCCTGCTGCCTTGGCCAGCTCATTTCTCACTGCCTTACTTTCACCAGCAATAATCAGGAAACAAATCCCTAATTTCCTTTGAGATTGATTCATGAGAAAGACAATGAAAGCAGCAAAGTGTTATCATCTGTGGTTGAAATGCCACACACCTAGTGAACGCTTAACCCCCACTTGTATTATTTAATTTAAATGCAGTTAGCTTATATCGGGGTTTTTCCTGTGGTTTTTTTAGAGATGTAAGATAATGAGGGGTTTTTTTCTCCCAAAATGCAACTCTTTGTAACAGTGTCTTGCTTGAAGTGTTGCATAAAGAATAGGCATGTTTATGAAGACAGTATAACACGTTAGATCACCTTTCATTCAACCATGTGTTGTATAATTAATGTACAAAATTATGTCCATGCTTTTTTTCAAATGGAGCTTGAATAGCAGCATCCTTTGCTGTGGTCTAATTACAGAACATCCTTATCTTAGTAATTACCTTATTTATTAATATACTTTACCTGCCTATCATACGTTATATTCAGCTGCTGCAGCAGTGAGCCAAGGAAGAAAAGTTTAAGCAAAAGCTGAAGATCAGAGACTTGAGCTGTTTTTCACAATGCGACGTTGCAACTGACTTGGTTTGTGTGTTGTTGGTAGGCAGGATGAGTGAAGAAGTGGGATAAAGCTCTCAATGTTTCCTTCTCTAACCTTCCCTGGAGAGAAGGAGAATTGCCCAACTGCGATGATATCACTTAATAGCCTGCCTTGCTGAACTGGTGTGAGGAGTCATTCATTACTGCTTTCACATTGCTCAGGAAACAGACCTTTAGAACCTTTTATTCCCTACAGCCATAGTAGGGTAGCGCTGAGGCTGCTGTGCCTCAGAAGATTGTAGTGCTTTTCTCATTTGCATTTTGAGCTCTGTCACCAAGTTGCTGAGATACATTAGTAATGGACTTCTCTAAATTCAGCAGTTTTAGAAGGCAGCTATTACCTTATTCATCAAAAAGGGAAGAAATGAAAAGCAAAACCAGTCTAACTTTGAAAAACTTAAGTTTTCAAATTTGATATCAAAATTGCTTCCCTGTAGTGGTTTTCAAACTGTATTTCTAAACATAGAAAAGTTTGTGCAACACAGAAGTTTCTGAGGTTTTAAGAAAACCACTTCTTTGATAGAGTTTTGTATTTAACAAAATGTAATTTCCTTTTTGGAGTAATTAACTTAGAAAGTGCTAGGGACTTTCCGGCCATGGGAAACCCTATCCTAAAGCTCTTTTTAGCACAGACAGCTGCAGAAGAAGTCTTATCTTCTTAGCTAGCTATCTGAAACATTGTCTAGAGTGCTGCCATTCCTGCCTTGACTGCAAGGGCACTGCTGCAGCAAGTGTACCAGTCATGCTGAAGTGTGTAAAATTACCATTTAAGCCAAAATAATGACATAACCTTCTGTGCAGTGTATAATCCTAATAAGATTAGGCTTTACCAAAGAAAAACATAAAATATATAACCTAATAAAATTGTAATCTATTCTGAATAAACTGTATTATACATGTTCGCTGAATGGATTATATAAGTTTAATGAAATTACACTGTCTTATAAGCAGGATACAATAAGTAGTATAATGGCAGCTTTCCTATCCACAATGTAAGAAAGTAAGGAAAAAGATAGGGATTATTAGAAAATGAGTTTAGTCCAAACAATTAACAAGATAAAGATAAAAATACAATAGTAATTTCTTAAATACCGCAACAATGATCTTTGTGCTGCTTTGAGTGTTTTAGCAAAGATTCAAGTAAGATATACAGACATCTGAGAGGAAGATTGACGTGGCATTGGAGAGGAATGACACAGCTGAAGTAATTGCAAAAGGTTTGAGAAAATGTGGCCTTTTCTCAGCATCTGGTCATTTTTGTTCGTATTTCTTTAGTATATTGTGTATTTGTCCATTCCATCTCTTCATTCGATACATGGTAGTGGATTCCAGGCTGTTAGCACCGCTGAGCCAGATGGCATACACTCTGTCATGCTGAGATCATGTTGGAAATGTCATCTATGCAACTCAACTGAGATATTTAACTTTAACATTAATTTCTCAGTTATCCACTATGGAATTATTTTTGTTGCGGGTATTTTACCCATATAGAAAGAATAAAGTTGCTTTTGTTGCCATCAAAAATTAAAGCATTTCCAAATATTTTTGACAGTGTACTAAATTTCAGCTTAGTTTGCTGCAGTAAGGAATATTTGTCCTTATAGAAGTACTAAAAATATTAAAAAAACTGCTTTTAAAGCTGTGTTAGCACAACCACATTACCTCTCCAGGAACTGTGCTGCATATTTTTGGAAACCATTAAGAGACAGTCAAGAATCATGCTAAGACAGAACGATCTGAGACTTACCCTCTCCCTTAAGTGTAACATAGTAAGGGATTTTCCTGGGTTAAGTGGAGGGACAATGGAGAGAGAAATGAGGAGCCTGTCAAGTTCCTTTTCTGTCTGTTCAGATTAAAACACCTTTTGTTTTCCAACAGGCAGAATTTTAAAAGGCATCTCTCCTCATGGAAACGCAAGATCTCGTTATCTTACACAGCTTGGTCCATGTTCCACGGCTTCATAGTAGATGCTTAAGTACTTGGAACTAAACAACATAGTACCTGTAGAAACTAGACCCAGGAGTCAAACAGTTTTCTCTTTCATGCATAATAATTTCGTAGTAGATTTTATCCTTTTGTGTATCTATAAAATCTCATTGGTTTAAAACATCATCCTTGGTAACATTTGGACAACACTGGTGGTCTTCAAACAAGAAAGACTGCAGGAGGTTACATAGAAAATAAAGGATTATATTTAAAGGGCTCCCTGAATTTACATCATATGGTAAGGCATTAGGCATGTTTTATAAGCTGATTCATATCATGTGACTAAACCATGAAAATGAAGTTAAATTTCCTACTAAGGACTAGTCTTAATGTGCAACATCCTGGTTAGAGGAGCCATCCCCCACTGAAGGCTGTAAAGGGAGACATGAGTCATTGTTTTGGATGAGGGCAGTGCTAGATATTTATAAGGAGGTCCCTTTATCCAGTTACTGGGATTCTAATGGCTCTTCTGATAGGAATAAGTGTCAGGTTTTTCTTGTGTAGTTTAAGTTCTAATTTGCGTAAGTGAAAGAGAAAGGACGAATAGTAGAAATATTTATTTCAAGATTCCTGAACAGTAACACAGTAAACAACTCAAAGTAAAATAGACAGCATTTGCATTAATTATTTCTTTGGCTTATTGGGTTTTCATTCCCTTGTCCCTTACTTTTCTCCAGCTGCTGGCTTTTGATGGGGCAGGGCCATGATCCTTTTCTGTGTTGAAGTTGCCTGGGATGTTGATGAAACCTACTTCAGCAAACTCAGCAATCTAAAATGGCCATGGTGCTGCAGCTGGTGTGGAAGAAGATGTGACGTGAGGTCTGACTGCACGCCTCAATGTCAGTGAATCTTCCTGGCTGATGCTGCTCTTTTACCTCTGGCCTTTGAAATATGAGTCTTCTTCCCTATTCCGTGCACAGAAATAATGTTTCGGAGTAGCACACAGTACTTTTTCATGGGGTTTGCACTTCAGCTTTAGTTAATTGTAGGTTTAGTGGTTTGTATTACATTAGCTTGTATTTTAGTACTTAAAAGGCTGTTGCTTCTTGCATTTATTTCTTTATGCCTCTCTTTCATTTGTCTGTAGACACAAAGATTTGTCTTTTTCTTATCTAAAGTCCGTAGCTTCTCTGATACAAAGATTTAGCACTTGATTACATATTGTCCAGCCTCTGCTTGCCATTGTAACTAACAAAGATGCAGTCAGGTGAGGAGAAGTGACAAGAATAAACACAGTGTTGGTAATGATAGAATGGTGATGGACAAGAAGAATAGGTAGCTCCGTACAGTCGAGAACAGTAACATATTTACTAAGCAGTTACAACCCATGCTTTGATCTGTAAGCACAGTGCATTTTCTGTCAAAAATACTTTATTATTCTCTCCCTAACCTGGACTTGCTCTGT
>JAWWES010000115.1:52463588-52500660 GCA_035583135.1 Lophotriccus pileatus
CTGAAACGTAGTTGATTTGTACATCAAATAACGATATCTAGAGGCTGGAGAAATGAAAGCTAAAGTGACACAAGTGACAATGAACAGTAATAGTTACTTTGAGGCTTATATTTGTAAATAATTTTCCATTGTTTGAAGAGGAAAATCAGACCATGTTCTGTATATGCAGATTGTAAAATCTGAAATATGTAAGAAATGACAACTTTCAGCAATTTGATTTTGCATTCCGGTAAAGCTAAACTTTCATCTTCATCATCATCAAAAGCCACGTGTTGTCTTAAGCCTTGAGTGTTGTTTTGATGAGTCAGGTTGTGTCTGCCTCCCACCTGTGGGTGCCCTGTCCCCAAGGAGGTGCCTGATGCCCCAGGGCTGGAGCAACCGCTGGCTGCCCTGCACTGGCTGGGATGGGATAAGCCCTGACTGCCCTCTACCATTCCCATCTCCAAAGGACCAGTCAGGCCTCCCTGATACCCTTGTGTGAATTAGTCATCTTATAATATAGGTTATGTTTTCAGACTCTTAAGTCCCTTTTTTAAATGCAGTCTTATACTTAGCAGTGAAAGCTTACCTGGTGAGTGAGGTACAGGTATCTTATAGAGGTGTGTGAGGACACACACACACACACACACACACACACACGTGCATGCGCTTCATGTGCATTTTGGAGTATCTAAAAGTTGCTTAGTAGCTTTTTGTTATTTCTTGCGGATTTCATGAGTGTCACTCCCATGTTTTATTCTGTCAGTGCTGTCTGTTTGCCAGCCTACACTGATGCCTTATTTCATAGACGGGTACATGAAGTAAGTGCTGTTAATCTGAAAAATGACAACTTGAGGACAGTGAATTTTTCATTTTCTTAGGTAGGTAGAGGAAAAATTACCCATGAAAGTAGTAGAGCTTGCAGAGACTTTTCCACTTCTTATGCCCTGAGCTCTAAGGAGTGCTTCTGATTATAAGAGTGAGCTTGGAAGAGGAGGAGTCTATCAACACTGAAATCCTAGATTCAGTGAATTTAATGGGGAATCTTCTGTCTTAGTAAGAGTACTAACAGAATTTGCATGACCTCAGTTTGCAGAGGTTTTGTCTGCACCATGGAGCACCGTGGCATGGGGGAGAAGGGAATCTCCAACCTGAGAAAAGGTTTATGAGGGAATAGGTTTTCTGTTGAAATCTAACTAAAGTCAAATTAGGGGGAGTATGAGGAGGTCATTAGCTGCAGTTCTGCAGTGAACACCTTGTGAAAAAGTTGTCCTGCTGAAGGAAGTCTTTATTTTCTTGTAGTAAACAGACTTGTACAATTAGTCTATTCTGATCATTTGTAAGGACAATCTTTTCTGATATATAATCTGAATAGATCTCACTGTTTGAGAAGACTTCTGGGCTGCTTGGTTTCATCTTCTGTTCATAGCTTTTTTTCTCCTGCAACAACTTAACAAGTGTTTTCTCTGCTCTTGAGTTTTTACTAACATACCTTTAGGTGCCCATTGTCATTACTTGTCATTACGTTATCACATTACATTATCAGTTTAAAGGGACTGTAGTATCAACTATAGTGACAGTGGCCCCTGTAGGCTTCAGTGGAGAATATGGGGTCATCAGTAAGTTAGTATTTTATACCTATTCAGTTATTTTCTTAGGTTTGCATACTCTGCTTACAAGTTTCTGCTTCTATCACTGTTACATGGTGTAAGTAAGGTGTGTCTGTTTTCTGTCGTATTTGTCATTTTCTAAATCACTGTTTTCCTTCAAGCTCTAGTTAGAGGAAAAATTGGAAGGTATTTCCTCTGAAATGCTGTTCTTGCTTACATTTCCAAGGGGAAAAAAAAGTCAGCTGTTTAACAACTTGAGGATGTTTCACGTATGGATTCATCACCTGTTTTGAAAATGTGATCCTAAATCTGAGATAACACCAGGGCACCTTGGAGAACATTGTTGAGAGGTAGTTTCTACTCCCTTGCTGTGAACTTTTCACATCTGTTAGGAAGCATTCACACCAAGGAGCTTGTTCTTTAAAAATTCATTTCATACCATAAACCACCAGTAGCTGCAAGCTATGCTTTTCCTGTGCCGGACCCACAAAGGATGTAAATTGTTGCAGACTCCCAACTGTTTAGTTAATGCTGCTTAGACTCATGTAGTTCTGGAGGTTCCCATTTTAATCCTAGATGTTAGGAAGGTGTCACAAGAGTTTCTTTGCACATTCTAGAAAGGAAAGGAAGTACTAGAGTGAATGTATGTACATTATTTATATGAAGAAGCTGGAACTGTTCCTCTCTGAACACTGTACAATTTTTTCATTGTTTCTAAATGTTCTCAATAAGGATGCAATTTTCTCCTATATGGATTTTCATTTGTTAATTTTTTTGTAGAATACTTTACTTCATACCTATTCTCTGAAGTCTTTGGTACTTTCTTTCCCTTAAGGAGTTCTCAGTTACTCCCTATGATATCATTATATTTTCCCTTGAAGCTCTGTGTTCATAACGGGATAATGGGGAGAGAAGCTGTTCGGTTTGTGATTGATTAGAGGATGTACAATCTCAATTCCCTTGGAAAGTGGGTGTGTGATAGTTTGAGTCTGTGCTTCTTTTGAGAGGGACCATTTCAGGGAACTGTAGTTAGAGCTGCAAACAATCCGTTAGTCACTCATCCAGCCCTGCCAGCATAATACTGTTCTCTGTAGTACATTATTGAATGTTTTGTCCAATATTGGTTTGAGTGACTCAAGCCATGAGGCTTCCACCACTTCCTCTGAGAAACCATTTCATGGTCTGACAGACCTCACTGTTAGGAAATATTTCCTGATACTCAGCCTAAACTTTTTAACACCCAGATTGATCTCATTACTGTTAGGTATACTCTTTTTCCCAGTTCTGTCTTCTTTGACATTCACACTCTTGAGTGAATAGTAGATGGTATCATATCTCCTCAAAAGTCAAGCAAATGCATAATTAATTCTTCTATTTCTGCTCTCCAAATAGGCCATCTGTTTGGTGGAAAACAAGGCTGAGTATGGGAAGATTTTTTTCTTCTAAGTGCTTTTTTCAAACAAATAACGTGAAAAAGTGCATTAGGAGTTCTTACGTAGCTCCAAGAAGTTCCAACTTATATTTAAAAGGCTTTTCAGAAATTATGTAGAAGGTGGTAACTTTTCCAGGAGGTCATTTTTCTAGCACAATATACAGCTCTAGCGCTAGTAGTCTGTCACGTTTCACGGCTTCAGGGAATGTTTTGTAATGTTGGTTCATCTATTTATCAAGCCTGGAGAGAAGAGAGCAGTGGCAGCAGAACTGCAAGAAGATCCAGGGGCCATTTGGATGTCTGTCATTCACGGCTTTACAGCCAGAATTTACACGTATTTGGGTCATATAAGGATTGTTGAGGAAGGAAATGTACTCTAATCCATCCAGTCATTACACATCTCTGTATTTCTTTCTAGTAGCTAACATCTGTTTGGTATTTCTTTCCTTCCGTCCTTCCTGCCTGCCTGCCTTATTATAGTGTAAATTCTGCAAAGATGTATGCACATAATAGGTTGTATTTTGCAGAATCTGGGTATGTGCTATTCTTATTTCTTATGGATGGTCTGCTACTTGGTCAGACTCTCCTAGTCAGGGGAATGCTTAGATTTACAAATAAGACTTCTAAACTAGTACTCCATACTTTTTTTGAAAAACATGCGGTATGTATTTTAAGCATATGTTTTATGTTTTTTGATTAATCACTGGGTAATTTGGGAACCAAGCCCACGTTTTGTTAAATTTTTTACCTGAGATGACCTGATGTGTGTGGTTTGTGACCCAGGCTTCCAGCTTGGGGAGTAAACAGGCTGTGTGCACTTCCTCTGAACTGTACTAGAAAGGATGTGTGGGTCCTCAGGCAAGAACATTCCTGAGCTAACTTATTAAAATTTTACTAAGCTAATTAAGGAAGAAAAATGCAGTGATCAAACTCAGATTGAGTCAAGTTTGAACCAAATCAGTGGGTTCAGGTGATTAAACTAAAAATCTAATACAACACATAATCTTATGATATTGCACACAAATATGTAAATGCAGAAAAGGAAAAGGCAGGTAAATAACAGTCCGCCATCAGGAAAGGAAAGTGAGTAACTCCTGAAGCTTTCTCATTCTGTCATTCACTGTCTGAGATGAACTAGAGATAGATTTGCTGAAGCCCAGGCCATGTGCTATGTCTCTTGGGAAGTCTCAGGCTCCTCCTTCGCCTCTGGGTGGAATGTCTGGGTCAGGCGGAAATTTCCAAGGGAGACCTCCTTTTACAAGGGAAAGAAACGCTCATCTCTTTTCTTTCCTTTCTTTTTACAGGGAGCATTCCTCACTTTTTCCGCCTCAGAGGCAAATGCAATGACTGTGGGGATGAGTTGTATGGAGTGACGCAGGAAGGGGTGGCTGCAGTTCAGTCCCCGGCGGGTGGCACGTATCTGAGGTGAGGGTGGGAAGTCCCACCTCTGGAATGGTCCTTCCACTCACATTGATTACCCCCACAGATGAGGAGCAAGGTGCATGCAGGATTTTGAGTCTAGAAGTACACATGGCTTTTATGTGAATTAGCTCTACCCATATTTAAGGAACTGATATATTCCCACTCCCCATGACAATTCCGTGGCTATATCCCTCATACATGCCTGTGCCCAACCTGCTCTCTGCCAAAGATCTGGTCTTCTCTGTGTTCAAGAGTGTGTTCTCCTTCCATGCAGGTTATCCAGGCTGTCTTCTTTGGGATTTGTGTCTTGACCGACCTGTCCAGTCTTCTCACTAGAGGAAATGACAGTCAAGAACAAGAGAGGCAGCTGAAGAAACTCATTTCCCTCCGTGACTGGATGATGGCTGTTCTAGCTTTCCCAGTTGGAGTGGTAAGTGCAATGTTAGTCTGTGCATGTCTCTGGAAACTGGTGAATGATGTTACTTACTGATTGTTTTCTGCCTGAAATGCTTTCCCACCTCTATGGAAAAGACTATGCAGAAAGGGAGAAGTGGTAGGGATGATTTTACTACTCTCTTGATTTTCACAAGAGTAAGGAAGCACAATATGTAGTGTATTGCTGGAATAATCTTTGGGTCATTAAAAAAAATTCATGTTATAATAGGAACTTGATTGTACAAGTAATTTCAAATCTGTATTGTACCAGCACCATCCTGAGACTCAATTTAGACTTTTTCTGAATCCACATATCAGGAGCAGTGAAATTGCTGACTGTGGCATGTTTTACACCATAATGACCTGATGGGAGTTCAGGCTGTAAGCCCTTTTGACATGGGCAAGAAGGGAAACAAAAATCCAGGTCGCTCCCTGTTAAACCCATGGGGGTTTCAAAACTGACAGAATTGGTGTAGGAAAAAAGGGTTCTGTCAGTAATGTGAAACACCACACAGAAGGTATGTAAAAATGTGACTTTAACATGTCTTTTTCAAAAGAAAACTATTCTTTGGATCATGTCCTGCTCCACTGGGACACTGCACATCACTTACACTGGCTGGAGGTGCTAATGTCTGTACATGTTTCATACCACACGCTGAAAGCAGCTGAAAATCCAGAATTTCTTGAGTTTTTACATAGAATTGTAATATGTGTCAGTCTAGTTCCAAGCTACATTAGGTTACATTACAAACATGTATGAACATTTCATTAGAAGTATTGCTTTTATTGTAATTCAGGATCAGTCTTTAATTCTTTTTTTTTTTTTTTTAATTTCAGTGTACAGTAGTTCAAAATAAATTCACTAGAACCAATTTTTTTCATGGTAGGACTATTAGAAAGCTTCATGAGGTCTTTAAAGTTGTATTGTCTCACAAAAGCTGATCATTTATTGTCAGTTAACAGCAGTTAACATATTAATCTATCATTCATAATCTCATGTATTCAGAGATGCTTCATTAAAATTTGATTTCACCATTTATGTGGAATGTCACAATAAGTGAAGAAATACAGAATACTTTTGCAAAGTTACAAAAGGCAAAGCATATATGAAACACTGCAGGTACTTCTTTCATAAAAACACAGCTGGTAGCCTTCCCTTACTGTCCTTGCTGGCCTAACTTTTGGGAGCTGCCACACTTCATGTTGGAATAGCAGACTGCAGTTTTCAAGCCATGGTAGAAGAAACTGGATCAACTAATATAGTTGTTAGAAGATCCATGCATAAACAAGATTGCAAATATATATTTAATGGGTGCAGAGATTTATATGATATTATAAATCATGCCCCTCAGGATTCAGGGTTTCTTTCCTGCCACTGGTATAGCTCTGTGCTGCTGTCTGTTTGTTCCTCCACTCCTGCAGTGCCCCTGACCTTGAAACTTTTCAAGATCTTGGAGAATTTTAGCTTCACTTTGTCTTGGCAATTCTGCGCATTTCTTTCAGGCACTGTATTCTTGCCACCCGTAAGTGAGGAATCCCAGCTAGCCATTGCCTGCACTACAGGTATCATTGCAACATTTACAAGTTAGCAGTTTCCAGGAGATGTGTTGCATACCTGGAGCTAGCTACATTCCCAAGGGTTTCATACAAAAACAACTTCTGTCTTAAACAAACAAACAAACAAATGCAGAAAATAATATGGCCGTGCTCATTGACAGGTGCTCTCCATTTCCAAATGTGACCTTTCTGTGGCGAGGGGGAGCAGTTAATTACCACATATTGTTTCACTTTAGTTCTTACAAATCAAGCCTAAAAAGGTTGTTTTCGTTGTTATTTCTACTCCTGGCTACTGGCAGACAAACAGCAATACTTCATAACTTAACACTGGTCTCGGCTCCTTCCTGAAACCGGATCCTCTCCCAGGAGCAGAGATCTCACCACACACAGCTACCACTTGCCAAAGCCTGCCCAGTGCCCAAGGCACTGCTGGCCACTGGGGGCTTTGCTTCGATGGGATTAGGGGTAGGAAGAGTTCAGGACCTGAAAGCAGCAAACGTCTAACACTGACTCTGTTGTCTGAAGACCTGTTTACGTGTAAGAAAAAATCCACTGAAATTTTGCGATGAGGGAGGTTCTTGTCAGAAGGGAATTTTTAAACACCAAGAGTGTCTGCAGAAAAAAAGGTAAAAGTTCCCTTGTTTCTCGTATTCTGTTAACAGCTTCCTCACTCAAAAAAAAAAAAAAGGAATTTGAAGTGCAGACCTCCTTTCCTTGAGACTCACCCACCTATATCTCCATGGAGCTTCTCAGTGGTTCCCAGTAGTGACTCCAGGGACCCTTCAGGCATAAAAATTGGACGGATGTGAATAAAATCCTTGCTGGGTTCTGATGTAACAGCAGTGGTCATGGTTAAGTACTTGTCAGTTACCTGAACATCTAAATTATTTTTATTGCTTAGTGTTTTACATAGAGCATGTTTAGGGAATATTGCAAATACTAAGGAACATTTTAAAGCCTACTAACTGTAGCATTTCAAGAGCAATTCACCACATTTTTTCTTTTATTTTCTGCTTACTGAAGCCCTTGAGATGACTTGTTCTGAAAAACAGATGAGAAAAGGGTTTCCACTCCCAAGTCAAACAATGGAGTGTGAAAAGAAATGTAACAAAGTAAAGTTTTTCATTCTTAGTACTTCCTAAAAAAGTATTACACATAAACCATCTGGGAAGTCTGACCACCAACCTCCTCCCACCTTCCAAAGGAAGGGAAAAGAACCAGCCCAAGGGTAGATAATCTCTTTGGGTGGCTTTGCAACAAATCAAATCTTGCAAACAAATTAAATCTTGGAAAATCTGTTGAGCAAATCACATCTCTCCAATGTTGTGATATGCATTGTGTATCTTCAGGGGCTCAGAGAAAACTGAATTGCCAATCTACTATTTTGATCAGAAGCATTAAGAAATAAACATGAACCTCCTTTAAGGATATAATGATTACTGTTTACTAATTGTTACTCTTTTTAATAGGACTCTTACGAGAATGAAATCAGAAATCAAAGCCTTATGCCATGAAAAGTCTGTGGGCAACACTTCCTAGCCCTATTTTAGTTTATTATAAGCCTGTGATACTATTCAAATGCCTAAGAGGTTGGGAAGCATCCACGGAAGAAAATTGCTTGCATAGGCATTTTAGAAGTTCATCACCAATTCTCATCTATAATTACATTTGCCATCCTTTTGTCTGTGTAAAGGAGATATATATTGGGAGTAATTTGCACTGCTAGAAAAATGTGAAACATGCTTAAAAGTCAGAGACTTCACCAGTGGTTTAGACTATCCTTGCTTTTTTCTGTTTGTTTTACATAGATCACTAGATTGCCAGCTTTCTGTGGTTAATTACTATTTTGTGTAAACTGTATATAGTTTTATCAATATGTTCCTTATAATTTGTACAAAATGAGGAAGAAGAGATAAAAAAAGCATTTCTAGTTTTTTAAGACTGTTTAATAGAAATAGGAAGAATAAGAATTGAAATTATTACACATTAAAAGAGAGGTTGCTGCCTAGAAAATTACAAACTCTACCATAGACATTTTATATCATGTAGCATTAATAGCTTTGTTTGGGTCTGAGTTCTGGATTTTACCCTTATCTGTTGTGACAAGGTGACTCATGATGGGAACGTTAGTGCGTGGTGGTGCAAATGTCTCCTGAAGTCTATTCTTCGAGAGGGGTCTTCCCGGATTTTAATTTCTCACTCCTTGTGACTTCCTCCATTGACTCTTTTCAAATCCATTTGGCATATTGCTGTGCTAGCATTAGATCCCACCTAAAGCCAGTACCATGCTAATTTGTTGTTACTGTGGTTTCTGCCTTCAGCAACACTTTTCTTCTAGATGTAGTGCCTTTAACCCTCAAAAAAAGCTCACCAACAATATATTTACTCTCACTGTTAACCACAAATGTCTTGAGGGATAGCCAGAAAGCTTACCTTTAAGTGTATTTAGAACAAATTGTGTCAAGGTCATAAGGCATTTTTGTCTTTGTCATGAGGCCATCCAGGAAATGACTGAACTGAACTGTGCAGCCAAAAACAAAAACACATAGTGTAGGAAAATAAAGTTCCACTGGGTTCACTCTTCGTTTGCATAGCATTTCTTGGTTGGACTCACATAAAAGTGCTAATTATACAATTCTTTTCATTGGCTTTACTTTCTTAGTTTCTCTTTGCTTCCATTTGTGGTGTTTTGCCAAGCCACTTGATTTCTGTTTTGAATCACCATCCGTTTCCTAACTTGTCCTTTAAAGCTTTTCCCTTGGCAGGGCCACATGCTCTTCTCATGCCCTCTGAAGCTTCAGAGGCAGAGGACAAACACTCGAGGAATATATCCTGAAGTGGGAGGACAGCATTTTGTTTTCAGCCTTATTTTTTTTCCTGCTGCTGTGTATTTGTTTAGCATTCTTTCAGATGCCTGTAATAAGTGAGCTATTCCATAGTTTCAGTTTCCAAAGTCTGCTTGCAAAGTTGAGGTTCGATTTGGTCTGTAATGGCCAGGACGGTAGATAGGTAATTATTAGAGACAAATAGAGTCATTACAGACCTTTGATAGGTTAAGTAGCAAAAGAACAGCTCTTATATGTTGCTTAACCTTACGTTTAACAAAGTAATTGCTGTCTTTGGAAAGCTGGCAAACGTAGGAGGCTCCTGTGCAAAGTGTAAAAGCAATTGCTGGTACCTGTTCTCTTCCTTCCAATAATTCCATGCCTTGAGTTTGTCTGAAGGGGAAGTGGAAGGGTGACATTTGTGCCATTTTGCCATGGGAACAAAAGAAAATAAAATATTTGGCTCCCTGAAATTTGTCTGCAGCGTATGAGCAGCCTGTTCAGGCTGGCATGTGAGAGTAGTACCATGGCTGTCTCCACAAGAGTGGTGAATTATGCCACAAGGAAAGCAGCATGAGCATAAGAGGTGCAGTTTTATTTGAGTCTTACATAGGCAGCGTGAAAAAGCAGCTCACTTGTATCATGGTCTGGCACTGCATGATCGTGTGTGATCTTAGCAAAGCCCAGCCCAAATGAAAGTCTGCCAGTAGCAAAATGTAAGCATAGTATAGGTTATTTTAAAGTACCAGACCAACAGTTGCTTATTAATCAAAGTAAACAAATTCACAAGCAGGCAAAGTAACTATGTAGCAAGTCCTCATGATATTTTTTTTAATCCAAATAGTTCATTTTTATAGTTCATTCTATCCAAATGAACTAATTGTGAGGAAAGGTAAGGTGAACCATTTAAAGGCTGGAAGGAATCTTCCCCAGGGTGTTGCGTTGGTCTCATGTCAGGTCATCCTCTGGGATAGGTTAGTTCTGTAACACATTGGGTTTTGCGCACTTCCTTTACCTTATGTCTGCCCTGTGATAGTGCTTTGCTAAGCAGCATCCGCCGTCTGTAGTTCCAGATGGTTGCAACCAGCTAGGCTGATCCTTTTCCATCCATTGGCTGACTTTGGTTAAGGGACAGATGGCATGTTCCCTCTTTTCTTATGTTTACCTCCTTGGCAAAGTCTATTGTTTTATTCTGCTCCACACAAAAATCACAGGTCAAAGCATGCCAGCTTTGTCGTATTCCGTGTAATAAAGTTCAACCTAATTCTGGGTGATTTTTCTTCATTTAGGACTTTTTTTGAGAACATTATCAGTCTTGGTCTTCATGTGCCTGAGATGTTTTTATGTCCCAGTTGGTCTTAGCAGGTTCTCAGAGACCCACTGTGATAATGCATGACTTCTAGGAAGCCCATAGAGAAGAGGATACTTTGCTTCCATTTTTCCTGCTGTTCAGCTATTCATATCTTGGCACTTATGTGTCAGCAGGTGCGTAAAGAGCTAGGCTGTACCAGTGCCAAGACTGGCCCAGAAGAGAGATTTCTTGTGGGGTGCTTTACACTTGCAATATTTTTCGGGCTGTCCATCATAACCTTTTTTTTTTCTTCTGGCCTCTGTGCACTTGTCAAATAGCCCAAGGTTATTCTGAGCACCAATAGCTATCATAACAGATGGACAACTGTGTTGGAAACCAAGAAACTATGTACTGTATGCACACTGAGTGTACACTGAACCAGTGTACTGGCTCATGTCATTCACATAACTGACTGGCCGAAATCTGCGTGTCTGTGGTTAGAACAAGGTGCCACTGATTAACTGCAAACCTCAATTTTAACTTTCCGAAGTTAGAAGCATAGGAAACAACTTATGCCTACACTATTGCACACACGAGTAATTCGCTGACCTTGCTGTGCTCACCCCATATTTCTTTCACTTTCTTTTACTGACTCCCTAAACTATCTGTAAGATCATGAGCCACATCAGTTTGGACGTAAGTGAATACTTCCCTTCTGATCTCAACGAAAGTCCTATCTGTTGGCTCTCAAACTTTAAACTTGGACTTATTGTTACTGTGTAGGGATCCCCTGTACAGGGTCATTGAAAAGCTCTTGGGCCCAGGTATTGGGTTTTACTGCTATAAGCAATGTCTTTTTTATTACTAGAAAACTGTGACTCAAATTCAAGGTAAGGAAGCAGTGGTGTTTTAATTACAAAATTACTTACCTGTCTCAGATAAGGTAAGCTAAAACTATTATTTCTGTAAATTTTTGTGGGTTTATATTTTCTTTGCCTTTCAGACATCGGGATATTTGTAAAGAATTTGTGCACACTTTGGCGAAAATTTAGCCTAGTGCAAACTTTACCTGAGTCATCTGTCTTGACCTCAGTCTAAGAGGAAATAATGGTCTTTCTATGGGATCCTGGTAAATAGTCTCTACAAGAAGTAAGCCACATTTCATATTGACAAATGAGCAGGATATTAGAACTCTTTTCTGTGGATCCCAGTCCATGAATCGTGTGGAGACTAGTCAAAGGGTTTTGTTGTTTGGGTTTTTTTTAATGTTGTTTTGATGGCTGGCACAAAAAAGTGCAAGTATGAATTTGTATGCTTCTGTTGAGGGGTGAATGTTTCGTATTTATATGTTCTGTGAATTCCAAGTGATATTTTATCTGATTTTCCATTTATTTTCTATCCTGTTAGTGGTGAAATATTATTTATGTGCCACATCTGCTACTAAAGTATAGTATTCAGTTGTAATTTGGCCACAGGCACATAAGTAAAAAAAATGAGATTTTTTCCAGGCTGAAAGTCAAGGCAAGAAAAGAAAAAGAAGAAAAGTTAAAACCTCTGTGAATTAAAAGAGTAAAACAGATTCACACTGTTAATTAGAACAGTATTTGGTCAAAGAACAATGATGTCCATGTCTATCCATAGGTCATTTGCTGACTGCCCCATTTTGCTGTCTATAAATGTGTAGCTAATTGTTCAGAAGCATATATTTAAAAATATCTTGTCTTTTATTTATTTCTTAGTTTGTCGTGACGATGTTTTGGAGCATCTATATCTATGACAGGGAACTGGTTTACCCAAAGCTACTTGATAATTTTATACCGGCATGGCTAAATCATGGAATGGTGAGTAAGTAATGCAGACACTTTCTTGCATAAAGAAAAGTTAAGACATTGATTTCCCAGTGCATGACTCTGCATACGCTTAGATCTAACGCCCTCAGAAATGACTGAAGAACATGGTTTGCAAGCAAGAGTAACCTCTTTCCTTCCTTGACTCCTTGAGACATATTTGAATCTTTATTAGCTCGGAACAGTGGAGATTTGAACTTATGTCTTGCATCCCAGGCTAGTTGTGGGGGTCAGCTGTTTTCTGTGATAAAGTAGTTTTCCCAGAGAAATGTCACCTGGTCATGAGGAAATTTAATCAAAAGAGACTCTTCCACAAAACAGAAGTTCTGTCTTTGACAAATCTTGCTCTAAAATGACGGAAACACTTAATTGAATGATTTTTTTGGCATTCTACCAAAATGTAAGTTATGATGGAAATATTTTTATTAAAATGTTTGTTCAAAAAATCTGGTTTTGGACTTGTATGTTTTTAGAAAAAAATTGAAATAATTACTAATTTCTCAAGCACACCAAACTTATGTAGCAGAACCTCTATCTGAATATTTTTAATAATGTGAAATTCTATGCAACAGTGCAGAGTTTCAAAATTGTTGCTTTGGTAATCATATAGGTAGTTTCTTCACAAGAAATCTGACCCTTTAATCCCTCTCTGGTATGTCAAGTCAGACATTCTTTCTCTCAACTATATGTTTAAATGCTCAGGGAAAGATAAGGCCACACTTTGCCATCAGGTACTTTCCACTGTTTATGCAGCATTTGGAGCTGAAAAGTGTCATGTTTGCTTCTCTAGTTGCATCTGTGCAAAATGTTTCTTTATTAGTTTGTTCTCCATATCGAGGCATGGCAAATCATTTGGCACTGCTGTTCATCAGTAGATGACAGCAAAGCTCATTCTTCAGAGTGTGAGTATTGTATCACCACAGCAGATCAAGATTTGTCCACTACTGCTGGGCATGATAAATTGGTCCTTTGCAGAGTAGGGCAGATGGCACTGCTGTTCTCTATATTTTTTTGTAAAAGGAGCAGTATAAGAGTTGCTTCTGACAAGAGGAGGATCAGCTTTTGCAAGATACTGTACTGGTTTGTGATGTTTTAAAAGGAACAGCGTGGTATTATGGTGTGGAGAGCTGAGAAAAGAGTCTGATTGACTCCTGCTGTGTTTGTTGAGGCTGTCCTCCCTTGAGTTTTGAGGTTACAAGCTGAACACTTGCAAACACTGCCAAACCATGAATACCTTGATTTTTTTTCCCCACAACAGATCAGTGGCAGCTCTGATGACATTTCTTCCAGGTGGCATTCCACATACTGGAAGTACCTAACATGTAACATTTTTCATGAATTGTGAAGCAGTTTTATATTGTTGTACATTGTGAAGCAGTTGGCAACAAGCAGCCTTATATATTCAGGAAGTCTTTTCTGTGCCATGACTGAAAGGCGACTCAAGCTCATGTTGCTTTGTAGAAATGTCTGCTTACTGAAATATATGAAGAAAGCCTTTTTTATCTGTGATTTTTGGAAATCATAGAGTTTGCTGAAATGTATTGTGTGCAAGCATCTTCGACTTTTTTTCAACTTGAACTATTGTAGAAAGCATTTTTGAAAGACTTTTGTAATGGAATTGTTTTCTGCGTCAATCTCCATTTATCCAAGGAACATTTATCCAAGTGTCCCTTTAGCTCAATCACAGGGGTAACTTATGGCTATGGGGCTTTTCACCACATTTTAGTCACATTCTTTCTGATGTTTTACCCATCACTTTATCATCATCAGCTTTCATACTAATTAATTCTGATTCATTGCCCATAATAATATGAAAGGGTTATTAAACTACCTTGAGAATGCCAGCACTTCACTTATTAGTAGTTACAATTTTGACATTGGCAAATTTTATAGAATAAAATTTTCACCTGTGGGTGAAACGGGTAGGACCTCTGGGAATGCAGTTTAGAAAAGTCAGGATCCCTGCCTATTTTTTTTATACTGAAATAAACACTCATCCTCATGTATTTCTTCACATTTTGACATCAGCTGTGCACATTGAATGATATTTTCTCTGAATGCAAGGGTGGCTGTGCTGGAGCGCAACCTTGTATAACAAAACTCACACAAGAGACTCATTACCCCTGGCAGAGTGAAATCTGTCAGTGAGAGGTGGGTTGTTTTGCCGGTGTAGCACTGCTGATACATCCCACTTTTGTGTGAGCTTCCCCTGCAGTAGCTGGTGCAGCTCCTAGGAATCTGAGCGCAAATGTTACTTAACCTATGAACACTCTTTCCAGGTTTTTTCACGACAGTTTCCCCCAAAAGTATATTTAGCACCAATAAAAGCCACTAAAAGTGGAAAATGTAAAACTATATATTTTTCACAGTAAGAAGATTCCTACTTTAATTGAAAAGTCGTATTTTCAAAAATTTCTGTCAAGGGTATTATGACCAGCTGTGACAACTTGCTCAACTGTCAACATCAGCCTTCAAAATCCATACATAGAAAAGGAGTGAAAAGTCGTGAAATCTGGCTGTAATAATAGGAATCATTTTTCCATTAGTGTTAGAATATTTGAGAGTATTCATACTTCAGAAGCTTTTTAAGGTGGCTACATAGAAGGCTTTATGCAGAAATTGTTTGAAGGGCTGGTCCATTCAGTGCATTAGCACAGACAGAAGTGGTTTGGGCAGCACTGTCTGCTGTTTTTTTAGGTTATAATAATTAGTTCTCCTTCGTTTTCTTCTCCTCCTTTCCCATCCCTTCTATACTAAAGAAAATTTTAAATTCTGTTTTCTTGAATACTTAGTACTGTCTTGTTAATACTCAGAGATATCACTCCTTCATAGCAATACTTTTTCAACATAAAGAAATAAATCCTAATTATAGAAAAAAATCCCCTCTAGAAATGGAAAACAGAAATGAAATGAGCCTTGGAACTATGTGGTCCCATTACCAATTCAATCTTAATATTTTTTTATAAAGTTTCGTAGAAACAGAGTTGTGCACGAAGAAAAAAGCCACAAATTGTTTACCATAAAATTGCATATGGTGTCAAGAACTCTGTTTCCATTTTATATATCTATCAATACATTCACACAGTAATAGTTACAAATATAATTCCTGTGTATGGGGAAATCTGTATAGTAAGTGGTGCCTTGTGGTACCAGATAATTCCTCATACATGCAGCTTCATGCACTTGTGAAAGATATCACTAACAGAGTTGTGCTGTGGCATAAAACTGGTATTTTCATCATCTCAGTCAGTTGCTTCATCCATAACCAGCGGTATCACTATGACTTGAGAAATGACCAGGGAAATCAGTGGCAGGGTTGCTGTTGATTTCTTCAATACAGGGATTTCATCTCTGTTTACTATGTGAAGGAGCACACCTGAGTAGCTGAAGTTAAGCTTCTATTGGTTGAAATAACTACCTGTCTAAAGAGAGCTGTTGGAGAATAGGGCTGTGTCTCAGCCATGGTCTGTTTCTGAAGTGTCAGGTGCACTTCCTTGATTTATTAGTTATGCAGATGAATTTGTCTTTGTGGGCTACAATTTTAGTTGCCAAGTTACTGAACTCTTTCATCAAATATGTCATTTGTGTTCTTGAGACTGTCCTGCAGTTTGGATCCATATCAGCTCATAATTCAACAGGCACATTTTCCATGGGAAATAGTCTTTCCTATTTTCTGATGGCTGTCTATCTGATCTTTATAAGTATTAGGAATTTTTAATTAAAGGCTAACCTTTAGTGTTTAAAATTAATGTGTCGTAGGCTTTTTATCAGCTCCTTCCTCGCACCTTTCTGTGTTGGGACTGGACAGGTTGATGCATGGATAACATTTGTTTCCATAAGTTATATTCACTTCAATATTAGCACAGGCTATATAACTAGAGATTGCCCCTATTCTAACCAATGCCCACATAAACAGATATGTAGACTGAATTAATTTAGGCTTAAGCATTGCTGATTTTGAGCCAGGTTACATGGCAGGACTCCCTGAGGTATCTGTCCAAGTTAGCATACCATTTCAGCAAGAGTCCCTCTTTGTTTTTTGCAGACACTGTCTCAAATTTGTTTTAAAAATGTGAATCATCTTTTGTTTGTGGTGAGGAAAGCAAAATGCAGAGATAGAAATTAATTACTGAGGAGTTTAAGTGGCTCTGGAGGTCACAAACAAAGTATTGTCTTCATATGAGAACTCTAGAGGAGAGGTCAGGAAGAGGGGAAGAGGAATATTCTCTGCATCTGTGGAGTTGGAAAAATGATTATTGCACTGTGCCACTGCATCTATATGAGCTCTTCCAGTTTTGTCCTCTTGTTATTTTTTAATGCTGCTTTTGGGAAATGGGAAACAAAGGCATTTCTAGAAAGACTTACCCTCTGTCCTTGTATTTGGGAGAATGCACAAATGGGACAAGTAGAAAAAGACAAGTTATGGAGAGGAAAGAGCCTGTCCATATGATAATATGATATATTTCTACTTATTTCACAAGTTCTCTATCTTTTCTTATTGCTGAAAAGTTGAGTGCACCAGGGTGGTACACAGTACTGCCAACTACCTCTCCAACTGTTTTTCCTAGAAGCCTTACCTTCAGGCTGGTGGCCTTGGCTTGTGTGTGTCTTTTTGTGTTGCTGGTGGAAAGGACATAACCCTGTTGGAGTGAATCCAGAGTAGGGCCATGAAGATGACTGGAGGGATGGAACACCTCTCCTATGAAGAAAGGATGAGAAAATTGGCACTGTTCAACCTGGAGAAGTGAAAGCTCCAAGATGACTTTATTGCAACCTTTCAGTACCCGAAGAGGTGCCCCAAAACAAATGGAGAGGTACTTTTCACAAGGAGATGTAGTGATAGGACAAGGGTGTGGCTTCAAACTGAGAGTGGGTTTAGATTAGATATTAGGAAGAAATTCTTTCCCGTGAGGGTGGTGAGGCACTCGAACAGGTTGCCCAGAGCAGTTGTGGATGCCTCATCCCTTGAAGCATTTAAGGCCAGGTTGGATGGGACTCTGAGAAATCTGATCTAGTGGAGGGTGTTCCTGCCCATGGCAGGGGAGTTGGAACTAGGTGATCTTTAAGTCCCTTCCAACCCAAATCATTCTATGAAATTTATTTTATGAAAATTTCATTTTATGAAAGCTTTTTTCCTAGTGTAAATCTTTTTTCCTTGATGATTCAACAAGTGGAAAAATAGAAGAGTCGTGCAAAAATCCAAACTCATAGTAACCTGGCATATAGAGATTTAAAGGTCCAAAAGTGGTGAGTTTTTTGACAAACCCATCTCTTCATCATTCACAGGTCAGCTGCTACACAGGCTTGCTCTGATGTACAGACAAGGAGATGTCCATTCTTTCATCAGTGTTTCCATCTAGCACGTTGACCTAAAAATCCTTTTCAGAAATGAGTAATTTGAAACAGTGCATTATAGTTCTTGGGGATGCTTCCTAACACAGCAACATCTCGTGTATGGGCTTTCTTTATACAATGTACTGCACCTTTGTAATGCCTCATGCTTATGCCTAGAAGATATTTACATTTTTCTGAGATTTTTTTCTAAATCCAATTTAAGATTTTCAAGGATATTCCAAGTCAACTGCTCTTCTTAATTTATATATAATATTTTCATATGTTAGGTGTGAATAAATTTTTCAGTGCTCCAGGAAGGAGTTCCTGCTTGTTACATAACTTGTAAGGTTTTCTGATAAAAATCAGGAAAAATTTTTAATTTAATATCCAACAGAATACTCACTCCTTGATGGCTATTATTTAAATATCTATCTGATGGAAAGAGTCGCAATTGAAGCTGGTTGCCTGGGGACTCAGAATATTTGCAAAACCCATGAAAATAATGTTGTTGGATTTGTACACTTCTTGCATGTTCATGCTGCAGTTACATGGCTCCATCTGCTATCTTTCCTCATTATCTGCCAGTTCCACCACTGGAGCATAAATGCAGTGGTAGCAATTATCTCCCTGCTCTGGGGAGAAAAACAGCAGCAGCTTAAAAGATTTTTTTGATCTTCTGTTACTTATGTGAAGGGCTTGGAAATTAGTGGTGTGTGAAAAGCTGTGATAGCATAGCACCTGAAAATTGAGAGAGGCTGCTAGGGTGAAGAAGTCTGGATTATCTGAGTGGCATCCTCTAGGAGCATTAGGAAAGCCCCTTTACCTAACACAATAACAGCATGGCAGTTTTTGTGAAGTAGGAGGCTGGCCTTAACCATGTTGCATATCTGCCAGAGGACACTCATCAAGGTAAGGTGAAGACAGCTTTATAACTGAACACAGATGCCGAATGTTTCTGATGCTTGCTTTTTCCAGTAATCTGGAGAAAACATACACAGAGGTTCCTCCTGGTGGAAATGAGCCCAACCCTAAATAATGAGGAAGCTTTTCTAAAACCTTTTTGAGTGTTTAGTAACAAGTAAACATGTGAGCCCTATTGTAGGCGTGAGCATTGCAATGAAAAACCTGAGAGCTGAAATCCCCAGATGAGATCTCTTTCAGAAGTTTAACCACCTTCTCCTGACAATATTACATAACTAGTAAGCACAGAGGATGAGAGCATCTAGTGTCAACATCAAGTTGTGGGAGTTACTACCAAAGGTGGAGAGCAGGGGAGTCACTGAGAGGGCAAAAAAAGGGAGGTTAGGGAAAGATAGTTGAATGAGAAGAAAAGACAGGCGGGAAGAAAGAGATGAATCAAAAAGTCAGCTGATGCTGTTCCAACTCCTACCTAAAAAAAAAAAACCAACAAAAAAAACCCCAAAACAGATGAGGCAAGTGAATAAAAAAAGGAGCCACAGAATAATGTAGACAAGCTGGAAGAGACTCAAAATACTGAAGAGGACATGAGGGAGGAGGAGGAGTAAAGGAGAAGCAAGGAAATAAACAGTAAGAAAGATGAAATGAAGAGTGTGTTTTCTTGTTTCACTGGGAAGGCTTTCCTCATATGTATTAGTTAGAGGAGCTGAGAGCAAGGAGATGGCTTATGGATGCTCTGTGAGAGGAGGAGAATTGCTTTTGTTGCTGTTGGATGTAGTTTATAGGTCAGATGAAGTAGTGACTTTCCAGGAGCTTCAAAACCTTGGAAAAGTTTCGGATGAAAACCACCTGCAGCCATGCAACAGGATGAGGCCTGTGTTTGTATAAAGCATATCTGTGTGATACCAGTAAAATGACGTTGATGTCTTAGCATTGCTGTCTGTATTTTTATCTGACAATGCTGTACTTTATCTTGACTGACTGTTTGACTCTCACAGCTTCAGTCCTGCTGCTGATAAAAGCCCATGTTTTTTCGTATCAGCTGGGAAGTGTGAGTTACATTGCATATTAAAACAGATATGGGTTGCAGGTGTGCAGGAAGTGCCAGAGGTAAGGAGGTGTACTGTCTGTGTTTCAAACTGCCCCACTTAAACAGCCAAAACTAGGTGTAACCCTGAGAGTAACAATTATGCTGATAGTCATAATACTGGTTATAAAAGCTTAAAGCTAGATTTTCAGATGAAGTCACTCATAGAAATGTTTGTTAAAGGGATTACTATGGGCACAAAGCAAATAACCAGAGAAGAGTCCCAAAAGGACACATGGAGGGATCCTTAGATTTTCTGCCTTACTCTGGGTGTGGAGTACATACTGAGCATGTTTCCTAGAAGCAGAGTTTGTCCCTGGACTGCTAGTTCTGTCTGTTAGACCAGCCGTGGAGTGGGATGGAAATGTGTTTGTTTCGTTCCTGTAATTTTGACAATATTAGGAATGCTGGTTTTCTTTTAACATTTGTGCAGCTTATATTGCTTGCCATAGTCACTGCTGGAGCTGTGCACAACTCTTTTGTATTGCTTAAGCTGTAAGCATTTCTGTGGTGCAACTGTTTGATTTATCAGATATATGGTTTGCAAGTTATAAATGTGAATAAATGTTCAACTTTTAAATACATGCAAAATGTATTAATGAGTGGCATGCATTTTTGATAAAAATCTATGTGCTGTTCTCTCTCAGTTAAAATCAGACACTTGTATTGTCTTTTGACATAGTAAATTTCTGTTTTCTTCTGAGTTTTTTTTCCAGAGAACATAGGCAGATAGTAGAGTCTAACATTAAAAAATATTATTGTGATTAATAATGAGTATATTCAAACAGTGTCTTTTATAAAGAAAACAGAACATTTCACCGGAAAAAGAAAATGTATTGGAGGAGGATTGCTTATGTTGAAAAAAGTTTAGTAAGTCAGCTGCCAACTCCAAGTTGTATGCTCTAAACACTCCATATGCGAGTCATCCTGCAGGCGATCACCACAGAGAGCTTTGTATCTTTAGCAGATCATGCAAACACAGGGGACAATGCAAATATCTCTTTGAAGATATAGTAGTTTAATAATTTGTTGTCTAATTTTATGTATTTAAGGGACTATGCTTTGGTTTATGATTACAGTAAAATGCAGTGTTACATATCCTTGGACACACTGTTTACCATTAATACTCAGATAAGAATTTGACTTTACATACAATAGAAGTGGGACTGTACTATATTGTACCCACTTTACTAAACTGTGCTGTTAATGTTCACACATGTGGCAAATATGACTTAATCAGACCACAAATATTTTGCAGCATTCCATGGTATCTCATTTATTTGTTTAATGTGCTGCTATAGCAACTGGATTCCATTCTTTTAGGTTCTTTTTTTTGTAGACCTATGATCTACTTGGTTGAAGCTTGGCAGACAGCTTTTCCTTCAATTGAAGGCATATGTACTAACTCAGTGACCAGATTTTTACCTATGTATCATTGTTGGAAAGTGGGTTATTTCACATGGACCCAATACCAGAAGAATCAGCAGACCTGGTGAAGGGAGTCTGAGCCCAAAAGCTTATATGCTTTTTCCAGCCCTTGAAGTTGGTGAAATAAAAATTATTGCTTTTGCCTGTATCCTTAGATCATTATTGCTTCAGGAAAACTAATAAAAGGAAATATTTTGACATTGTTTGTGTAAAAATTACCACTTTTTAGAACTAACTTTTTTCTTTGTTAATTGCTGTCTTTTATGTGTCTTTGTATTTGGAAACAGACATCATTTCTGCAGAAGTCATTTCATATTCAGATGATTAATATGTTGAAGTAGTGCCACAGAAGTAATGTTTTATACATGCTGATAGGCAGAAATCAAGAATTTGGGGACAACCTTGAGACTTACTTTTGCTCATGGTGGGCTGTAAGCTTTGACATAACCTGACATCTGCCCTGCTATCCAGTCAGTCCCCATATTTTTTACTTTCCCACATAGATACAAATAAGTAAAATCAGTGTACATTTTTAGTAACTCCTCGAATGCAAGCAGCTCAAATTCAGCATGTAGCATGAACAGTGTTTTGGACAGATGTATAAGCCATTGCCATTAATCATTCAGTTCTACAATTGTCCCTTTTACCTCTGGATATTTAAAAGCACCCAAGTTCCAGTCCAGTGCCCTACTCAGGGAAAAACATAATCTTTTGGAGGTGTCTGTTTCTGTCAGAGACCGTGAGTCTGACTAAGGTGACTCTTTCCCTCCTTCTGACAGCAGAGTTGTCTGAGCAAGAAAAGCCCTGACCATGGAGAAATAGCACGGGGCGTGGAGTGTCTCAAAACGGCAAAAGGTAGACCAATAGCCAACACATGATTTGCTATTACATCTCCATTGCAATATTAACTGATATGCTTGAACTCTTCACAGCTTGCTTTCTCTTCAAAACAAGTAACGCTGCATATTTGAAGTGCTGCTTAAACCCTGTTTTTAAATTTCCATTTTATTCCTAGTTCTGACACTGTTTTACCCAATAATCAGAGAGAAATTATTTAGTGTTTAATCAAAAGCATTTTTTATAAGTCTTTATTAGCTGATGCCTGTGTTTTGTGGTGCTTTTTAATGATGGTTAGAAAAACAGCGCTGTCTGTTGCAGGATTTTATAGCACTGTGCCTCTGCTTCTGGTTATGAAGCGTCCCAGGCAGGGCAGGGCAGCTGCTGTGCCAGACCAGACTGTGTGCACCTGCACTCTGCTCTTCACTGTGCTGGGGGCTTACCGGTTCCTCCGAGGTGTTTCCCATTCACGTGCCTCAGCATCGCATTCATTCAGTTGCAATGAAGAGGTGAATTGCCTGCTGCAGATTACTTGGAAGTTCATAGATGCAAATACAACTAAGAGTTAAAGTTGATATTGTCCATTCTGCTGCAAAACAGAAGTGGCCTCTGCTTCAAATAGTTACATTACTTCCTGTTATATACAAATTTAGTGCTCCTGGTATCTCATAAGATATTCTAGGCTATGATGCATGCTGCAGAATGTTCAAATATACCTAGAAAGGAAATTCTTCTTTATAAAAATCACTGTAATAGTCAAATCACATCCTTAAGTTTGTTTCCAACAGGAAGCAATTTTATTTGCTTCCTGGGGCTTTTAGCTTTTTATTCTGTTACTTTGAGCTTTACCAGCTTTGTACAAACCCACTATGCAGAGTTCCAACTTGCTGAGTCACTGCAATGCACATTTTTGTGGCTTCTTTTGCAAATACAGTATGTAACATAGAATTTTGTTATGAACTATATAGGGGAAATATGGTCTATTGGACTTCGTATTTTAAGGCACTTTTAAAAATGAAGACATGGGAAATTATATAATTTTCTGTAAAGGAAATACCCATTAAAAATGTCTTTTTACTAACACACAGATTTACTGATGTTTCCGTTAACAAACAGAATTGTGTCAACTGCAAGTTATTTAAAAATTCATACAGCTGCAAATCATTTTAGAAGGCGAATTTCTTAGATCAAAGACTAAGGTGGGTAGGATTTTGGTCTTTGCTCCTGAAGCAGAGGAATGAAAGATGGAAAAGAGAGGGAATTGGAAGAAGGAAGGAATGCATGTGTCAGAAGCTAAGAGAAAAAGTGATAGCCTTAGAGGTTGTTAAGAAAGAGAAGACAGTAGAGGAAACCAAATGCTGAAATAAAGAGGTGCTAATAGTAGTCAGCTGGAGAGAGCCATAGAACATGCAGGTGATAATTGCGTGTCCTGTACTTCACTGAGAAAAAGCTTGAGAGAGAAGTTAGAAGTACCCAGTGTATATTGAAAATGTCACCCGTCGTTTATTTTAGAATGCAGCAATTTGGCTTCATTTGGTTTCATTCAGTTTCTTGTGACCACTGGTTTTACACAGCAGTTCTCTTTTCCCACCATTTTTGCGACTGCAGAAATCGGAAGAGTGCCCTCCGTACACGTGCTGTGTCTGATATCCCCAGAGTGTGTGGGTCTTTAGATCTCGGAGTTGTTTGCACTGTGCTACTGAGCCTCCTATAGTTATATTCTCCATTATATCAGTTTGGTAGGGTTACTGGATATAGTAAATCTATAGTAATATGCCATATATCATATATATATATATATATATATATATATATATATATATATATATATATCTCATATATCATATATATAAAATATTATGTATGATATATAATATATATAATATCATATATAATATACATATAATATATAATATATATCATGTGTGTATACATGTAGTGTTTATATAGTACAGTATCTAGAATGTTTATATATATATACACCATGAATAGAGAGAAATACATAATCTATAATACATATTGCTTTAAAATGATGCCTAGTACCATTTTAAAGAGCATCTATAATTTTATCTAAGCTAAGTTCCATTGATACAGATATGAAATATTTAGTCCTTAAATTTCTTTCACCCTAAATAAATATGACAGGTAAAGACTGGCAAAAAAAGAGGTTGTATTTTCCCCGTGTTACAGAGGAGAAATTAAAACATGGAATTCATGGTTTGCCTGAGGCTATGGGCAGTTTATTAAAGATTGATCTGTAAAGAGAATCTGTGTTTCCTTCATTAGCCAGTTCTTTTATTAAGAAACAATCCTCTCTGTCCAAACCAGGCAAAGAAGACAAATTCATAGTGAATGAATGAGCACTCACTAGGGTTTCAAACTCATGCTCTATTGGAAGGAAGAAGTGACTCAAGTTTTGAATAGAGAGATATTGCTCTAAGTCCTCTTTCACTTAGTTACAATTGGCGATTGTAACTATATTTTTGTTTTGTTTATATCATTGGAAGTACAGGTTCATCTCACCAACTGCTTTTGTGTTTATGTTTTCTTTTAGTGTAGCAACTACTGTCAGCGTATTCCAAATAATTTGATTTTGGGCGTACCTTTTCTCTGTAAGGAGCAAAATCCCTTAGGTTTCCATTCCTTCTCAGATGACAATTGATTTGAGAAGAGAGACTCTGACATGTAAATAGAAGGATGATTTAAGAAGGACAAACTTGGAAATTGAAAAGATGTCAAGGAGAAAAGGTCCGTCTCATCTGCCCTGTCATTTTGGAACTGTTTTTTCTTTTGTTGTCCAGGAATGCTGTTGGACCGAAGTGGGTGGGGGTGTTGCTACTAGTGAAAATCAAGGAAAGCTGGGAGTTCGACAGGTTTTTAAAGATCTTTCACAAGTCTTTTTTTGGAGTCAGAGATATTTCAAAAGCTGTGATTGTGGATGTATGACAAGAGGAAATAAAAATACTCTTAAGGCAGAAAATAGCTTGTACAAAAGCATGTCACTGACAGTAAAGTGTAAGTAGTGGTCACGAAGAGTTGTATTTTGATTAGTTTGACTGAGGTAATAAGATGTATGTTTACTAGACAAAGTTATACCAGAATGAGCAGTGGCACAATGCAGAGGCCTGGGTTCACTTTGGGAAGTACCTTTCTTCAGGCAAGAATTCAGTGTTTACCAGTCCTGTCTCAAATCTGAACTCTCAGCTTAGCTGGCAATAATACAACTATTCACAGCTGTATGAAAAATGTTATTTAGTTCACAACAGTAGCCATGGTTACCTGCATACTTTCATTGCTTTATTCATGTGTAATTTTTTTTTTTTTTATTCTGGAAATACCATTACCATGTAATACAATACTGTACAGCCTCTTGGTAAGTTTTACGGTGTCAGGAAGAACATCTTGTGGTGAACCTGAAAGCATATTATATCAAGTTGGCTTGTACATAGAAGATCCCACCTATACATTGCTAGGCAGAGAAGGGCGAGTCTGAACACTGTGACTGCAATTTCAAAATATAAATAGGAATATGTAAAATTCCTTGGCATTAAAAAGTCTCTGACAACACTTCAACTGCACAACGTTTAAAAAGAACTAGCCCCTGCTTGGTCCCCTCACAGGTGGCACAGACCAGGTAATAATTCCTATCTGTACCTGTTAGAATAATAGATTATCCTCATATACTCTTGCAAGAAACATGAGCCCCAGGAACCCCACAGTGTCAGAAGGGTAGAAAAGTGCTATGATTTTACTCTTTTCTCTCCTTACTTTTGCCAGTGCATTCAATGTAGGTGCAGTGTACTTGAGAATCTAATGTTTTCATTACACTCGTGGAAAACAGTCTCATTTGCATTACCGCAGCAGAATTCCCAACCATATTCTAACCTTTGCTAAGAAAAGAAAATAGTACTTAATCTTTCACATATCTCAGATCACTTTGCAAACAAATGAATTAAACTTTACAAGAGTATTAAAGACAGTTTACTTAGGCTTATATATTATTTTTCTAATTGAGAGGTATGACATTAATTCTGGAGGATTAAAATTGCCTATTGGTTTAAATTAACAACAGCAGCAAAAGGAGTAAAGGATATTGGCTTCTTTAATCTGGCAAATTTATCTAAACTCTTTCAGTATAAGGTTCCTTACCACTGTTACTACTGTTGCAGAGAAAACTTGTGGGACTAAATGTCAAAATTGTATTTAAGGGTCATTTTCCTTGGCATTTTTATGGAAACAATGAAACCTTGGAGATAGAACTGAATTTCTAAAAGGAAATCTAAAATTTGTTCATGTAACCTTATGAGACCTTGTTGAAAGCCTGATAGTGTTTTAATATACTATCCAGAGTTGTTTTTTTTAATGCGTCTCCCACAGCAAGAAGGAAGATGGCATTAGGATGAAAATTTCTGTAGCGCAGCCGGCTGTTACCACAGTCTGGCTTCTGTTACTGCCGTCGCGCTGCCAGTTTGCAGCTATTTTTAGGCATTAGCCTATATCTATCCACACACATGGATCTACTACTGTCTTCCACAGTAGTTTTGCTCCTGAAGAAGTTGTCTGAGGCTAAAGGCTTTATTTTTCCTCTCAGAGGCCAGTTTCTTCAATTATCTTTATTATTAATTAATAGGAATTTGGCAGGCAGTTGCTCCCTGCCAGAGCTCTTGCATCGGCTTTCCTGCATTGGCCTACAACTGGAAGGCTTGGTTATGGTGCTTTCAAATTCTTCAGTAACTAGTTCAGTTACAGTACTGGGCCCTCTCCATCGTCTTATGACTTCAATCTCTTTTCCTCCTTAAGTGAGAATCATGCACAAGACTCTTCAAAAATTATATTTGGTTCCATTATCTCAAAGAAACAACTTGTCTCAATTAAAAAAAAAAAAAAAAGAAAAGAAAAAAGGTGCCTGTTTGTGAGAGATCACACCAAAATTTGGTTTTCTTCTGACTGCAACTGAGTTTTTTTGTGCTGTGGATGATTTATAGCATAAATAAAACCTGTTCTCTTTCATTTTCCTGCTGATGAATGCTGGCAATAAACACTTACCCCAAGAGCCAGTCCAGTCCTTGCTAGGAGCAGAGGCATTGTTTAAGTTTGCTGCGCCACAGCATGGCTGCAGCCAGGTGTGGTCTTCGGCATTCTTAACACTTCATGCCTTATACCCATCCATAAATTAGATACAAGCCAGCCAAGCACAGCCTTTCTGCATCCTGCACTACACCACCTTTATCCATGACATAAATCCCAAACATACATACCCCCTGGCAGAGTCTGAGTGAGAGCATGCAGCAGCAGCAAGCCTCAGGTGGCAGTCTTGGAGTATGTTATGTTTTCTGCCACCTCATGCAACACAATGATGTAGCACTGAGGACAGCAAAAACCTATGAGAGCTGGTAAATTTGCAGTGATGGGCTCAAAACTAAGTTAAACTGAGAAAGTAAAATAACAGAACAAGTATTTTACGTAAACCGTCATCTCCTTCATTCTCACAGTCTCAGTTCTAAAGATTATTTCTCTGCCACGTGACTTAGGCACATTGATGATCTGATGCGAGGGGGTTTTTCCTGCTTGAATAGAGTGGAAAGCATTCTGCAACTATTAAATTGGTTCTTTTCCCTGTTAGTGGTGATTTTTTAAATAAATATAGTATCTTGGTTCCTTTAGTTATGTGTGGTGGTTGACTTTCAAAGACTTTACCCTTCTTGCTTTCACCTAGAGTAGCTTGAATAAAAGATGTTTCTGCAGAAGTGCTTTTGCACCAAAGAAGTATTTGATAAATTCATAACTGTTCACCTACTAGAAAGGTAGGAAATTTTACTGTCCAAGACTTGGGTAATTTTTCCGCCATGTTAGCAACTTAAAACCATTTTCACAGCTCTGCTCAGCACTCCCCTGCTTTATTTTTCTCTTTATTTATGCAGCTGCAAAAAATACGTATACACATATGTATCTTTTTCCCTCCTGCAGTGTTTTGTCTCTCAAAGATTTGCAGCAATGCATTCAGTTTCTGCTAATATAATTCTTTCCATGGCAGCAGATTATGACTTCGCAAAAATAGAGGTTGCTGTAAGCTGTTGGTATCTGAGGGAAAGGCAAGCCTCACAGCATCAAGTTTGAATTTTAGCTGACTGCTGCCACTCATATGTACTTAAACTCTCCTGAACACAGGAGATGTCATGCTTAAATTATTTTCAGCTTCTGACCTTTTCAGTTCTGAACTTCCAACCACTAGAACACGAGGTTTCCCTAGTATTTATTTCAAAGGACAGGTCAAGGTGAAATGTCAGTGTGAAGAGGAACGGAAATACAGTTCCCCATGGGTCCGTTCCAGCTCAGAGTACGCTATGGTTCTATGATTCCACACAGTATTATCTGGGTATCCAGTGTCCAGTTAATATAAATAAATCAGTTTTACTAGAATTTGTTGGAGTGTTTTTGCTGCTAAAACTCAGACCACATGGGATACAGTTAACAATATCCAGATGTGAAACAGAAAGGACCATCAGCAGCACCGAAAACCTGTTTTTCTCAGCAAGGAGGGCTACTGCAGCTGAAATTCACGGAGATGCAAAGGCAAGGTAGCTGTTCTGACAGCATGAGAGAGTCAACAGTCTTCTTCCACTTGCTATGTTCATGACAGGGCATTTACCAAACCTACTGTGCTCATAGAGGTGCGAAGAAGGAGCTGGTGAGCTACCCGGGGAGAACCAAGCTGAGCAGTCTAGCGCACACCTCTAGTCAGGGATTGATGTTTTGTTGTTACTGCTTGGAGAAATGCCACCCGAGGTGATGTTTAGGTGAGCTGTGTTTTGAGTGAACTCACATAGGACTGAAACGAACTCAGAATCTACTTTCTTTTGCAAGTCTGTCCACAGGGAAGCCTTGGGTGGCATTTGGCACTGCCTCACTTTTCACATCTTTGTTAACCTCTGGCCACATAGAGGCTGTGTAAGGAAACTGGATGCTGGGACAAGGAGTGGGTTGGAATATGTTCACAAGATACTCCGTAACTCAGTTCATTTTCTTTCATCATAACCTTTTCCACCTTGCTGATTGAGAAACTGAGTAATGATAATACACAGACAGTTTTTCAGAAAATTTGATGGACCTGTTGACTGAACATCTGTGTGGCTAAATGAGATGTCCGGCTTTTAAAAGGCTGATGTTTAGTTAAGCTGGTCCCTGCACAAGTTCAGGGGAAATGAATGGGTATAAAAATATGTCCACCACCAAATAGCCTAAGGTGCAGTACAGAAAGTTGTACTTAGAACATATTATTCTAGACATGTTGTCAGGGAGTATTCTTGTTGCATGATGTTCTGAAAACATCTCTGTTTGCCTCAAGGGAATGCCCGTCTGCCCTTCTTATAATCCATGGGAAAAAATACCCTTGTGGTAAAGGCAAGTGGAGTGTTTCCAGTGTCTAATATCCATCCTGTTTTTGTTCCTAGTACAGCAACTGAAGTGATGTGTTTGTGAGAATCATATTGTGGTGCACAATAGAGAAAGAGAAGAAAGAGAGTTTTCAACTTTCAAGATTCTATGATTACAGAAAAACTTCACTTTAAGGGCATGGTTATAATTCTAAAGTTTTCTGTTTTGCAGTTAATAAGTCTTGAAATGTTTACCATATTTTGTAGTCATATCCAGTAGCTGCAATACTGTTTAAATCCCACCCCCAGTGCCTCTTCCCAATTACTCTGCTCCTTCAGCTGGACATTTTTCTATCCACCCACAAAATTAGTGATTTAGGATGCTTTCAAGAGCTATACTGTGAAATTATCATATATGCTAGTACTGCTCATGCACCAGTCCTTCTTATTGAGTACTTCTTTACATAATCTCAATGAAATATATAGACAAACCCTGTGCATCCTACAGTGGTGGCATTAATTTTGGGCTCTTCACCAGGTGCCTGTGGTCCAGAGGGGTAAGCTTACAAGCATTAAGATATGAATGGTCAGGACTAAAAAGAGGAGAGGCCCAGATACACGCAAGTTTGGGAATTTTGCCATGATAGGGTTTATCCTTAGGGTCTCAGTTTTAAGCTCTTCTTCACATCAGGAAAGACTGGAAAAACTTTTTTTTTTTTAATGAAAGCTGAGATTGTCAACTAATCATGTAAACTGAGTATTTGATACCTTAAAAAGAGGGGTGGAGGGGGTGCAGTGCCACTCATTCCCAGAGGAGAATCAGTATCTCAGTAAGTACCTCCTCCAACAAAGGAGTTTCTGCCTGTATTTATTGTTTTTACCTTTTTCTTTCTTTTATTGAGTTCTCTGTATAACAAAAACATCTGCTGCTTCTTACAAATCTTTAGGTGTTTTCAAAAATGTTCTTCTGTATTTATATTTCTGGAGAAATGGTTAATCCTTTCTCCCATATTAATTCCTTCCCAGCACCTACCATTTTGAGTTAGATTGTCCCAAGTCAAATAAACATCTCAATTTCGCTTTTGGTTTGCACTTTTACTTCAATATTTCCTCACAGCATCAATTCAGTCCTGTGGCATAAGCCCTTTTGGAAGACATTCTTCCCTCAGGACCATGTTCTGTCTTCTTTGCTCAAACTGTGTTTTTCTTGTTAGTGTAGAGCTCTCTGCTGAGAGACTAAGGATTTTTCAGTGTGTTGCTCTACTTTCTGTAAAGACAGGCTGGTGGCAATGTTCTTAGCACCTTGTTCATTATTCTACTCTTTAGATGCTGAGCACAGAAAATGATGCGACTACATCGCTCCCTTTGCAGTTGGAATTGCTTTGGTTTGGTTCATGCTGAGAAAAACAGGTCACCAAGCAGGCACTGAGAGTTTGATGGAAGGAAATGCAGGTTGTCCTTTCAGAGCATTTAAGCTCCAGCTGTGACTGGGGAGCACATCTTGAGCCCTCATGATACAATTTGCCTTGGAGTACCACATACCACAAGAGGACCTGTATCTCACCTCCCCTGCAGCAGGGGTATTCACTGTCGAGGGCCAACCTGTCCCAGTGTGACCTGACCTGTTCCTGTGTGGTACAGCTCTTGGTCTTGAAGGTACTGCAGCCAGTTTAGCCTTGCCCCTTGGTCAGACTTTTTTGATGGGCCAAGATGGCTGTATTGCCACTTGCTCCAGTGGGAACACCACGGGTGCTGTCTTGGAGATCGCTGCACTGCGTTCCACGACATGGCACAGACATGTCTCTTGTCTCCTTATCTCCAAAAATGCTCTAGGTTGGCTGGCTTGCTGGGTAGGGGTAGGTGTGTCCGTATGGTATTTTCCAGACTGATGCCACCTTATGCTGTGTTGTAAGCTGGCTGATGCCCAGTCAGGAGCAAGTTGTTAAGTTGGTTGTGCGCTGTGCTAATCACAGCTACACAGCTCCTGGTTTATTCTTGGCAAGGATTCATCCAGACCCAGAGAGTGATTCCTCTCCTACCGACAAAATACCACACAGACAAACTCAGATATCCATGGCATTTAAGGGCTGAAAAGAATATTAGATCATTTTGTCTGACCTCCTGTTTAACACAGGCCATTTCACTTGCACCTGTAGTGAGCCCAGTAATTTTTTGTTTCGCTGTTGTTGAAGTTTGTCTTCCAGAAAGGCATTTGGTCATGATCTGAAAAGATAATAATCTTCCATTTTGCTTAGCAGGTTGCCCCTGTCATTATTCACTGTCACTGATAATTCTTTTCCAAATTTCTATCTTGTCTAACTTCAGCTTGTTATGTTTCCACTGCTACATTGAAGAGCCTTTTGTTCCTTGTTTTGTGTCATGGTGTTACCCCTGTTCCTATACCCCTTTTAATGGGGGGGCACCTGAGCTGATAACATGTTGTGATCTACACAAATCCATGGGTCTGTTGTCCCTTATGGCAGGGGACATTTTAATCATCCCCAGCAAATCAGCACACACACAAGGTAAGATGGTCACCACTTGTCTTTCATGGAGCACAGTGCTGTTTATTTTAGAAGTAATGCCTGACAGAGAAAACAGGATAAATTGTTTACATGTGGTTGACCTGTCTACTGCTGTAATGCTTCGATTGCTTCTGGTGCTATTACAGACAGGCGTGAGCTTGTCACTTGTTAATGCCACTTTATGTCTGCTTGCAGTTCCTTGGCCATGAACTCATTTTAAAGCTGTCCCAGTCCATTATTCTTGTTGTATTCAATGAAGGTCTTCCCCATGAAGGGCAGCAAATTCTGCAGCAGTTTACTTGACTGTAAGTTTGTATTAGTTGTTCCTCTTTTTTTCTTTTGCAGCCTCAAATAAGCCAGTCTTTGTTTCTCTCTTACTTGGATAGAAAAATACATTGCATCCACTCATAAATGCTACTTACTAAGGTCTCACATCTGATAAAACTGAACACACCACTTCTATAGACAAGCAGTAGTCTGCTGAGCCATTATTCTCCAGTTTTGCATACCTCCATAGATTGTATTTACTCTTTATGTCATTAATGGAGGCAAAAAATTGTAATGTTTCATTCTGGGCTTTTTTGTTGTTGTAGGGTGGGTTTTTCTCCACTATGTTGTACATTTTAAATCTGTAACTCACAAAATAATTTATTTTGAGGTAGTGCAAACCTGAACTGCATCTTGCTAGGCGTACTTCACGGTTGCACTTGTGTTGCTCCAAACCGGTGTGTCTGAGATGAGGAAAATCTGTGTTACGAAAGGTGTGGTCTTAGCCAGAAACTAAGTCCACAGCCCAGAACTGGTGCATCAGGTGCTTGAAAACTAAATTCTCCCAAGGCTACCGTGTTCTGGAGAGCTGCCGGGAGAAGGCAGAATGCCCCCAGTGCAGCTGTACTGAAGTAGTCTGGTGAATCTTTTAGATTGTTTACAGCCATGGAAAGATTTTGTCAAATAAAAAAATGACAAAATTGCAGTTATGCCCTAACAGTGTTTCCTGTCAAAAATTTATTTTGAAAGATATTTTCTAACCCCAACGTGCAATTTTGTGACTATTTAACTGTGATGTTTTTTAAGCCTCAGTTTTGGGATTATGTGAAATACCTTGAGATTTGATTTTTGGTATCACACTGTAGAATTTATTGGCAGAATTTTATTGCTGTTTTAATTTATATAAACAGCTTTTTACAGTTTCAAGGTAGTTCATGAAGGTAACAGGGAAGTACAGAAGGGATAATGTTAAATAAGCCAGTCACAGTAAATTGCTTACCAGGTGTGATGTGAAATTTTGCATGGAGTTTGTTTGTTAAATCCCAAACTGGAGAAAAGAAGCTTGGGGAGTCACTTCAGAAATGACGGAATCTGAATATTGACTGAATTTAAGCTGCACTGAGAAGTTAAGTTAGCTGCTTTTAAGTTTTTCAGGAGCTAGCATGAGGAAATCCAGCTATAAAGATGTGTTGGGAAATGGGTGAGTCTTCCACCTGCATCATGGTCTGTAATTCAGCCATGCCACATTGATGCACACACATTTGAAAATGTTTTCCTTCAATTCCGGAGTAGAGTTCTGTGGTTGCACACAGTGGGAGGTAAAACAGCACTTGTCTCCCAGCCTGAAGTTAGTCTGTCTGCAAGGTATTAGTGTTGCTGCCAAGTAGGTGAATGTGCATAGGTATTCCTGTTCTAGGTGACGTACTTGGAGCTTGCATATGTTTCCATGTGTTGCGTCTCACCCTGTTTGCAGTATCTGATCCTCATCCGTCTTGAGGATGTACACAGAGCTGGGGTGCACCTATGCCATAGTTGCATGGGAGGGAAGGGGAGGGTGGGTAGCTGAGTGTATTCATTAACCTGATTAATTTCTTCATTGTCTCTACACTAACCTTGGAATCCATTATCACTCTTGTTTGCTTTTCCTACATGTTACAGGCCAATTTTCCCTGCAGGCTTTGCTTGTCAAGTTATTTTACAAACAAACAACTTCTCTCTGAAGAGAGATTTCTCCCCAGAGTTCTGGTGGTGAAGTCTAAACAAACAAGCAACTATAAACACTTCTAGTAAGTTTAACAACAAAAAAACTGGCCTGCTCACAGAGTTTAAAACCATACCAGGTGTTCCTGTGGTTAAATCACTCTGCCTCCTCAGCTTTGACACTGCAAGTCAAACAAGGAGTTTTCTGGTTTCTTTCAGACTTTTGTAAGTTACTAGAAAGCAAGATGCACATCAGTCTTGAACTCCTTCCAAATATACCTTTCTATGGAGGTCTGCAAATCCCAGCAGATAGTGGAATTGCATTATCCAGGATTCCTTCTAGATGAGAGTGAGCAAAGATGTACTCTGTGGATGTCATGGTCCTTGCTCTGGGGCACTGCCGACAGTCAGCAACTTGGACTCCTTTCCAAACCGTGGGACTGCCACCCAAAACCACTTCCTCTCACCATTGTCCCACAACTCTGCTTTGTTTAAGACAGTCTATGAAAAGGGGTTTTCTGGCCACTGATATGTTTTTGTTCTGCCTTTAAACACCAGTGTACACTTGTACAGCCTCCTAACTCTAACAAGGAAGATTCAGACACACTATACTTCCCTCTTGAAGGGGAATCAGAAATGTCAGAGATTTCTGTCTTTTTTTCAGCAATGTAGCCATAGGGGCTAGAGCTGGAATATGTTGACTTTTTGTAGCTCTTTTTTTTTCTAGTTTGCTCTTAACCAAAAATTTCCTGATTATCTAAAATCACACCAGAACACCAAAATTGTTATGTTGTTTGCATGCCTTTCCTTGTGTTGTTTTTGGATTGCAGTATGAACTACAGCATAACAGATGTGTGTTCCTTCTGTGCGTTCGTGTTTTTCTTCTTTATTTGAAAGTTCCGGTTCTGACCTTGTAAAATCTAGGGCCTTTCAGAAGAGAGAAATTAGAGCCTTTAGTTTCCAAAATCTCTCTCACACAGAGACATCTGGGTACACACACCCATACTGATTATGTTTTGTTTATAAAGAATTAGGGTTTTTCCCAAATGTTTCTTAATGTATTTTAAAGAGAAAATTAAATATGATATATGATGTCATAGGAATTATTTAATGCCTTCTTTAGTAGAACTTGGTGATTACTGAAAGTATTACTGGCAAATAGAAAATCTGTTTAAACTTGAGAACATGGGCCTCTGGCAGACGAGAACACTGGCTATTACGGCCTCAGCTTCCATACAGTGTGAGTCAAGTGAAACTTGGCGCTGGTTGTACTGTTTAGTCTTTAAACATTTTTTATAAGCCTTTCTTTCTCTCAGTGAGATCAGATCAGTGAGATGATATTCTGATCAGCATGGACTTGTGTTTGTTGTTGTAGTGGTAGTAGTCTGTGAAAGATAATTTTGGAAGCAATAATAAATTATATTTTTAAAGGAATAAATTGATTAAAAGTTTGTCAAATTTGCCTCCATAGATTTGTAGTTCAGAATAATTTTTAAGATTAAGGGCACTTTTAAAAATTGCACGCCACTATTAATTTTGGTTTCTCATCCCTCTCAAATGCAATCTTGTAGCAAAATCAAGAGCATATCTAGATGAAAGTGAAAGGTGTAGCCAAAGCTTGAATCACAACACTTCAATCCTTCCAGATTACTAGGAGAAGTAGACTTCACAGGGTCTTTGAGTGGGATGTAGCAGTATGAAAAGGATAACTATACATTAAAAATTAGGAAATACACAGTTCACAGGTGTTGGATCTGTGGGCAGGTTTCTACACTGAGCTTCTGAAGGGTTCAGCTCGTCCCAGGGAACAGGGAAGCAATGGAGGCGTTAGGCTCTCTTAAGGCCCTCCTGCATCTTTTCTGTGCTGTATGCTGAGACTTGTGCAGTGATTTGTGTTCCCTAAATTAGTGATTTACACAGGCTGCGTACTGCACTGAGTGTGATGTGAAGTTCCAGTCTGCTGTGAGGAATACCTCTCCTTTGGTGTACTATACTTAAGGACAGACATTCAGCTGTCCTCATGGAGCTTGTGCTAGAGGGAGCTTTTCACCAGTTGCTTCTAGCGCCCCTTTTTAAATTCCTTTTCATGTAGTGTGAGAGCACAAAAATAAAAGAAGATTATGTTGTCTTTCTTTTGATGAAGTTAAGAAAGCTTCACTAGTTCTCTTTAGTTCTTGAAATAAAGTTCAAGTTAGTTGTTTTCTTCCAAAGGGCCAAATATATGTCATTTAAAATGCTAGATAATGGACATAACAAGGAAGCACTTACAAAATGTGCACAAATTTGGTTCTTGTCTCTGAAACAAATTTAATTAAAATTGTTTTCCTAAGGGTTGCTATGATGTGAACATACTCTGCCAACCCTGCAAAATATATTACTATTTAATTCTATTATTTGATGTAGCTTCTTTTTTTGATATATGTAATGAAATCTTACCCCTTTGACATCGCTACAAGTTAGGCCATTTCTTTCAATGCTCTAAGGAATAATTCAGTGGTTTGCTTTTTAAGAAATTCATTCACAGACTTAAAAATAAATATCATTACACTTTTTCAAGCAGAAATTTAAAATGTTTTTCTCAAATTGAATTGAATTGCCGTTTGATATTTACCTGCCTTATTAAGCTCTTTCCTCATCATACGTCCTTTTACTTATTGTCAGGATGCAGCACGAATTTATTCACAGCAGTAAACAAAATTGCAGAAACTTAGTTTCAGTCACTGGGCTTAAAAAAGTAAGTACTGCAGTCTGAATTGCCAGATACCCCAAAAGCTGTGCATTTCTTCTAAACAAGTGTCTTGAACATGGCATGTGCCAAAAAAAAGACATATTTTCAGAAATGTGGCAGAACTGAAGGGATAGGCAGTGAGATGAAACTGGATACAGGTAGTGAGCGTACATGCACTGCACATTCCTCTAGGTCAGGTGCCAAACTGAGTCTATCAGAGGACTGGGTCTGTGTAGTTAATTGTGTGCTGGTGCATACCGTATTTCCTTATTCTGTTACCTGCTGTCTCCTCGTTAGTCACTGGCTCTATCCCTTCATTCAGTTAACCTCAGTGAAATTTTATAGTTGGTAAACACAGGAAACACCTTATGGAAGAGAACTACTGAGGAAAGCCATACCTTTTTTTGTTTCTGTTGAAAAAAATGACTTTTATTTGAACTGTACTTGGTTTTTAAGTATAATTGCTGGCTTTATCT
>JAWWES010000115.1:52500760-52566309 GCA_035583135.1 Lophotriccus pileatus
TTTTTTTGTTTCTGTTGAAAAAAATGACTTTTATTTGAACTGTACTTGGTTTTTAAGTATAATTGCTGGCTTTATCTGAAAATAAATACATATAAATGGGCTATAATTTTTAAGGTACATTCTTACAACTTCATTTCCTGATCGATCAGAAAGATGAAAAGATGAACTGTGACAGAGAAAACTTGTGTTCCTTTTGCTAAGAATTCAAGTAGGCTAAGGAAGTATACTTGCTCTATGGAGAAGGACCTGGGGATCCTGGTGGACAACAAGCTGTCCATGAGCCAGCAGTGTGACCTTGTGGCCAAGAAGGCAAACGGTATCCAGGGGTACATTAGGAAGAACATAGACAGGAGACTGAGGAAAGTGATCCTGACATTCTACTCTGCCTTGGTGAGGCTGCATCTGGAGTGCTGTGTCCAGCTCTGGGCTCCTCACTACAAGAAAGATGTGAAGCTCCTGAAGTGGGTCCAGCAAAGGGGCACAAAAATTAGGAGTCTGGCACATCTCTCTTATGGGGTGGCCTGAGGAAGCTGGGCCTGGTCGGCTTGGAGGAGAGAAAACTGAGAGGGGATCTTATCAATGCACACAAATATCTTAAAGGCAGATGTCAAGAAAATGGAACCAGTCTCTTTCCAGTGCTAATCCTAACCCAACCCAGCAGGTGGGGAGGAGTACAGTGGTGATACAGAGAAACCATTGGCCTAAGAGTGTGGCAGGAAGGTCCTGAAATCAGAGGGGAGGATGGTACATAAAGAATTTCTGAGCTAAACCAATATACACAACATGTTGGTCTGAAGAAGAGCAAGCCAGTGTTCATATTTGTCTGACATAATATCCCTGAAGCTGAAGCATAGTTATGAATGTGTTAAAGAAACAAAAGTGGAAAGTTTTTCTCAGTTAAAAATGTAAATTTCGTCAAGAATTACTCTTCTTACAAATTGAACTTTGTAGACTTCATCAATTTATGCCTGAATTTATTGCCTCATGATTCAGTGAGACATTTTGGATGCTACTGCCAATAGTAAACTGTAGTTGAAACAAAAATTAAATCCTTCTGGCCTTCCACAAGCTTTTTGGTATGTCTTTCCCTGAAGGACTGGTGTTCTTTGCTTTGAGCATGCCAGAAGTAACAGAGGTCAGTCAGGGACTGGAACCATTAGCCAGGCTTGGTTTTAAATACTGTCCAAAAAAATTCCCTGCCTCAGTTAGTGGTACTCCTTCCTCTAGAAAAAGCCTATTAATATCTCCCATATAGTCTGTACCTCAGAAAAAGCTTTGAAAATGGAAAAGTAGAGGGAGGAGGGAAAGGAAAGAGAAAAGGGGCGAGGGGTGTTGCGGCCTGCCCCAGAAGGCGGAGAGTAACCCAGGTTCTTATTAATAAATCCCTTGGGGTGGATTAGAGTGAAATGACACTAAATAATCAGTGTTTGTAAACATATATATGTAGGGTTTCAAAGGTAAACAGGTATGTTGCCATTTTGAGTGTTGTCATCTATAGCAGTACAGCAGTATTAGAGCATCTATAGCATTATGGCAATATTAAAGCGTAGCAATTATAGCATGATTAAAGCATAAAGATAACACTTAAGGAAATGCATGAGGGAGAGAAAGGGAAAGAAAGGATAAGGGTGGAAAGATGTGTATAGCCACTGCCCACTGGGTTCAGCGATAAAACTTGGTAGTTGCATCTTCCATGTCTGTTAGTTGAAGTGGTGGTGGTCTTGTTCCGTTGGAGCTGGGGGAAGCCCCGCTCAAAACTCAAAGTTATGAGATATTATACACTTCCAGCTCTGGTGGGAATGCCTTGTACCTTTCCGGAGCAGGGAGTTTTACAGTGGATAGTGTCATGGGTGATGTCACCAGCCTCCAACATCTCCGAAGACAGCCGAAGCTGCCTGTTGTGCCAACATCAATCATGGTCCATCATGGTCCAACATTTGAGATGCATAGCCCAGGCTGGATGTGCAAAGTTAATGTAAAGGGAGGACATTGGCATGATAAAACGGATTTTCCCGCCTTGCAGGACTTGCCTCTTCTTAGCCTCTTCCCTTCCTCAGGCAGGCATTTGCACCCAGGATAGCTGGACAGTGGCACTCACTTATCTGATCCTTTAGCAGTATTGGGGGGGGAAGGGGGGGGTGTCGAGCTTTGGTGGGTGAGCAGCTGCTTCTTTTCAGTTTGCAAAAGTCTTTTGGTGATCTTAAAATGTGTAAATCATTATCTGTTTCAGTCTCTGACAGGGGGACGGAGGGAAGGAAAGAAAGGAAGAATGGATGGATGGATGGATGGATGGATGGATGGATGGAAGGAAATGAAGCTACTTGCCATTTTATTAGTGTGGTGTAGCTGGGGTAGTGATAGGAATACCAACATAATTTTTTCAGTTTCTGTCTTCTCACACAGTCTCTGCATTCTTTGTGACCCTGTTCATATTTTTCACTCTTTTCAGCAATTTAAGAGGTTTGTAGCTTGCCATGCAGACAGAAAAAAAATTTTTTTCTGGCCCCAATCATAATAATAAAAAGAAGAAAGAATCTCTGGCATACTTAACATCAGGACATAGATTATTTTAACACAACTTCTAGGGAAATTGTATAAAGAAGGACTGTTCTATTGGAGAGGAAGGTGCTTTTTTATTTTATTTCTTCACTGGTCGAAACAACACTTCTATATAGGTATGTATTTCTTTTTCCCACAGATTATTACTGTAGATATTTTATGTTAGACATAATATAAGAAGTAAAAACAAGTGGTTACCATGACACTGTTACAGATGTATGCTGAGCCGCATAGTTATGTTCACTTGTCCTTCTCTTTATTTAGTAATTTACAAGCTGAATGTTTTTCTTGCTTAAGTAGTGGAATTTAGTTTTGGTGATCATCACTGCTAGTAATTGTCTGGCTGCAGCAAAGATCAAATAATTATGTTCCTGAAACAAGTCTTTTTTTAGTCTTCATTTGTGCCTCCTTCTCTGTAGCTCACTGTGGAGATGGGATGGGGAGCAGCCTCTATGAGTGCTTTTTCCTTGCTCACTCCTTACCAGCAGGTCATGTTGATGTGTGCCTGACATGGACAATTTGGTGTCACAATTTGGTGCATTAGCACTGTCCCTTTTGCCTTATATAGTGAGGTTTTTCTCTCTGGTGCAGCACAGATACCTTCCTTCCAGATACAGATTTCTTCCTTGAGGAACATGCTGCACTGTGGAATATTCAGAAAGTAAACTTCCCCCTTCATCACCCAGCCCTTTCTGCTGGCATTAATGATTTTTCAATTTTTTTTCTCAGCTGTGGGGAAAAACATTTTCACAGCTCTGAAAAGGGTTCATTCAGCCTTTCCGTAATAGTTCAAGTGGCTGATTTTCTTCTGGCTTCTGAAATACATTACAAATCACAATCTGGAAAAAGTTCTAATATGGTTCCAAGTCTTGCTGCTGAATTTGGGTACGTTGCTGGGTCTTACTCTGTAGCTCATCCTTAACAACTGACAAAATATTTACTCGGCACAGTGCAAAGAAGGCTAACTTTCTCCAAAATATTATACAGAGTTGGAGTCAGAACAGAGACAATGAGGCAAAAAATTGGACGTGCCCACCAAGCCATTAGTTGAATCATTTTCCAGAGTGTCATGAGAAAGGGCTTCATCAAATCGCTGTGCTACATAAGCTGCTTCTTGTGATATGGGAGTGCAGAAGGCAGCCAGGTCGCCAGTAGTGAGGGCAGCATATTGCAGACACTAAAGTCTTGAGTGTATATTTGCACAGGCAATTCCAGCAGGGAACGTTCTTTACTGTTTATTAAAAATCGACTTCATAAAAAGGTGGTTTCCCTAAACTGATCTTCTGTGTTCAAAATGAACAGCAAAATCTTTAACCCAGAGTGGATCGGAGTGCTGTTTCTGTTTTGGAACTTTTTCAGTATTAGTCTCTCCCTGGGGAAAGGATTATTAAAGTATTAGAACCAGGCTGGAGTTTGTGAAGCATGGTGTGCTGTTCATCTCTCAATCTAGAAGATGTGGGGTTTGTTTTGTCAGTTTCACCACACTTTTTTTGAGAAGTCATAGAGGGAGAAAAATTGTGGTAAATTATCGTCAGCACAGAAATGCCCATAGTGACAAAACTGTAAATCTAATAATACGGGATTTTCTGGTTTTATGTTGTCTTCATGTGATCCTTTGCAAAAGAGCCTCCTCAGTAATTATATTCCATTGTCCTTTTGACAGTTGTTGGTTTTAGACCAAATAGTACATCATATCTCCAGAAATAAGATCACACCTCACCTGATAATTAATTGCAGTACACTATGGTCAATATTTCTGGCAGACTCCTTATTTTCAGTTTATTTCCCCACCACCAAAATATATCAGACATGATGAGGCATAATAATTCAACTCTTCTGAAACTAAGGAGAAATGTTTTCATAAATCAAGAGATTTTTTGACAACCTTAGTTGCAACTGCATTTATGTCCACTGATGTCATGTTACTCCTTTGCCCATCTCACTGAAAGAGTAAGAAGTATGCTGTCCCAACTCTCTAAGAAACAGCATGGCACAGCTACTATAGCTACAGAGATTTGGAGGGAGGGAATAAGAGTGAGGACTTTTTCTTTCTTTTTTTTTTTTTTTTGACTTAATGGATTATACATTTGTCTTTGGTAATAGCAGTCACATGAATTGGCATTTTGGATGACTTATCTGCATACTTGTCTGCTGTCATCTTTTTTTGAGCAGATTCTTTGATGGGTCTTCACTGATCCAGATCGAAGGTATTTGTAAGACTAGAAACAACCCACCACTTCCATTTTTTTTTTCTTGTGAAAAAGCAAAGAGACTGTCATATACTTGTTTAGAAAACTTTTGAAGAGTGCTGATTTGTCATTCACCCTGAGCCTCTGAAAGACAGACATGGATGTCCTGCAACTCACTTTCTTTCGGAACTCAAAACATTAAATCCACTGTGTAGTGATTTTCAGCCTCTTGCTTTTTTTGAGATCTTGTGTAACCTCAAGAAAACAGAGCTTTTCAGGGTTGTTTAAATGTTCTATTTATGGTACAGAAAACATGACAGTCCAAGTTAATTACTGATTCAGTTGCCGGCAAACTGGAAGCATGAACAAAAAAGGAAGATAAAGTAACCCTAAGAAGAATTTTGTCAATTTCTCTTCCAGGGATAAAGCTGAATTATTACCTTTTTTTATATGAAACAAATGGGAAAAATTCTGTGCTGTATTTGAATATAATATTTCATTGGTAAACAAGAGCAACATACCCACAAGTCAATGAACATTTCCTCAAAAACCCAGATGAGATGAAATAATGAAATAACTATCCAAATTGCTATTATCCCAGAAACCAAGCTATCCATATTCAGGAAGCATGGAATGAGATAAAGCTTAAACAACAGAACCATTCAAGTTACATCAGCCACATTATTACTACTTTTGTTTTGGCATTCTGTTTTATGAAAGGTTGAGATTTTCAGAAAATTGCATGAAAAGGTTTGCCCACATATTTTTTCTTAATATTAATGGAAGATGTGTGGTCAAGCCTCTGCCAGCTCTTTAAAAGTAACAATGAATACTTTTTTTTTAAGAAAAGCACAGGGGATTTTGGTGGAGAGGGGGCGCATTTAACCATTCGCTTCCTAACTTTTTGTCCAGACTTCAAAAATATTTTCTTATGTAATAGAGAAATGCTGGGCAGTTATAGAAATCCATTATTTTGTTCCCATTGCTTGTGAAAACAAAACAATCAAAACACAACAAGAACAAACCCCCTTTTGTTACTCTGAGTTTATTCTGGTATTTGATGGTCATATTTCAAGTTCTTCCTCAAACCAACTGCGTTACAGGATTTTGAAAATGTGTAAGAATCTGAAAAAGAGAACTAAGTCAGTATATAGATCATAATATGCCAGTTCTGTATCTTCTGGGAAAAAAAAAGATGGACTTAACATCCCTATACAGTACTTTTAAGCAATTGCCTTTATAATGTCCTACACCACTAGAGCTTGTTAAGGACTTTACATTGCCTCCCTGGGCCCAGAGCAGCTCAACAAGCTGCAGGACTTCCAGGTGAGTCAGTACAGGGCTGTGTGGTAGCGAGAAGGCATACCATTGCTCTGCTGTGTCCTGTATTTGAAGATGGATGTGTGGAAAGGAATGTGAAGAAGAGTGTAAAATCAGTGCTCTTCTTTGCCTTTTCTCTTAAAGAATTTTAAGAAAATGCTACTGTTAGTATTGTTCATTTTTTAGCTTCTATATTTCATCTATTCTTTCCCTGCTTCCCCAAGCTAATGCTTGTTGAGAAAAAAAGAGTGTAAGTTGCATTCTCCCGTTTGATCGCACATTTTCAGCTGTAGTGGCCAAATAGTGGGAGAAGCTGAACATGGACAAGGCTGCTGAAGCATTTCTCCTGCAACAAGGAAATAATTCATGGAAGATTGTAACAGAGACCTTTTCTTCCTCTACAGCCACCACTTGCATCCGTTGATGCTCCTTGCATCCGTTGATGTCTGAGACTGATTTAGAAGAAATGTGGTAGCTAGTGAAACCTGTCTCTCTTTGAAACTCTTTATGCTGTGGCAGTGTTTGTTTAGGTTGCCCAATGTTGCTTCCTTTCTATACCAAAGTGGATGTGGTTATGCTTGTAAAAGTATTTTTGTCGTATCTTATTTTGGTCAAGGAACTTTCTGCCAACATAAACCTCTGGTGCAGAGTTAGAGTTTCCTGGGGTATCTGTGTAGATACATCTCTTAGTCCACATTACATTTTAGGAGGCTCACACCAGTGGCTCTGGTGAGGACCAGGTAGTGCCAAAGGTGAAAGGTTTGTATGTTGGCAGGCTAGTGCTTGCTCTGCATTTAAACTGACTAGAGCATGGGCATGATGAGGAACTGAGCCCTTACTGTCACCTGTAAATTCAGTACAGCAGCTTGCTTTCACCTTCAGTATAGTTTGTTGGCTACGATATTGACAGCCTTGAAACATGCCTCTCAGACTGATGAGAGAAGGGTGGGCATCACAATGTTTCAATCCCGTATTTTTGTTTTCTGTGCCTGCATAGGTCTTGCCCTCCTCTTATATACCCTACTTTTTAATTAGAGTCGTGGTACAGTTGTTGCATTTATCAGTGAAAATCTGTTACCTGAAATAAGCTAATACCGATACTCCAAGACAAAAATTATTACCTAATGGCCATCTCCAGTGCTTGAAGTGCTTAAAGACCACTTTGTCCTGATTATAGAATGAATGCTGTACTTTGTGTTGCAGAAGTCAGACTGTTTCTGGTATACATATTTTAATTGACGATGTATTTGACAGTCATATTATTGTATGTCAATTGCTGCAGCAATCTAATAAATTCCACTTAAAAATTTAGACATAAATATAATTATTGGTAATGAAGGCATGTATCTTTTAATTAACAAGTATAGCTCTTTAATTCAGATGTTTTGTACATCAGATATTAATAGCTTACTGCTAGATGTTTTCATATTTTTTTCATTTCAATTTTACTGAGATACACTATAAATGTATCCATTACAATTAGAAATTTTTGGATCTCTACTTGAAAACCAGTATGTAACATAATCTTAGCCAAAAATCATCAGTGAACAGTGAAAAAGGTACATGAAGTCAGAAATTACTACTCTTTGGACTGAGAAACTGGCACGTTGTGCTTTACTTCAGTTATGTCCATCCCTTAGCTGAATTTTTCAGAATTTTTAAAAGTGGTACAAATGTGGGGCAACTTTCTCTATTTATGTTTATTCTGTCACCATATCTGTCATCAGTTCTGTGCATATATGTAAAGATAGATTGCTTTGTTTGGTGGGATAATACTCCTGCAAGATACTACATTCTCTTTTTACCACAGTCTCAACTGACTGATTCTGTCCTTCCCGTAAGAAAGTCATCAGAAATCATTTTAAGCAATGTCTTTTCTGACTCTCTTTTCCTCTTCCATCTGGAAACGCTACGCGAACATCCTTTAATTATCATGTTAGTTTACATGAACTAAATTTGACACGGCATGTAGCACTGCCATCCTTAACTTCGTATCATCATCTGTTGTTCCAGTTAGCATGAAGCTCCTTTAAATACAGGAGTCTTTGTCTGCCCTAATCTTTTCACGTTGAGTTATTTTATACATATTAATAGACAATAATTCTGTGGTACAGACGAGGCTGTCTTCAGCTGACTTCATTTTTTTTTTACTTTGATATAAAATTTCAGGGAAAAGAATCCTGTCTTGGCCCAGATGGCTTTAGCCTTTGCGAAGAGTGTTATACTTGGTACTTACTTTGGAAGCTGTCTTATTTTTGCTGTGCTGTATGGCTGACCTGACACATCTCCTTCTCAGTTTTGCCATAAAAAAGCCCTGCAATTCCCACCATGGCCATAACTTAGCCTGTATCAGTACCTTAATTACTGCTTGGAAGTTGATTATGTTCATGTCAGCCCATCATTCCCTATGCTTTTTTCATATTAGGTGTTTCTTAAAGACTACGATTTGCACAGGTGTTACAACTTCAATCAAACAACCCTACCTGTGTACAGAGCACATTAATTAGATTTTTGGCAATAATCCTGTACATGCCTGGAAGTTTTGCTTCCAGGCTTCAGAGGATTTCTTTCCCATCTTTTTTGTTTGATTTGGTTTCATTTGAACTTGAAACATAACTGAGACCAATAATGGGATAGTTGCATCATAAAATAGAGCAAGGTACCTTCATGAAGGTAACGCTGTTAGTAAAGAAAATGAAGGATAGGGTGTGGAAGATTCCTCATCCAATCCTGACAGTAGTAACCATGCCGCAAAAATATCTTTAGAAAATAAGTGTGGAAATGTGATGGACAAGCTGGTGAAAAATCCCAGTGACCTTGGTGTCTGACTGCAAGGCTGCCTCTAATGGTTAATTCCCATTTGAAAGCCTTGTTTCCTCTTGAGATCTGTAGAAGATTGATATTGAATGATGTTCTGAACTGAGGTACTGAACTAAAGTACCAAGGAATGAGTAAAGTAAAAGTATTGTTTTCATCCTGCTCATGAACCTTAGAGATGGGTGACATCATCAGTATCATACATAAATCTTCTTCCACTCTTAAACCTCATCAGCACTAGTAATAGGAAACTGGCAAAGAGGGAGAAAAAGGTGACAGCTATCATTAGGCTTTCTAGGTAGACTGACTCTATGATGTTTGTGTAATTTCTTCAGTCTGTGAACTAGAATATAGGTACAATAATAAACATCCCTTTACAATTTTAGCAATCTGTGGTGTGAATTCTTACCTTAAGAAGTTCAGAATGGTGTATGGATGGCAGGGAACCCACCCTTCCTGCTCATACTTCACTTGCAGGAAGTTTCGCCAAAAGTATAGACCAGTTCGCAGTTCCTTGGAGAGGAAAAAACATTCAGATGATATAATGAACTAAGGTCACATAAGAAAAACCTTTTTTACTGTAAAGGTGACTGAACACTACATCAGGTTGCTTGGAGAGGCTGTGATGTCTCTGTCCTTACTGACAATCAGAAGTCCATAGGTTGCTGCCCTGTGCGATTTGCTCTAGTTAAACCTTGTTTGAACAGCAAACTTGGACTAGGTGATCTCCAGAGGGCCCTTCCCACCTCAGTGATCCTCTGAATATTTGATTTCAAATTCACCTTTTCAAACGTGGGTGGTTCTTAGGCTTGTAAGTACCTCCCTCACACAGAAGTGGAATGTGGGCTCTGGGTGCAGAGATAGCTTTGGAGAAGCCTGTGCTTAGCAACTTAGGAAATGGATCTTTCAAGAGACTGAAGAACAAAGCAGCAGCTAAGAGCAGTCCTAATTCGTGTAGCCTTTGCTTGACTGCATATGACTTAAAATGCTGTCATTTGGCTTTTTGCCATTTTCCAACATGAGAGGGAGAAGAATGCTAAGTATCAGCCATAATTGCATTTTCCATTGATTCTGCATCTCCTCTAGGTAGCTGATGAAGTGTCACTATTCTTCAAGCACAACATGCAGAACCATCATTGTAATGACTGCTCTGGAGAGATTTGCAGCCTTCAGAGGCTTGGCAACACAGGTGGGGAAATATTATCTTCATATCTCCTCTTTTGTGTCTACTGACAGGGAATTGCTTCTCACTGGCTGCATGTGGTCTTTACTCTTCAAGAGTGTCCGATGCAACATGTCTACACCACGTTGCCAATGTTTAGTAGGTGCTTGGAGGTGGAGTTTGAGTTATACCCAAACTTCATCAAGAGAAGATGTAAAATTGCTTTTAGAAGTTGCAAAAATTTAGTTTGATAGGCTTTCACCTGATTTAGGTAGGGGGTGAGAAGAAGGCATTTGAAACAGCTTGTAACTATTTAATTAGCTGAAGTTGATACTGTGCATGTAGTTGCTGTAGATTATAGTTTAATTTTGTGATGTACTTGAAATGGTGTCTGTGTATTTGTATAGTTTAGAAGTCTTCTCAATAATTAGGAGGAGTTTGGTCATGGGTCTTGGATGGAAGAGAAGGAAAATAGTGGAGGCCAAGGACAAGTGTGATTTTTCCACAAATATTTTTTCATAAGCATGTTTAAAGGACAATGCCAGGAAGGGATGAAGAGAAAGCATGCACTGAAGGGATATATGATTAAGAAGGGAATCCTGTCGTGGCGTGAAGGACTTACTCAGTGAAATTAGATTGGTTATTAAAAAAAAAACACCAATTTCAAAACTTAGACCTGTAGAGGTAGGTAGACTTTGTTAGCATTTCAGTAGAAGAGGCAGACATGAAGACTGTATTAAAAATCTAATTCTTTTGGTATTTTTACTTTTTTCCTCACCAACCTATTGTTTCCACTGGAAAGAACGTATTCTTAGATTAAGGATGCTGCTATCAAGTCTTGGGAGTAAGATCTGCATGGGGATGTGCTGAATAACCACATGGCTAAACTAACTTAAAAAACAAAACCTGAGAAGACCATGGCCATAAGCAAGCTAAAAATTGCTGAATTCTAGTCCAGTATAGGTAAAAGTACAATACCTAAACCCAAATAAAAAGAGGACAGGTAGAAATAGTTAGTGGGTTGATGAAGCTGTGACAAGGGCTTATAAGGAAACCAGGGAGGTGGCATGGGTCATTGTGACAACAAATGATAGATGAGTATGACTGGAACAAAAAAAGCATTGCTTTTTGTTCCAAATTTGGAGTCCCAGACAAAGCAAGAGTCTGGATCTTGATGACAATGTGGACAGGATCGATTGATAGAGACAAGCCTTTATTAAAATGAACAAATATCTGTTTCCCTAGAATTGCTGCACCAACAAGTGAGCCAAGGACATGGTTTAGTGCTGAGTAAGGGCAACTGGACCTACTTCCCTCATGTGCCCCCCTGTGTTCAGGGAGCAAAAAGAACCTGCAGTCTCTTGCAGGGGCAAGAAGGAATAACACAATTTGGGCATATGTTTCCCCCAAAATATGTCTCACCTGAGCTAGAAATAAGCTGTTCTTGGGTGCAGATACAGAGCCTGGATTCCCATTTTTCCTCATCACTTCAAGAGCAGCTCAGGCAAACTTGTGTTCAGACATGAGGCGGAGAGGCTGTGTTATGTTCTGCTTCATACCCATCCTCTCAGGAGGCAGGTGTCTGGATGTCTTTTTCACCAATATAAACAGCTTGAGGAAATAAGGTTTCTGGCAGCCCACGGAAGCTATTACAGGCCTCGCGTGAATCAAGCCAGGTAATCGAGCTAATAGGGAGTCACCGGGAAGATGAATCACTATTTTTTATATTGTGTGGCAGCTAGAGTCCTCCACCCTTTGTCCTGACACTGTACAAAGTACATACTAGAGGATGATCTTTGCCCCCAATTCTTGCTGTCAAATGAGAGTACGGACTGCTACAACTTCAGAATTGGGAGCAGGGCTGAGTTTTACAAGCTGAGATCAGTAGTGCACATTCACTTCTGGAATAGTTTGCAGGTCCACAGAAGATTATGGTAATTGCCTACATGGCCAAGTTGTTGCATGTGGTCTTTTGACAAGCATGGCACAAGAGCTTTTATTCCCACTTCAGCGTATTAGAGCCAAAATTCCTGCTGACATGATCTGCTTGTCCTGTTGTATGTTCCCACAGAATCTGATTATTCTGCCTGTTTGGGTGACTTAATTTCTCCTTCTTTTTCACTCTTAAGACTGATCAAAATTTTTGGACTGAAGTGAAATATGTGGGATTTATGATGATTGTGACCTGGTACTTCACAAAGTCAGTGATGTTACAAATAATGAATGACGAGGCTGCAGGTTAATACCACTGAGATGACCACAGTGCAACCAAATGTTCTACTTACTGTACATATGGAGCCACAAATATGTATTTGGATTTTTATAAATGCTCTGTCTAAAAAAAAATTCTAATGAAAGCAAAGCATCCCAAACATGGCTTGCTCATACGTGTAAGCTTGTTTTTTTCTTATTTGTTTTCAATTATTCTGAAAAATACTCAAATTATCAGTGATCTCTTCCAGCTTTTAAAACCATTTAAATCTCTCTTTCAGGGACAGATAGTGATTCAGATTCAGGATGTTTCTTCTTTCTTGCTACTCTGATCATGCACACCTCCAAAGCTGCTGATAGTGTGTGTATCTCTGTTTCATGTAGGATGTCATGTCAACAATTTTCTTTTCTATATTTCTTGTAAGGACAAGTTTTCTGTAAATCTCCATTTTTCCATTCCAGTGTTGGCTCTTGCAGTGTCTTTTCCTTCTGTTCTCATTTCTTCCTTCCCACACACCTCCCTTCTCCCAAGTTCACAGCATGATTTCAGCCTAAAGCCTAACCCAGAGCTTGGGTGCAAAAGAACATCCATAGGATCTTTGGATGCAGTTCACAACCATGGGAAGTTGCAGTGACCATGATTGAGATTGACAAAAAGAATAGAGCTTCCCACTCAGTACCTCTCACTAAGAGCCAGCAAAGATTGTGAAACAGCTTCATGGCTGCTGTAGGAAGGAGGTCTGTGACATATGATAATAGCCCTAAAGGAGGCTAAAGGTGTAGACACACCACCAATAATGCTCCACTCAGATGCCAGATAGGATTTTTTCCTAGCCAATCCAGGAAATTCAATGGGCAGTCCTAACCTTGCCCACCGTTCCCTTTCTGTTTCCACTGCTTACACAATTCAGACTTAAATAGGCACATAGTGCCTCTTAACAACTTGTTAAAAACGGGATTCCTCTTGCAATTCATTTTTTCCTTCCCACCATGAGCTGCACTGTGCCTGTGCAAACACCTCTGTGCTGCTCTGTGCCTGTGCCCCATCTGCGAGGCCACAGCCCCTGCTTTGCATGAGCAGCCTTGCTTGAACTTGGCGTACACGGTACCTAACACTTAGTAGTTTGTATTAGTGTTGCCGTTTTGATCAGTCTGTATGAGAGCCCAGCAAAGAGGAAGGTAGCCACCCGCTTATGTTGCTATTTCTCTGGTGGCAAGCTTTCTCACCCTGTCGTCCCAGCTCTTCTTAGCCAGTTGCACCGTATTTAGGGCAAATTTGAAGCTCAGCCAAGCTGACAGTCAAAGTTCTCCTTGATAAAGCCTCCAACAGCAGGAGGCTCCCGATGGTGTTGTCGTTCTCATGCCTACTGCTCAGGTTTTTATTTTTTGCCTTAACACATGGGATATGCTAAACATGAGATGAGGGAATGGGTGGTTCATAGATATGCTTCATAAAATATGATACAAATCTGAATGCTACAGATTTTGATTTTCCTTTACCAATCGTAGCAGCTGAAGCAGTGGTCCCTACAGTGAAGTTGTATCATGATTTTTAGTCCACTTTCCTTTTCTGAACTGCTTGTGAATCCTGAAACTTTTGCTATCTGAAATATTCCAGGCTTTGTGTCTGTTTTACTGTAATCAAAATCAACCAATTTTTTTTTCCACTCTTCTTTGAAAAATTATCGAAGACTCCCTCAAAATCAAATCAGGCAAGTTATAAAGTTTGTTAGCCACATGAAGTGGCTTCATTTTGGAAACTGAAACACAGCATGGAAGCAGCCTTTGGATAGATGTCATGTGTTTGCTTGCCATTGGCTTTGGCTTCGTTAGTCTCCCTGACAAATGATGAATGTGTGGACTTGTTGGTTGTTTAAACAAAGTTAAAATAAGGGGTTTACTCTTCTTTTGTAGGCAGGTGAATGTCATCACGTAGGAAAAACTGACCCAGTATTCAAAAGCATCATTAGGGCTTGTGTAGGTTAAATCTTCATCTTCAGTGTTTGTGTTTTGATACGTCTGTGAGCTCCATATGCTGTATCTGTACTCACTATTAATTCATGTGCTGAGGTGGGTGTGGGAATTAGCCCTCAGTCCTCAAGCTGGAACTGAAATTGCTGTTCACGTCATGTCAGTCCTCAGTTACTTGGAGCTGTCTATGGAGAGGGGCAGGGGCCTGATCAGTTCTGTCAGCAGGTGAGTCTGGCCTGTGGCATCTTGGATCTCCCACAAGAGCATCCTGATACACTCTAATCCTGTCCTAGAGGGGGACAAAGCAGAAACTGCCAGGCTCTTTGCAAAGCAGCTTTACACTGGCAGAATCCTTCACATGAAGGGATCTCCTGCACCCCACCCATTATTGCTGGAGTGGAAGGACACAAAAGCAGCCTAGTAGCTCCAAGGATCTGGATTCCAGACTTCAGTGGCTGTGGAGGAAGTCTGAGGGTCAAAGGCCCAGACCCAGGCATTCCTATATGCTCTTCACTCACCTGTATCAGAGTACCATGTCCTTCCCACTTCCGCAACAACTCCTGGATGTTTTGAGAAAAACTGTGTGTTGCCTGGCTGGCTGTTCCCCTCAAGGATATGGGAGATGAGGTCATGTGGGAAAAAGGCTGCACTGGAGCCAAGAGGAATGTGGAATTTGGGCAGCAGCCAAATTCAGATTACTTTTACATGGCCATCTGCACCTGTGTTTGTGGGGGTGGGGATTTCTGATGCTGTTGAACTGACTCAGCAGTTGCACACACAAAGGTTGGCAAGGTTTCTCCCCTCTTCTCTCGTCTGTTCAGTGTCTCTGCCAACACCCTATCATTCCCATCCAGGTGCAAGTAATCGCTATCGAGAAATCAGGAAAACTCATCCCAGGAACTGACGGGAGACTGATAGCAGAGGAACAACTTCTGAGATACTCAGTGCAGAAAAGACTGCATCTTTATGAAAAACACGCCTGTCCATAAAGCTCCACATCCTGGAACTGGGATCTGGAGGGAACAGCACACACAGTTTTCTGTAAGCCCTGTCCTGCCTTCAGCACAGGCCCATAAAAGGAGGGGTTGCTAGTAGTGAGGGGATCTGCTCTTTCCACAGTGCCTGTGTGGACTTGTCTGTACTGTGACCATCTCTGAGGGATTTCCTTTAGTGTCAGCTGAGGCTTGGGCCTGTAATGCGAACAGAAATGGAAATTACTGGGTTTTTTATGCACCACCAGAAGTGTGCTTGGACCTCTGAAGACAAGAAGGCTAGATACATATTCCAAGCATCCAGTGCTCTTAAAACAAAGAAGAAAATTAATGCATTGATGGATGTAGAAAAAAAAATATAAAAATAAAATATATAAGAAAAATTACACAGTGATTGAGATGAATGTAGGCAGCAATATGGCCTGTGCCTCTTGGTTTGCAACATGGGAAAATTTTTAATATATGTATGGAATAGACATCGCTAGCTTCTGCACCCTTCTCTGCATTACAATCAACTAAGAAAGTAAATCAGGGACAGGCAGAAATTCAGAGAGCTGTAACCAGCTCCCTAATGCCTGTGCTGCCCTTTGTGTGGACACCTACCTGACACAGAAGCCAGTCAGGCATGTATTGCTTTCACACTCTAACTCTCTACATTATGAGGTATTTGAAATAGTGTTGATAAACATACTTTTCTGGCCCCCAAATTACAGACCTCATGTTATCTGCCATGGGAATTCCACTCTCTCCAGTGAGATAGCTGTGTTACCCAAAGATGAACTGCCAGAGAGAAAATATCCAAGTAAACAAACATATGCTTAGTGACCTAATTAAGCAGAATGTTGATATTCCATTCAAGTATGAGACCATTTCAGTTTATTTCCTGCTCTGCATTCTAATTTTGCTGTCAGAAGTATAAGCAACTGGCTGTGGAGTTTTTGTCTCTCAACAACTGACCCTGTCAGACATTGAAAATACAACTAAGATATGAGGTGTCAAGGCGTATCAGCAAACCTTGCACTTCACAGAGAAGTGGAAATGATAATTATTCTACTGATCTGAACTTAGTTCCTTATATTTTTCCACATCATATAATAACTCAGTTAAGCAACCGATACGCTTATGAAAAGTGAAGTGTTTTTAGTGAAGTTCACTAGCCAATTCATTGCAATGTGTAATAAAACAGAATATAATTCTTTATCATTTTTGTTGGGCAATATCAGAACAACAGAGAATCATGTTAATAGCAAAGCAAAACTTCATAGAGCAAAATTGTTTGAGGGCCATTCCTGCCAGGATGCAAGACTGTCCTGCCAAACTCGGCATAATCTCACATAAAAGGCTGTCCACATCTCTGCCAGTGGATGTGCAGAAGTGTGGGCATAAATAGGCACACACAGTAGGTCTGTGCACCACTTACCTCAGGTTTATATGTCCATGTGCTTAAATTGTTCCGAAAGTAAAATTGAAAAGTGAAGAGAGAAGAGTGGTGTGAAATCATTGGGGAAAGTCAGAATTTGCCAGTTAGGAGGACAAGGATGGAGAAGATTGATGCAGTGGGTGTGTAATTAGTGCAATCTGACAAAGAAGAGGCATTTGCAGGATATGTTGTGTCGGTTCTTTTTCTGGACAACATGTTGGTTATGCGCAGTAGGAGGGTGTAGTGAAATGGCATTTATTTATGCATAAGTAATTAGGGAAGCATGCAGCTTTCATAAAAGAACATGCGTTTGGTCTAATACTGCTGTTGTGGGCCTGCCGCTAAGAACTGACTGCTGTCTGAACTACCCCTCTGCTGGGGTAGTCCTGCAGGAGTAGCATAGGCCATAGGGCTTCTGTGGATACAATCCCATTACATGTGAAGCCCATTAAATCACCACTAGAAAATTCCAGCAGTTACAAAGTTCAGCAGTAGGTCAGTAATGCTACCCACTTTGGGGACTGAGGGAGTATATATGTACCTGTGCACAATTTCGTATATCTGAAACAAAGATTTCTTTATTTTGACAATTGAATTTGCTGTAAATCACTTAAATAGGGTAGTAGGAAACGTGTCCTGTGCTGTAAGTAACAGAGGGGTATATTTGCAATCATCAAAATAAAGTACCATTTCACTGAGATAAATCACATCAGTGAGTTCATCAGATAACCAGTTAAACATGCATGAAGCCCCATGAATGCTTTATAATAATTTTGAAATATGGTTGTATACTTAGTTATATTGATTGGAATAGAACAGGATTTTTAATAATATACAGGAGTCCAAAATTTGTATTCATATGTTTGTTGTTATATAATTACAGTTTAATAAATAATCCAGGACAGAAACCACCTTCTGTGTTCAGCCCTTATTTCCAGTCTTTCAATGTAAGTAGGATTATCTGAGCCAAATATAAGGAAGACTCTTTGTCTCAGACCTTGCTGCTTGCAAAGAAGAAAGCTCCAGGGATGGGGGAAAGTCATTCTTCAGGATTCTCCCAGCCTCATTTTTTCCACTTTTGATGTCCTCAGATGCTCCTAAGGACTTTGGGGGCTGTTTGAGCTCAGCTCGGAGCTGCCTGCCAGTCCCATTGGGTGCCATTTCCTCTTCAAAGAGCTATTCCTGCAGCTGCTCCCTTCTGTGCAGGGAGTGGAAGCCTTTGAAATTGCTGCAGCTTCGCTGCACAGTCTGTTGAAACAGCTCGCCTCAAAAAAGAGAGGAGGAGAAGTGCTTGTATCTGTTTAAATTAATTAGAGTCTCCGTCAGGAATGTGAAGGCAAACAGAGAGAGGAGACCTGATTTGTGGGATACTTCTCAGAAAATCGATTGCTAATCTGTGCATCAACTTTCTGCTCCTGGCGCAGAATGAAGCAGCCATGCCAAAAATTCTTTTTACAGGAAATGTTCTCCGATGGGACAGACAGACAACGTGCAAGCAGCTCAATAGCTGCAGTGCTACTGGGAGCAACACAGGGAGGTTAAATTTTCATCTGCTTTGATAATGGGAAGGTCCAATCCTGTAAACAGCATGAGGAATTCACTTTAAAAATTATTCTGAGATATCATAGCTTTACTCTCAGGCTAGGCAGTCTCTGAAGCTCTCCTGATCTACCTGAGGGACCTGTTTGGCTCTGCACCGGACCAGAAACTAGGCACCGTAGAAGTTCCCCTTCTGTCTCAGGGTATGTCTTCCACCACATGGGAAGTGCCACACAGAGCGGTGCTCGTGCTCCACAGTGACCGCAGATGAGCTACGGGGAAGAGGGTATTACATTGGTAAGCGTGTGCTGAACTCCTTAGCCCCATGATGGAGACTGTGGAAATTGTCCTGGAACATGCTGAAAACCAAGAAGGATTGAAAACAGTTGTTTGTTGGTTTTTTTTGTCCTGCAAGTCCACTTTGTTGCTTCCAGGTGTGATGGAAAGGAAGGGAAGGGAAATCTCTCCCTACATGAGGCACTGGTCAGACTGACAGAGTGTTAAACTGTTCTGACCAGGAGAACTGGAGAAGGCCCTACATACAGCAGGATATTTGCAGCCTTTCCAGCAGCCCTGTAGGGCCAAAGTTCATGGCAAGTACCTGCCATTCTGTATATCAAATGAGAAAGAGATTATGCAGCCACCTTGGGAAGGGTTGGAACTACACTGTCCTTGACTGTATGGTGCCAGCATTCTTCATATGAAGTCATCAGAAGCAATGAGCTTAGGTTCAAATGTTATGCTTAAAAGTGGGTTCACTATTAACTGTAAGATTTATCAGAGGTTTTGTCTGAAAGGAACTGACTTACAGGAAGATGCTTGGTCTGCATATCTGATTAGAGGAAATAGGCAATTTTTCCCTCTCCTTTTTAATTCCTTTGGCTTAATCTTTGTGTACGTAGAATATACTGTGGAAATTAACTTAGCATTAGCAATGGTGGTGCTTTTTTACATCTGCATTCAGTAACACAGGCAGATTTGGACAATAGATGGTTTGGGTTTGATTGCTTCATACATTTCTCATCTACAGTTCAAATCTACTGTTGCTTTGGTTTTGGGTGTCTGGGGACATGGTGACAACAGCAGAAAACGATCTCAAGTGTCAGATGCATGACTGATCTTGTGACATGAACTTCTTAGCTGGTATCTCCTCATTCCTCAGTTGCCCCTTGAAAGAGGATGAAACCCTCTTTTGGCCACAGGGTGACTAGTTCCCTTGTCCCAGCTTTGGGGCTTGAGTTGCTGCTGGTGTTATAGTTGTGGCAGAGATGGATATGAGCAAATGCTGGAAAAATGTTGTCTTGACCTTTGAGGATCAGAGTTCAGTGAACCCCTAAGGTGTTTACACCACTTCAGGAAGAGAGAATCTATGGATTTTAATAAGTAGCTGATATTTAGGAGGGGAAAGCGGGATTCTGAACTTCTTTCATTAGAAAGGGAAGTGTTCAAGATACCAGGCTTGGATGCTTCTGGCATTCCTGTCCGTGGATGAATGCTCTTTACAGAAGGAAAGACATATTCCAGCTCTGCCTTGCAGAATTCTCCCATGCTTTTGCTGAACTGGGAGGAACAGGTTAGTTTTGGGGCGATAATGGAGATGGCTTTTCTCATAGTGTACCAATCTTAATAGCACATTCTGACTGCAGTGTTTTTCTCTGCCTGGTACATTTGGCTGCACTAAATCAGAGTGAATTTATAATCCTTTACTTTTGTAGGAGGTGGCAGGAAGGCAGATGACTACAGTACCTCTTATAGAATATTATTATAAAAGAAGTGTGAATTACCTCCTAGCCTCTCATGCTGTTGAAAAATTGATTTGAATGACATTTTCAAGGTGTTGTTTCTAAGACATTCAGCAATTGCCATTCATCCATGAATGGTTAGTGAGATGAATAACAAGAAGTTGTTTAGGATTCATAGAAGGAAGCGTTAAAAAATAACATTTGGCAAAAAAACACTGGTAGATTCTCTTGTATATCCAAACTGCACCAGTGTTATCTAAGTGGTTTGGGGTAATCTAGTAATTGTGAAAAGATTATTTGAGACACAGAAGTGGCAAAATCATTTCCATTTGTGTGTGGGCTATAAGAGTTATATGACTTGGGCAAATGGAATACAATATTATGGCAGTGTGGCTTTGAGGGAAATAAACAAGCCCTCTTTGATGGCCATTCTTTAGGCAGGTAAAGTATAGCAGCATTGCCTCTGAGTTAACTCATCCTTTCAGCAAACAAATGTCAGAATTCAAACATGGTGAAGAGAGAGAAGGGAAAGGAGGGTGAATCGTAGAGGACTTCATCTCTGAGTAGAAACCTTGAGAATAACTGACCTGCAGGAAGATGTGTATACTTACTGGGTGGTTACATGTAGACTTTAAGAAAAATTCACAATAGATTTATTTCTGAAAATATTACAAAGAGGTTGGTTGCCTCAAGAAACCAAAATACTTCCTCGGGATCTGAAGAAGATCTGTGTAGCGCTCTCATACATGCATGCTTATGGTGAATACAACATTGTATGTTATTTTGCAGGTGCATGACACTTTAAAATTGCTGATATCTTAGGGTGAAAATGGTAGGAATTTTGTATATACGAGGCATACTATGTATCTGGGTATGGATGTTATTAAAGTACATTAGTAAGGTACATAATTAAACTACATTATTTAACTTGTAATGGATTTTTAAATTTTGTACTTATTAGCACTCTTTAGCTGGAATGTGAAAAAAAATGAATAATCAGAGGCTATTTCCAGCAAAAAATAAATCCTTATCTTTAGCTAGAACCTTCTTTTTCCTAATTGTTGTTTAAATCTGGTTTTTTTTTCATCGAAACTTAAACATTGGTGATTTGAAATCTTACCATTATGAGTTTTCTTCTCCCATTTTATCCTCCTTCCCATAATTCTCCCTTTTAGATCTCAGCAGTTGACCAAAAAAAAAAAAAAAGTGGTATCCAGAGACTTTCCTCATCGTTGGGGGTAAGTCTTTTCTCACAGGCAACAAGTGACAGTACAAGAGGAGGTAGCCTTAAACTGTGTCAAGGAAAGTTCAGGCTGGGCATAGGAGGAATTTCTTCACAGAAAGGGTTGTTAAATATTGGAATGGATTGCCCAGGGAGGTGGTGGAGTCACTGTCCCTGGAGGTTTTGAAGAAACAATGGGACGTGGCACTTAGTGCCATGGCCTAGTTGACAAGGTGGTGTTCAGTCAAAAGTTGGACTCCATGATGTGAGAGGGTTTTTCCAACCTAAATGATTCTGTGATTCTGTAAAAAGAGTTTAAGAAAGAATGAAGAGCTGAAACAGAAATTAAAAAATGCTGGAAAGCTGCGTATCTTCTCTTTGAAATAGAGAGCTCATATGTTACATATTCAGCCTGTGCCAGCCTCCAGGCTAGGATACATACATCCTACACAAAAATCATTAGCAGTGCTGATCTTCCACCTTATAGGTCAGATTCCCAAAACTTAGATCTGTCCTGAAGCAATCAGTAAAGCAAGTATTTTTCAGTTCCTTACAAGAGAGAAGGACTGTTTCCTTATGCTAAAAGAATAGATTCCTAGGGAAATGCTTAGAGCGCTTAATAAAGAAGCCTTCCTTCACCTGTCTAGTTCTGTAATATCTGTTTACAGAGTGTGTTTTGACTCATATTTTCTCCATCTGCTCTGTTATGTCTATCTGTATGCTTTTGCCTCACACACGCCTGCTCGAGATGCAAGGTAAGTTGCCCATCTCTTACTGAGGAGTAAGCAGAGAGCATAAATAGTTTTTGCCGTATTAATAGCAAGAAGTTGCACTTGTGAGGTGCAGTGCATTGTCTCTAGTGACTTCTGCACTTTGCCTACCCTCCTTATGTTCCCTGAGTTCTGGATACTTGGTTGGTTTGGTTTTTGCTACTGCTTGCTTTTCTTTTTTCCTGTTCTTACAAGACTGATGAAATATACTGCTTCTCACCGTATTAAAAATACCAATGATGTGGTTCATTCCATTTCTCTCACTGGACATTTTAAACTAGAACATTCTTAAACAAGAATGTTTTTTCCCCAACCTCCATGAGCAATCCTCCTTGGAGGACTTCATAGTTGTACTGTCTCTAGAATGCCTTCCTGTTGCTGTGGCTGTGAATGAAGCAGTAGCTTATCTTGTGTGTAATACTGGAATAGGCCATAAAGAAGAAAGATGTGACAGGGAATTTCTTCCCTATCAAAAGTCGGACAGGTCTTCCACTGATGAAGACCTTGTTAACACTGATCTTGACACAAGTGGAGAGAGAATGGAGGAGCAGAGCAACATCCAGGCAACGTTAAGGCTTGAAGCAGAAAGGGAAAAATGGATTTTATAGAGAAAGGAGGTGAAAGGTAGGAGGAGAAAGAACACTTCAGCTGGTGGTGGCTCATCCCGAATGAAGTCAGGGCTGGAGGTTTCCCTGCTCTCGATATAACCAAGGTACCAAAATAATTGTTGAAGTGATTTAGGAGTCCCTTGAGGGAAGAAAGCATAGTATCATATACCGAAGACTGTTGCCATATTACAATTAATCTAATTTTTGTTTTCCCATATTCAGTTTGAAGGACTGTTAAATACATTTGGAATTGATAAATGGATGAATAGACTGCCATTTACAAATCCTCACCCAAAATGAAAGAATGTGGCTTCCTGTTTAATGGGAGATTACTGTCCCAACATAAGCAGCAGCATTAGCAATGAGTCCAACAAAATTAAGGAGCTTTCTGAATGCTTTGACAAATAGAGTGCTAATGGCTTTGATGAAAAATGACTTTTAGCAAGATCTTCCAGATATTTTCTCCAATTTCAACTATATTTCAGTCCCACTAGATGCATTTGTTCTTATCAGAGGACTTCTATTAGGTATTGGGACATTTTTTCAGCATCACTGGTCAATTACTTTACCACTAGAGCTGATCACATATTAAATTCAGACAAAGATGTGGTTCACAGAGACAGAAAGCCTATTGCTTCATGGACACTGGGGCTGGAAATGTCATGACAAGGGGATCACAGCAGGGCACCAACATTGCTGCCTCCCTACTTTTCTGAGATGGGCCTTGTCTTGGGGACCTCAGCAGCAGCACCAAGATTCGACTACCATTAGTGTTAGGGTTCATTCAGAGAGTCAGAAAGCCAACAGCTCCAGGGACACAGGGACTGCAAAAGTCCTGCCAAGGGGATGGTTGCAGAGCACCAACATTTCTGCCTTCAAAGCTTTCTAATCTGGGCCACACATGGTGATGGGGACCCCAGCCTTAGCACCAGGGTTCCATTGTTGTTAGGATTATGGTTAGAGTTCAGAGAACCTGTACAGCTCAGGGGACACTGGGACTGGTAAAGTCATGCCAAAGGGAACATGGCAGGGCACCAACATTGCTGCCTTCACACCTTTCTGATCTGGAACCCCATGGTGATGGGATGGGAAAGCCATATGAAGAATAGCTGAGGTCACTTGTTCTGTTCAGCCTGGAGAGGAGGAGACGGAGGGGAGACCTCATTGCAGTCTACAACTTCCTTCTGAGGGGAAGAGGAGGCGCAGGCAGTGATCTCTTCTCTGTGGTGACCAGTGATCAAACCTGAGGGAATGGCCAGAAGTTGTGTCAGGGGAGGTTTAGTTTAATTACTAGGAAAAGGTTCTTCACTCAGAGGGTAGTTGGGCACTGGAACAGGCTTTCAAGGGAAGTGGTCAGAAGCAACAAGCCTAACAGAGTTCATGGTCTCAGGCACATGGTATGATTCCTGAGGTTGTCCTGTGCAGGGACAGGAGTTAGACTTCAGTGATCCTTATGGGTCCCTTCCAACTCAGGATATTCTATGATTCTGTCCTTTTTAATGAAAAATGGTATTTCTGATTGACTCAAATAAATACTTCAATAATTTATTTTTAAGGGGGAAAACTAGAACAGTTTTTTTCTTTAAAGATAAAAAAAAGGAAAAGGCTAAATCTGCATTGCTTTCATTTCTCAAAAATTAATTATTTTTTATTGACCCTCTCACCACAAAAGCAGCTGAAAACAGTTGATAAAATACCATATTTGCAATTCTCAACTCTCAGAAAAAAATTTACTGGGTAGAAGGGCTGTTGACCTCTCCCAGATGCAGAGTGAGAAGGCTTTTCCACTTATTGACCAAAACAGTCATCTGTCAAGTACCCTGGGGGAGGTACAATGGAGATCTCCATCAGTCCTGCTTGGGTGATGGAAGCAGTTGCAGTGATATGCTCTCTGGTCACCAGTACCTGGCTGGACAGCAGAGCTCAGCTGAGAGCCCTCATGCCCCACCACTGCCTGATGCTGCCCAGCACAGAGGGAGAACCCTCTGACTGGGGAAGGAGCTTGTGTCTCAGCTACTAGCAGGCGAGAAGGATCAGTAGAGAAGGTTTCCTGAAGGATCAAGGAGCAGGTCTTAATTCTGCCACTTACATACTGTATGTCAATAATTTATAGTTTTTCTAACTTGGTTGTCTTCTTAAAGCACACACAGTGCTTTCCTGCTTTACACGACTGCTAGAAGCTGGTTGTTGTTTGCCAAGTTCCCAGCCATTGTGTGGGAGAGATAGAGGGAATATTTGTTTAGACAGTGGTTGTGGCACAGAGGTTTGTAGTATGTCCATAGCCACCATGAGCTCATCCACTAATGCTGGTGGAGTCATTTCAGCCCCTTGATCCCATCTGAAGGCAGACTGGAGGAGGATACCAAAGTAGTGTTTCTATTAGCTTCTTTAGATTTGTAGTTATTCCTGAGGTGTTGCTGACTTTTCCTGGGAAGGGGAAATTTGAAACAGTGCAAAAACTCGTTCACAAATATTATTGTGATGTTCCTGGCTTCCTAACCTACTGCTCTATCCCTCCTGCTTTCAACAGTGTGCCTAACTGAAGGCTTGCCATGAATCTTTGAATCTTGACCATATGGTCACTTGGATGCATGTTACTAAGCCTGGGCTCAAATTCATGGAACCTCTTTAAAGTTGCCCTGAAGCTGAAGTCCACTGGTTTTAAGCTCCCCCTTCTCTGCTTTCACCAGAAGAGAGGAGTAAGAACAAGAATAAATTTCACAGGCAACAGCCCAAGTCTTCCTCTGGCCTTTTTGTATTCCCTCCAGCATGTTTACATTGACATTTAGAGAGGCAGATGGGTTCACATTTAATAAAAAGTTTTGAAATAATCTGCTTTGATTGGGTGCCTAAACTATTGGATTTTATCCACATGATTTTCTTCTCCTGATGCCATGAATGCAAGAGGTTAGTACACTGAAGTAGCTGCGCAGTTGCCACCAGTGTTGTTCTGACTTTGACCTCCTGACAAGGGAGTGTCGTAGTGGGCTGAGCGCAGTTGAAGGCATCACCATGCTGCATTCCAGTACAAAATCCATCACTGTTTGCCTTTTGCCTGGGTTTAGACAAGATTCTTTTTCTTTCTTTGTGTGCATTTCTTCACTGATAAAGTGCTTTTATTTTTCCTCCCCACTGTCTCAAAGAAATTTTATAAGGGTTAAGTGGAATTTTTATAAAGCATGTTGACAGTCAGAAGTTATTTAATTATTAATAAGATTAATAATATACCACCATCACAAAGAATTACACTATGGTAATCTCGGCTGATCCCGTAGTGACTCTGGGTTATCAAGGGTCTCTTATTGCACTTCTTGTCACAGTTTGCTAAGAAGTCTGGGGTTTTGGTTTTATTTTGCTACTTTGTTTTGCAGTAAAATGATAATTGGTATTGCTGAGATGAGAAAGCAGTGTCATGCACTGGAAAATGTACTGGAGATAGCTGTTTAAAGTTTAGGATTTATCTAAGGACCATAAGATAATATTGTCTTTTTATAGTAGTTCGTCTGCTCATGGACATTTCATCAGAGCAGCAAGCTTTTCCTAAAGTTTTAGTTTTGTTCAATAGTGAAGAGCATTTAGAAGTTGGTTATAGGGCTAAAGAAGCCTGCTCAACAAGGTAAGCCACTAGGTCAAGTAATTACTAATACTGTTCTACTGCCAGGTACCTTCTGCAGAAGTGCCAGTACAAAGTTTAGTAGCCTACTAAGCGTGCAGTGCAGCAGGAGGAAAGGAAAAATGAGTGTGGTCTGACGTGGGCGTACATTATGTACCCTCTCTGCCCAGAGCTGCTGCCAGTCAAACAGGCTGGCTTCAATTGCTTAGGTATTCTTGCTGAAAATAACACTGGCACAAGACCCTGCCTAGAAACTTATAGAAGTGAATTACACACGTGGGTGCCCCTGAGCAGCAGTGCTATCTGCTTGCTAGCAGTAGCTCCAAGGCATTCAAGCAAATACAGCCTTATTGGTGTGAGGGGAAAATGCCATGGGGAAGCCCATAATGAATATACCAACACTCTTAGGTAAGTCTCTTCTCCTTTTGGCATGCTTTTGGAATGCTCTTAAGTCAGTCCTCCTTCTCATTCCTAGGAGAGGAGCTGCCATCCTTGTGGTCTCCGCTATGGGGTCCTCATACCATGTTGTCCTAGCTTGGTGCAGACCCAAATCTGAGCCAGTGAGTCTTTCAGTGAGCACAGCTGAGGTTGCTGCAGCTCCAGTTGTGGAGACAAGCCCCAACTAGCCCTTCTCAGCTAACCTGCTCTTTTGAGGACATCTCCTCTCACTCAGCTTGCTGTGCCAACATAAACCATCATGCTGGCTCCCACATCTGCACTGCAGCCCAATGCACTTGAGTTGGTTCTTTGGTCTTTCTCTTAACAACAGGGTTTTCCTTAGTGCTCTCTCCCAGTGGAAAATACCACTACTATGGAGTTCGAGTGCTCTTAATTAAAAGTGCATTTTCCCATTCCCAAGAGAAGCCATTCTCCAGTATAAAGTCAATCAGATAGTTTCAGGCAACCTGGAATCACAGATATCCCTCTTCAGTGACACATTTGTAGTGATCTTCCTTGTTTGTAAGGGTTTACTCTGCAATTCTTGCACTTGTAGTCACTCTGTAGTTGCGACAGAACAATGTTATAGCTAACATGAAATACATAGAGTGACTGGCCAGTCAAAATACTCTGAGAGTCTGAATAAGAGACACTTCAGAAGAGTACAGGGTAGAAATACTGAAGGTCAGGTTGGTTCAGCTTTTTTTCTCTTCTCTTACCCCAGAGAACCAAGGGAGTGGTATCAAAGACCATGTACAGAATGCAGCAACTTTTTACAGACCCAGCATTGGCCAGGAAGTGGAGATGAACAAGAGATACTGAGGACTGACAAGACTGGGTATAAAGGCAATGATCATAACAACCAGGCAATTGGGAACACAGGGCCATAGAATCACAGGATTGGTGGAGTGAGAAGGCACCCATGGACATTGTCTTGTCCAGCACCTCCCTCAAGCAGAGTCCACTGTAGCCAGTGGCCTAGGATAGTGTCCTGTCAGTTTTTTAATACCACCAAGAATGGAGACTCCACAGCTTTTCTGGGAAGCCACTTTCAGAGTTGGACCACCTTTACAGTTAAAAAAAGGTGTTTCTTACATTTAAAGAAAAAGTGTCATGAACCATTTACATGTGTGGGTGACCTCAGTCCGCATACTGTTGTGGATTGCACAGCATAGAAGAGCTCAGACCAGCTGAAGTTATACATGGCAAAACTTTACAGATGACTGATTGTACAGCTTTATAAGCAGGTGCTGCTAAGGAAGTTCTGTCTGGAATCCCTGTGGCAATAGGGGAATACAGATAAAATTTCTAGTACTGGAAAAAAATGCATTATGATACTATAATTATCACCAAAGTAACGAATTACTCAGACCACATTTAACAGAGTCTTGGGAAGGAAACTAAGGGATACTTCACTTGAACTACTTTGAACCTCATTTGGGAGGCTGGAGCAGAAGTCCTTGAGGACTTTATTTCATGATAGGAGCTGTGATATCAGGCAGAGTAAAAAGCCCTGCTTCCTTCCAGGGTTCTCCAGAGTATGAGAGATGAGACCATTCATCCCACTGCAGCCATGCCACGCACGTACTGCTGTCCCAGGAGCAACTGACCTTACACATGGTAACAGCTGTTGTTCTGCTCCTCTGCTTGCTAGGAAAAATGCTACCATGTGGTAAGAAAAATCACATCTCGTCTCCAGTTCTCCTTCCTTTCTCACACTTGAAATAGAAAAGCCATGCAGGTCACTGACAGCTCAGTAAGATCAGGCTGGCTGGGGACAGAGCTGTAAAGTGAGGGAAGCAGAGACAGACATATCAACATTAAATTGAACAGAAAAAATCAGGCCAGACTCTGCAAGACAACTCAGAGAAGTCCATAGCTTTAGTACTATGGGTGTCACAGTTCCACTGCAACTTCATCATCTTGGAGTCCTTTGATATTACAACTGTTCAGTATCACTGTCCTCTTGTGATGCTTGTGTACTACCCATCACTGTAATCCTCAAACAGGTATTTGGCAGCAAGAGAGAATAGGCTATTTCCCACTGAAAGTTTTTTAGCTTTTTTTTTTTTTTATCAAGCTCTGCATTATCTGTGTTAAAGCAAGATTTTTTATGTTTGCAGAACTCAGAGTCTAAAAAGTAACAAAATATGAAAGATAAACTCTTTACAGCAGCGTTAACGTCAGTTTTATTTGCATCTTCTATTTTACAGTATTCAATAAATATGTACAGGAACACGTTTGCAGATTGTTATATCACTGTCCACGTTTTCCAAGAACAAACAGATAAATAGAAATGTGCTCTATGTAAGGAGTGTCGTTGAATTTTGCTCTAAAAGAAAACATCACTTCTTACTTACTGATACTTGACACAGCATAACCTTTAGTTACATGATGTATATTGTCTTCAGCTCTCATCACTTGGCAGGGATGGTTCACAGAAGACACGAATGCCTTAGTTCAGGCATGGGTGAAAGGCAGAACACCTGTCAGTCTCTGAATACGTTCTGTTCCTCTTCCCCCTCCCTTCTCCTCAAATGTGTACCTTTTCATGCTTGTCTAAGCCACACTTTAGCCATGCAGTGTATTTGCATTTTATAAAGAAGTGACGTTATCAGAATTCATACGTATTTAAGAATGAGGACAAACACTTTCTTGCGTATTATATTGGTTTACTATAGTGAGATCTTTCTTAGTCCAAGCATGTATACACGTGATTTAATATGATTCCACTTGTAAAAAGCATGCCACCCTCTTGAGACCCTTCTATTTATCTGCTTTCAATTACACTTGAAGTATTCAGAAAGTCTCCTATACTAATCCCATCCAAGTTGGAAGCCACATAGCTCATGCATGAGACTGTCAAACATGAGTAGTTGCAGATGTCAGTGCACCAGTGGCAGGAATCCAGGAAGATAGATCAAGGCTTAGTCACTGAAAAATACATGCCAGCACATCTCAGATACATAGCATTGTAGCACCTCATGAGGAAAACATGTCGTGACAGGAAATCAATAACCTCTTGCAGGCGATCTGTTTTTGAAATATTCTTGATTAATTATGCCAGGGTGTGTTTGGCAACTTTGCCTGATCCAGCATTAACCTAATGCTTTTTGCATGAAGCACTATTGTTACTAGTCTCATAAGTCAAATCTGATGGTTCAAGTTGTGTTTTAAAGGGTCAGGTTATAGATTTTGTAATGTCTTTGTGTCCGACATTGCTGTCTTTCACTATGGTGTGTAGACTTTTACTATCAATCAAAATTACAATTCTTTTAAGATGAACAATAGCATTTAGAACTCACTGCATTCGAAGCAAAATGATTCTCCTAAATAAAGTATTTCATACAGTGGGTAGAAGAAGTAGGGAATGTCAGTGTGTTTTCATGACAGAAGACCTTCATTCAGGATGTTCCCCAGGCTTGTTTGCTTACATGTCTTCTTTGCAGAGGGGAAGAAGCTTTAGGAGACCCACAAGCAGGGCTGCATCTCTGTCTTCCCCTGCCTTCCTGCACAGACTCAGGGCAATGCATGTCCAGCAAAACCGGAAAGACAGACAGTTACTGGGTGCAGTAATGAGACTGACTGTTAGTCTGGCACTGCTGATGTTGGTCTGGTACTGCTTTCTGTAACACGAGAACAAAAAAGCTTAGGAGGTTACGTCCTCTAGAGTTATTTGTTAAAGGAGTTTGCATGTACAATGTAAAGAAATAACCAAAGATAATGACAATGTCTGTGTGATAAATTGTTTGAACCACATTGCAGATAGTTGCAGTCACCATGTGATAGACCAAAGTTTGACCTTTGGCTACTTCACCTGCACAACACCCAATAAATCCAGCTCCTCAGTAACAACTTCCAAGATTTTGAATTTCCGAATAGCATCAAAGAGCCACCACTTGAAAAAGAAAATGCCAAATAATGGTTTCTTTATTTTCCCAAATGTGGAATTTCTTTCCCCAAATTATACTGGCCCAAAGCCCAGGACAAGCAATATTTAGTCCTGGACCAGGGACAGATTCAGAGTCCAATGTTTTCAGGTTAGAAAGAGGATACTTTAGCTATCATGAAGCCAAAAATGTCCTTCTGTGAAAGCCTTAGTCCTGGGAGATTGCCAGATACTAGAATTTAATACAGTTTATTTTATGTACAGATAAACTTTTTGAGTCAGTTAAAGAGATTGAGAAAACCTATTGATACAAATTATTTTCTCCTTTCGAGGCCTTAGACTGATGGTGTGGAAGGAGTTGCCTTTGGCTTTTCAAGGAGAGGAATACTATTTTCCGTATGAGTAATCTTGTTTTAAGCCATTGCTAAAATACATCTTCAAGCTCTCTTTAGGGATTTTTATGGTAGGAATACATGAGGCTCAATGATTTTACAAGCACCTTTTCAGCATGACCTGCATAAACAGTCAAACATTCATTCATGCAAATTAAATCTTTGTAATACTTTGTAAAAGTGTGTGTGTGCATAAACATGGATAATTTTAAGACACAAGAATATATTTCTTTGCCTAGATAAACCTTTTTGCAGGTAGTGCTTTGAGAAATCCTAGAGCAGGTAGTTTAACTGGCAAATAAGATGAACAAAATATGTATAAAAATTACTTTGCATAACGCTGTGATTAATGAGCGCTCCTTGCACAGGATTTATGTGTGTGCATTTCCACATTGTTAGTAACATGTTTTTTCTCTAGACTCCATGGCAAAAATAAAGACTTGAGGTTGAAAGTAAATTAGGGTTTGCAGGGTTTTCTCAGCTCTGGCTGAGTGCACAGAACCTGGGCTTTGATGATTGTCTTGTATTTTAAAAGTCTCCTAAGGGTCAAGCAGTGCCTGCTGGCAGGAGCTGACTGGGGAGTTTGGGCACAGCACGGATAGAAAAGAACGGATAGAAAGCCTAGCTGAGGGATCCCAGCAAAAGGAGAGAGGTGCACTGATGTGCACAAAAGGAGAGATGTGACACTGCACTTGACATGTATTTAATGATATCTGCATACATGACAAGCACTAAAAGTAGTTACCTTGAATTAATTATGCAGAGCTAAAGAAAATTAATCATGTAGCAATGCCATTCCATTTGGCAGCATGGTTTTGCAGTTTTGCTATACCATATGCGCTGTGTCCGGTCTGTACCATCGCCTTGTTTCAAGTCCAAGTTACCAAGATTTTGTGTGTCAGGTTAAGGTATTAAGGATAGGAACTGCAGTGAAGCAGCCTGAAGCAGCCTGAGCTGAGATGAAAGAGAGACAGAGAGCTCAGAAGGAGGCAGTTGAAGAAGCCTCCAAAAGCAGAGGGGAACCAGGACGGAGAGTCAATCAAGGTAACAACTGACAGATTCTGAAAGGGCCAAGATGTCTCAGAGCTATAAACTTGAAGGCGTAGATTGGCTTTCATACCAAATTTTTGTTATTTCTGTGTACGTGCTTGCTCATCTTAGGCTGACACCCAGGAATGGAACTGAGGAATATGATGTGGTTCTCCATTCCTCCATAGCTACCCTGTGTGACCTTGAGTGAGGCATGCCATCTCCATCTTGCCCTTTGTCAAAGTGAGGATAGGATATCCCGTTCCTACAGATCAGGGCTGCTGTGAGGGTATGTTTAGTAACTCCTTTGAGGTGCTGAAGTGCTTTAATGGTTGACACTGTGGAAATTCTATAGATAAGCACCTATATATAACCTCCTGACACTAATACAGACATAGGGGTGAGATCAGATTGTCACTGCTATTTCAATATATAGTATATACTGCACGTGTAAAAAACGAGAACAAAGCTGTCAACCTCAGATATGCATGGAGAATCCTCTAAAATCATACAAATCATACAAATCCTCTAAAAATCAGGAATGCCGTGTCTACTGTGTTTATCTACAGAAAAGAGGAAAGGAGGGGGTAACATTAAAGAGGAAGTGTTAATTTTCTTTTCAAAGAACTCTACACTCTTATATTGATTGAAAATGGTTATCTTTGACTCAAGTGTGTTTTGTGACATTACAGGGTATTGGTCTTTGTTTATATCATACAATACTTCTTCCTCCCTCCAACCTACCATAACAATTAGTGAGCCGTCTGTAGCTGCCTTGGAGTGCATCCTGTGCATCAGCGTGTCTCATTTAATAGTCATAATTTCTCATTTGTAAGAGGAAAAGTGCTGCCAGTGCTTTCAGTCTCATAAGGGCTCAGACTCACTCAAGGATTCCAATTTATTATGCACCCAGCTCTGATATCCTCCTGCTCTCTTTATGTATTAGACCGCCTTGGTAGAAGGTATCATCCTTCAGATGACACATAAATACTCTCTTGCCAGCTGTTCACTTCTCAGAAGTTTGGCAAGAAGTAAATCATAATTTTACATCTGTTTTACTAGTTTCTGATCTGATTCTCCTCTTTACTCTGCTATAAGAGCACACGGAAAATGGAGCTTTATTACTGCTATTACTCTACAAATGGCACTGACTAAAACAGCAGGGATTTTTGGCCTATTAGTATTGGTTTATAAGGTGAACACACTAGTAATAGTTTTCAACTTAAAGGAATGGGCATAAGTCAGTTTGCTGGTTGTTTCTGTAACACCTATAAACTCAAGGTGCAGCACAAACCCCTAAAAGAAGAAGAAGATGCAGACACTTTCATTCATTCTGACATGGAGCAGCTGTTTAACAACACATAATCGTGTTGTTAGAAGAAAAAGGATGACATCCTACTGAGAAAACTCAGTTTTATAGAGGAATTAAAAGAGGCAGAAAGCAGAGGTAGCCAGCAGACACGGCAGTTTGCGCAGCAGGGTGCAAAGAAGAGGGCCTTCATCAAATTCATACCAGCGAAAGTCTCAGGCACAGTGTCAGTGTGCTGCAGGGGAGTTTCCCCAGCAGATGTTGAAGGAGCTACCCTTGTCGGAGTAGAGGCTTTGATGTGGATGCAGTGTTGGGTGGCAGATGTAGCCATTCAGGTCCTGGGCTGCACAAGTTCTGTGGGTGAAGACCTATCTGCAACCTCCTTGTTGCAGGGTGCATCAGCAGTCCCAGGAGGCTCTCAGTCTGTCAGTTAAAATGCTGGTGGACTTCAAAACTGCAAGGCCTCCTTTCTTGTCACTGGGCTTTCGCTGGCTCTTAAGAGCATGGACTGAATGTCATGCTGAAGGCCTCAGGGGTCCACAGTATTTCCACTGAACTAAAATGTCCTATACCCTGTAATTATTTAGCCTGATCAAATTGAGTAACGAGTGACAGTCTGCTGTTGGTTGAAGTGAATTATAATCACAAGTTAGGTGATCCCTGAACATTTTAATCATCCCTACAGAACTTTTGCATGCTGACTGGGCACCTGAGATGCCTTTATAGACTGAACTCCTTGTCATAAATGTAGTTCTGGACAGTCATTGCAGATCAGGAAGGTGACTTGGGAAGACAGCACTACCATGCTTGTGCTAAGGACAGAAGATGCCAATACATAAAGCTATCAGTTTAGCACGTTTTGAAAAGCTTTATCTTTCCATTTAAAACACAATTAAGAGAGGGAGAAAAGGCCAAGCAAGGTACTGTTGAAACCAGTGTTAAAAAAAGCAGCACTTAACTGTTTGGAAGATAAAATATATAATCAGGCTTTCAAGAATGAGCACTTAATTGCCTAAAGACTAATATAGAACTCATTGTTAATGTACCTAATCTGCATAAAATCTTTTTTTCCAACTAACTGTTGCAGAACACACCTAAAATGGGAAAGCACAGTTCTCCGTCAAAGTTCAGCTTCCCAAGCCAGCACTACAGATGTCTTGCATTATTTGTAATGTGATTTTCTGGTCTCAAATGTCATTAAGACACATATATAGTGTGTGGAAGATGAAACATATTTTAGTGATACCTTTTAAAGAGTTATTAAGGAGCAGAGTTTCTCTCAGGAAGCAGTGACAGTGGCTGTAGGAATTAATTCACCTGCAGATCTCAGGCTGGATTGTGTTTTTTTCTACAGTGTGTGGTAATTCAGCTTCACTCAGAGGTTGCTTCTTTGGAGTCTTGAGTGTCTTGTGGGTCAGATTCTCCATATGGTAACCTTCCTGCACATTTCACACAGGCTCTGGGCATTGTGCTGGTTTCTCTCTGTTTTCATGTTTGTTACCAGCAGCTGAAGATTTGGCAAGAATGGATTTCTTCACCATTTGTAGGTGATGGGTCCTTGGGAAGCAGTGCCATGTGGTGGTCACAGAATGGAGAGGAAATTGCAGCTTTCTGTTCTGCCATGACCAGCACTTCCTATCAAAAAGATCTGTTGAAGCTGCCATTCTGTCAGCAGGAGCAGGCAGTGACAGGGTCTGAGCAGAGCAGTGCTGTGATCGGGTAAGGGGAGCTTATGGCCACACTTCAACTCACAGGGTGGTCTGGGCAGATGAATCCTTCACAGAGGGGTTAAAAGCAAGTCTGAGGGTCACTGCTCGTTAGCTCTTTGGCTGTTCATTAGCTCGTTTTGCTGCTGCCCGGGCAGGGCTGGGGCCTGTCCCGAGCCTGTGGTCACCACAGGGAACATGTGCAGCAAGTGTTGCCTTCTCAGGAGTGGAGACGGTGCTCCCTGATGTGGCCACAGCATTGCTCAGCATGCAGATTTCACAGAATGCTCTTGAGTTGGAAGGGACCCACGAGGATCATCAAGTCCAGCCCTTAAGTGAATGGACCATACATGGGTCAAACCCAGAACCTTGGTGTTATTAGCACCAGGCTCTAACCAACTGAGCTAGTGTCAGCACAGTCATACAGAAAAACTGTCTCATGGGAGCAGCTGGTCTCAGTGGGAGCAGAGTAAGATATGCAGGTAAAAATGCAAATTTGCTTGTAAATATTTAGCCCGTAATAAAGGTGTCTTATCAATAGAGCATTGATTAGCAATGCTATTAGTATTAGAGGATTTGAAATTTTAGGCCTCCTGCAGCTTTCCTACCTCTGATGGGTTCCACTGCAAACGCGTTTCACCCCTGCTCCTCTTCACTGTGCATCAGTCTAGAGTTCTGATTGGCATTGTTGGACAGAAGGTATCCCTGCCACCAAAATATCATGGTTTTTAAATCAGGGTATTCAGAGGCACTGAAATGTAGAAAAGGGAAATTTTATCTTGTTTGTAATTTGGTAAAAGATCTGAAACTGCTTTTTAGGATGGTACTTTCCCTAGAACATTTTAAACCAATGTTCATACTTTGTATTTGTAAAACTGCAGTGTGTGCACATAGCATCGACATTCGCTCTAACAAACTGAGATTAAAGACACTTATCTGTGATTTTCTCCTTACTCCTTTAATTGTACTTTTAACAGGATTCTTTACTGATACAGTTCATTATCCTCTTTTCCTCCACTTCTTAGCTTTAGAAAAGAACAGAAGTGAGGATTTAGGAAAATAAGAACCTATTTTATTATACAACCACAGACACTTGGAGGAGGGAAAGGAGAAGACTATTCTAGATTGAGGGTTGATTGCTAAAATTATTTTAACTACTTTTTAATTGGCAAGCTGTTGAGTTGTTATCATCAATGAAGAACTCATCAGCAAGCAGTATCTAAAGTGGTAAACATTTCCATTGAGAAATTGAGCTCACAAGGTCTGTAACCATCATCCGTATAATGAAGAATTAAAACTAAAAGTGACTGGATCACAAGAATACATCACACAAGGATTGTCAAGGGTGAGGTTTGGAGCAAATAGTCTTTGTTGTCCTTTGGCTTTTTTCTTTGAAGAAGTTATGGAGGCAGGGCAGGAGACATCTGCATGGCCTCCAGCTGCCCTGCTTTGGGGCTCTGCAGAGTGAGGTACTGATCTCTGCCTAGGGACCTTTTCCATACATTTGCAAAATGTACAGGTGAATCTCCAGGGCTTGCTTTGCTGTCAGTCCCTGTTAATGGACTATGAAGGTCCTCCCCAATTTATAGACCTCTCATCTAATATATAGGAGACCACATATAAAACATCTTTGCTTTCCCTTGATGCTGATTTATACTGTTTAATGCGATGGGGGTGGAACAAGTTGTTAAAAGATGAAATTGAAAGCTCCCCTAACTGCTGTGTTATCCACCTGACATTCTCCAAATGCTACTCATTAATTACTAATGCCTTGAAAATCAGAGCAGTTATCCAATTCAAATTATTTTGTATCTCTCAGCGGGAGCATTTCCATTATCTTATCATTTCCCATTCAAACAATTCTTCTCTGCAGTGTTAAAGGCTCAGATTCCATTCTGTTTCCTCTCATTTGAACCTGTTATCCATGCAAGGATATTTCTACTCCATGCCTGTCCTGTCTTCACATTGGTGAAAGTTAGTGTAGTTTACATTGTAATTATTACAGACTTAAAAATCTGTTCCTCCAGCTTCCTGCAGAACTACATGTGTGCATCTGATGTCAGAACGTGGCCAGTATACACCATAACTTTCTTTTTCAGTTGGTGATCAAGTAGTTAGGGAGGGATTTAGGACCTAGTTTAGAACCTAGTCTGCCCTTGCAATCCTTATACCTGCAGACCTTTCTGTGGACTGAGCAGGACAGTTCACAGTCACAGTCATACCAAACCCCAGAGCCAAGCTCTCAACTGAAGTAATTCCTTTCAGACAGCAGCAGTAACTTGGTCCCATGGTGGCAAGGCAATGTATGTTTCTGGAATCACCGACAATGCTGGTCCTAGGTGAACTGTATATTCAGGAATGATGGGGCTTATTTCCTGGCACATTTGTTCTTCACTTATGTATATTTTCATGCCTGCCAGCACTCTGAAATGTAGACATCGAGTGTTGGGGGCAGGCTGGATGCAGTTTTTCATGCTACTGACATTAATTGGATGATCAGGCCTTTTCAGAAGTGGCACTGTAGGAAATGTGTATGGGGAAAATGACAAAATAAGGAGTTTCATAGCTAAATAAAGAGAAGTGGATGAAAAAGGGTTTTATGATTTTGGCTTTCATATGTTTCATTTGGGAATCTAAAACTATTTTGCACAACAACTACCAAATTAAGATTCACGGCACCTTTCTGAAGATAATTGATCCTGTCTTGCAGATGGAAGAACAGAGGTACTGAGGCTATCACTTGAAAATACATCCCCTGTTTTCAAGTCCCCAGATTGAGATGCATTTAAACCTAATTCTCAGAAGCATTAAACACCTCCATTTATATTCATTCATTTGGCATTGTTTGTGCTTAGTGTCTGGAAATCATATGCATTGCCTCCTAACTTGAATGATCAAAATAACCAAAGTGACATGGCAAAGATCACAGAAAACTGCAAGGCCAGAGTGGGATTGGGACCCACGTTCCCTCATGCCACATCCCATTTTTACTCACTGAGTATCTGCCTTGGATTCCTGGACAAAAGGAAAAGCACATTCTGCTTACTCGGTTTTCCTCTGCTCTCTTGAACAATTGAACATTTTAGAGATTATATTGTTTGGGTTATTGGTCAACTTTATAGTCATTTTACCTTGTCTTTCTAACCATAAAGAATTGTCTTCGGACTTCTGTGATTAAGTTTCTTATTGTAGAGTTGAAATGGAAATACAGTGAGAACCATTTGTATCACCTGTTTTCCCCCAATGTTTTGTTGCTTTTTTTTTCCAGCACACAACAGTTTTGCCCTTTGTATTAATCGAGATGAGAACAACACATCATCAATATCCCAGCAGGAGCTGTGGACTGGCTGCGGTGTGCACCTTCGCTGTTGGCTATATTTTATGGTAAGGGCTGTACATGCTGTGTTTTCACATTGTATTGGGGGTTTTGTACTGCTAAATTTGGGCACATATTTCATTATGGATATAATCACTAGCAGATTCACGCTGCATGCCTCGTTTGGTCCAAGACCTGGGCTTTGTCTGGTTTCCCTAGATGCTTATATTTTTAGAAAGTATATGCCAAACCTCACACAACAGGAATTTGTTGAACAATCCCATGTAAGCAGTGGTCTTTCCAAGGGTACATTTTTCAACCTTTTTTCAGGCTAAATGTTTTTCTTGGACCTTAGTTTTATTGCTTAGGGTTTTTGTTCTATCGCATAAAATCGAGAATAGGCAAATGATTTCCTGCATCAGTATTTAAGCGTCAACAGAAAAGATAGAACACTGTCTTTTTTCTTTACTAGTTCATAAATTCTTTCTGTAAAATTGATTACAGAATAAGTCAGTAATCCAAACACTCTAAAATTTGTTTTAAGAAAAGCAAATGTTCGTGAAAAATTAAACTAAAACAGAAATAATCTTTTTTACGCAACACTAAATTAAGTCTTTGGGCAGTTTTTAGTCAAGCACCTGTCTTGCATGACAGAGTTAATATACTTTGGTTATCCTAGTGTTTTATTTTTCACTAAACCTTTGTTTTATTTATATTGCTCCTTTGATATGATCCATCCTATATCCTTTCTGCAAATATTCATGACCCCTGTTTACTTCTCATGTTCTTTCTTCTCACCTCATAACAGCCCTCTCTCAGCTAAGAAGATATTTTCCAAAATTTCCACCAAGTGGAATAAGTGAGATAAAACTAATGTGAGAGGAGCACGGGCTCAAGGCAGTACTATCATACTGCTTCAACTATGCAACTTGTTCCTTCAGTCCAGAGAGAGAGAGAGATCATTATTCATACACATCCACGCACACTGACTGATCATAAAATGCTAGTAATCCAGCTGAAGTGGGATGTTGTGTCTCAGGACAACAGTCACATTCTGCCATTTGCTTTTACAAACGTACATACCCTTCTTAAAAAAAGAATAATATTTGTAATTGGAAGATAAGGGCAGCCTCATGCAAAAAGGCACATTATTATTCCTTCAGGAAAAAGTTACTACATTTTTAACCCATATATAGTAATGTTTAACTATGATATTTCTCGACCTTCCTCTGGTGGTGCCTGGAGACAGGTTGGCAGTTACTGTACCTGTGATCTGACCTCCTATGGCAACTCCTCTTTTCTCAAAATCATCTAAATAGACACATGAAATAGTATTTAATAAGAATATAAAATTGAAGCAATCCAGTTTTACAAGTGAACTAAAACCAGAGGTGTCTTAAAATCTTTTAAGAATCTGTTACAGCATCAGTGTGATACTCATATAGCTTGATCCTGCTTACTACAGTGCACCTGCAACCTGCAGCTACAAGTACATGGTAAAAGAAAATTGTAGGACTAGTAAAACAGAAGAAGATTCTGCATTAAGTAATTAACTGCTATGCAGATACCCAGTCACAGCCTGTGATCATCTTCCTTTGCTTTTGTTTTTTATTGGTTTTGCTTACACAAGTATTATTTTCAAAATGGATAGGGCTACTTTCAAATAATGCATCTTTTTCCAAGTTGTGATTTCTCTATAAATGGCCTGAGACAATCGCTTATTCAGCCTAAAGGTTATCCTGCTAAATTCTTCATTTACAACCCACTTCTCCTTCTATTGTTAAGAAAGCTACAAGCTACACTGTGCCATCATTTTCAAGTTCTGCATGAATTCAGCCTGCAGGTACAGAAGACTCTATCTTCTATCTGCAAGCCAAATCTTGTCTTGATTATATGAATATGATATATCACATTCACAGGCTGGAAAAATCTACCAGAAAGTATGAAAAGTGAGGGGGTTTTTATCCCTCTCACTCAGGGTGTGCCTTTCACAGCTGTGGGCCACTGTCTTTCTGCTGCCAAGTGACCAGATTGAAGTAGAGACCTTAATCACTGAGGGCTTAGAATTGCCTAATTCAGATTTGCTTCCCCTGTTGGCAGAACCCTCAAGGTTAGCACAGTGGATTAAAATGAGACTACACCTGCAAATGATGTGGTTACATACAGCCTGGTGGAACTTACTTCCTTCGTACCTATGGTTGTCCATGGGTTCCCTGCTGGGGCTTAATTCTCGGTTTATGTTGTTTTAACTAGAAGTTAGAGATCTGCCACTTGAGAATTTGTCTTTTTCCCTTTGTCATTTTTCCCTCAGCAGAAGTGTTTTCACTGCAACTCTCAGAAAACAGTAAAGACAGTTACTAGTCCGATATTCTCTATGTTTTGCTCCTGAATTTTGAAGTCTCTTCCCACCTCAGCTGAAACCTTCTTACCATGCTACATTTTATGTATCGTGTTGCACTTTGTACTGTAAAAGAGCATACAGCAGGATATTGTTTTGAGTTGATTGTGTGGATGCGTTTTTTTTCAGCTCCAAATAGAGCAGAGCTTGTTATTTCATATGTGACTGAATCTCTCTCGTATGAAGAAGATCGTGGAATAGCAAGCTTTTTTATATACATTTGTTAAACGAGAAAACAGGCAAACAGTTCTGAATAGAATCACTGAAACTGGAGGAACGTAGCTAAATAACTTAGTATCTCTTGAGCATGATTCAGAGACTTGTTATCTGAGAAACATCCTTTCTTGAAGAGTAGAACCTTTTCCTGTTTTTCTTGCTATTTTTTTGCGGTCAGAGAGCGTTTGAGTAGGCACAGTTAGCTCATGCACTCTCTGTGAGAGGGAGCTCTCCCATGCTCTTAAGGAGCTGTGCCCAGGCCATGCATTCACAGACATGCATTGCCTGTTGCAGACCATACATGGGCTTTCAGGATCAAGGCAATGGGACAAGATGCAAAAGACCTATTGCCTTTGTTTAGCATGGCTTGAAAAGGTCACAGCTTGTATTGAATTATTAAATCTAGACAATGTTAAGAAAACCGAAGCGCTTGCCAGTACTACCAGAAAATACTGCCAATGGGTGTATGGAGTGGTTGTCAAGGAACAGAAAAGAGCCAGAAAAGTATTGCTCTGTGTAACAAGAATGACCTCATGGTAACTAATATCAGAGCCTAATATGTCCCTAAAATAAACTGAGACAAATACGTTTATTTAAAATGGTTTTCTTTTTCCCTCTGCTTTTGAGCACTTTAGGATGTCACAAAAACAGACCCTAAGATCCTGACTCCGCTGCTCTAGTTATGCTGAACTACATGTTTGGGAGCAAAAGAATTGGTCTGCTCTCTTGTTGCTAACACAAATCCCCTAGGATCTGCTTTCATATGTGCCAAGCTTGGACTTGATTCATTCTTTCTTTCTTTGATAAATCTATTTAAAGATCTTTTAAACTTTCATTTGAAAATAAAGTTTCTCTTGAAGTGACTTCAGGAGAGTTCTGTAGATTTGCTGAGGGAGAAGATTTAGATGAGGTAATTTGCTGAGTTCTTCTTGAACAAATTTAAGAAAGGAATGTACACTGAGGATTTGGAATGAATATGAGATTGATTCTGTCAGCCTTGCTGTAGGATTTCCACTAGCGATTCTCCATAGAAGGAGAGGAAGATCAGAAAGAGCAGATGTTGTTGCAGACTGCTAGGACAAACCTTGACATTCAGAAGAGAGGGGTAGAGAGTTAGAGTGTGAAGCTGGTGAAAATTGACAGTCATATCGATAAAAGAAGAGCAGGATTGAGAAACCAGAGGGTTTTTGAGGTTGCTGGTGCCGATGGTGCAGGAGAGACACAACATGGCTTTGCTAGGGTGTGCTGAGGGTCTGCATGTAGGGAGAGGGTCATGCATGCTTTTGGAAGCGAGAACTGAGAACAGAAGTTCAATAGAGACTAGAGAATCAATGATTAGAGAAAAAAAAAAAACAATAAAAAGTCCTGGGGCCAAGTAAAAGTGATGAACTAAAATTATGGATTAAACGAGAAATGGGTAAGGAAATGTGCAGCTCACAGGTCAGTGGCTTCAAAGTTGAGATCATGCAAGTAAGTGGGGAATGCTGGGAGAGGGAGAGAGAGACAGACTTTGAAATCAGAGTGGAAGGCTGATGTAGAGGTGGGTGATAGATGAGACAATGCAGAGGAGGAGAAAAGAGTTGGAGCCAGAGCTGCCCAGAACAGGAAAGAGTAGGAAGAAACAGAAGCAGCAGAAATAGGCCAGGAGAAGATTAGTGTCCTCTGTAGCTGACCCAGAAGGAGAGTGGGAGTACAGAAGTGCTTTCTTCAGTGAGAAAAGGCTGTATGGACCTGTTAGGCCTGATATAGCCATTACGGACTGTTACTTTCTGGCTCCGCTCCACCTCCACATCCTCAAATGTTTCAGTCAAAGCAACAGCACAATCACAGATGATATGCATGGGTAATATGTTCTCATTTGTGCAGCTCCTTAAAATATACCTCAAGAAGGCATAGCAACCATTACTATATTTAAAATGAAAAATTATTTATCAAAATAGATGACTTCCAGAGATGACAACACTTTGCAGTGAATCTTCTAAGTTTCTGTCATTCTAGCTACCTGTACATAAACACCAATTTCTCCTAAGCTTTGTTCTTCCCAGAGGATGCCAGCACCATGTCATGCCAAGTATATTTCTCATGTGACATTATTTGCAACTGCAGTTTTCCAGAGCTTTTTTTCTGCCTGCATAAGCCACTCCAAAGCAGTAGCACAGTTGTATGACCCACGTATTGTTCAGCACCACTCAGATCAGTGGAGAAGACTTCGGCGTTAAGAAAATGGAAGAAGAGGGGATGATTGTTGTTATTTCCTAAATGATGACTGTATATTGAACTTATTTTTTAGTCTTTAAAATTCCTAAACTGTGTACATTCCTGGTGTAGGTGATTTAGACCTGGCTGGCTGTTGTTATAAGAAGCCCAGCATCTTAATGTGGCTGAGATATTAAGGATTCTGATTAGATGCAGAACAAGCTGGCCTGTGTTTTTGTGGGGGTTTATGAAAATGTGCCTCACATCAATCAGTGTTAGAAACCAAACGCAGAACAAATTTGGTGTGGGTCATTGCGCTTCTGTCCCCGAAAGCACGGGATTGGTCCTACTCTGAAACCACAAATGATTTGTTTGCTCAAGTTTTGAGTGACTCAGCTCCTGCAGGCCCATCAACTCCTTTCGAAGACATTCTGCAGTTTAATAGCTCTGGGTAAAGTTCTCACTTTTTGTGGAGAAGGAAAAGAGTTGTGCTAGAAAAGGTCATGAAATAAAGGCGTAGAAAATGCCCATATTCTGTTTTTTGCTAAAGAGTAGCCACAATGGGAACTGGTCTAGGATTTGCCTGGGTCCAAAGATTCAGCCTTCCTTTGTGCCAGTTACTGGAAATATGAAGAGCACTGAAGAGCACTGGAAAAAGATTTGCTGCTGAAAGAAGTAACCAGAAAGGAACTGCCTTAGTAAATCAGAGTAGTCATGTATCCAGGCTCCAGCTATAGCTCATGTCAGATGCTTCAGGAGATTTTAGCAGGCCACTATGAAACAACCAGCCTGCAAGGGAAGTTTTCTTCCAAAACTTATGTCAAAAAGTAGATGCATGGATCCTATAGTCTTGATGGTTTATATACTTCATTCTCTTTGAACTCTAGGCATAACTGTACATGTTCTTATTGCTTGTACATTCTCCAGACTTCTGAGACTTGCTAGAGTGGCATGATGTGGCCTAGAGAAGAGGAGTGGACTAAGTAGACTTCCAGACTTATATACTTCAAAACTGTTTTGAATGTCTTTATTTCAGTGATGTATCACTCAAAGGTTAGAGCATTCCAGAGGTATTATTCCAGAGCACTCCAGGTATCATTCAGAGAGACGTTTCCATTATCAGATTTGAATTCCTTGTCTCTGAGTTCTGTTGAGAGGATTCTTCTGTTACGAGGTAGAGAATTGGCACCTCTTCAGCCATTTTATGTCATGCATTATTATTCTGCATCCTCTCATCAATTGCTCTTGAAAAGTTACACAACCCCTTAGCTTATAGTCCTCATTTGCAGAACACATAGCACTGATTGTTGATGGATGCAGACTATGATGAAGGACTCAACTTGGGCAGGAAATGGTTGGAGACTCTCTCGCAGTCCAGACCACGAAGTGCTGCCAAGCTGTGACACCTGAGAGCAGCTATCATGAAGGGGCAACCATATTCTGCAACATGTTTCCTATTGCAAAATCTATGGGGTGTCATGGTTATCTGCTATTATATCCACGTGTTGAGCTTGATTTTAGCAGGGCTAAGGTTTTACACTTGCTGTTGTAACAGCTGCATTACTTAAAGTGACAGGTAGAGTACACATAAACCACAAGGTTGCAATAATTTTTTGTATTTAGTTTTCTTCATTAACAAAAGATCTATAGCCAAAGAATAAATGTCTATGTGTCTTCTCTGCATAGTTTTCATTTTCTCCTGATTACTTTGATAGGAGAGATACACAACATTTTACTGTATAGCAAGTGAAAACCAGCTACAAAGTCACATTTTTTGACAGATTTGTGAAAAAGAAGAATATTGTGCATTTTCAAATAGCTTTTTCTGATTTCTAGACCAACTGGTTGGAAATTTCTGAAAACCAGCACTTTTTTTAACAGGCAGTTTAATTTGAATATAATGTGTGAATATTTCCGTTTCTTCTCTTTTTACTGTTTCTAACAAATGTCTGAATGAGCTCGATGACCTGTAATATGTTCATCTTTGGTTATGTCTACATGATCTGCTACAGTACCAAATCACAGGGTACCAAGTCAAGTCAATTTTATCTTCTCAAAAGTAGCCATTCCAGTTTTAGCTTAAACTTTTTCTCCTCAGTTTATTTTTATCTAAACGGTCCATTTTTTATACGTGTTCAATAACAAGGTCTTCAATTGGACCTAGATTTGCACTCCTGAGTCAATCTTAACGCATGCTTCCCTGTGCTTAACTAATAATGAGGTTGGACAGGAATAATGGCTACTAGAATTGCAACACTGAAGGCATTCATTAACATTAGTAATCAGCAGTCTTGTGAGGAAGCTTTATGCAAATGGCTGATCAGCCCTTTATTGTGCAGCCTTGAGATGGCTTGTATTCTACCAGGAGCTAAGGAAGGCCATCAGGTGAGGTTTCCATGGCAGCAGTCATCCCTTTGCTGCTCCCATTTGTAGTCTAGACAGTACAGGAGTAGTCAGTGTGTCACTGCTCAGTGGAGAGAAGGTAATATTACTCCATCCCAATGCAGAGAGTGGCATGGTGCGGTTCATTTTAGGAAAGATCAGGTGGCTGATCAGGTGGTTGTGTGACTGTTGTCTCCGGAGTGATGCTCGGTACCCCTTGTGCTCAAAGCAGGAGTTCCTGCAGGAGTTCCTGCACCAGGGACAGGCATACAATAGCAACACTGGACTCACGAGCACTGTCACCACACAGGGAAGGGGCTCTGTGCTGGGCAGCAGGGAGCAGAGTGCACGAGCTGTACTCAAAAACTCTGAACCAAAGCAGAGATTGCTGACATTCAGGAGCTCATCAGTGACTCATTGGTTGGATTTAAAAATATTTCCTCTTTCAAGCATAAATGCATTCTAGTAAATGCAACTTCTGCTTGGTGTGTGAAGTTGTCTACACAGGTGCGATTTAGAAGGTCCCTTGAAAAGCCTCTCTGTAAAGGTGTTTTATAGTGCTGGGCAGTTTCATCACACCAGACAGAATAAGTGAAAACCAAGACTGGCTCTTTTTCAGTCTTTGTCCTTGGAGCTTGTTTTTCGCAGGATGATCATAAAACAAAATCAACTGAAAACTGTTAGGTGATAATAGACATTCCCTGCTAAGCCAGCCTCGTAGTAGGGGACATCCCATTGCCCTCTATCCAACTGTCTCATCTTTTCCTTTGATCAAAAGAAACATGGTGTCCCCTGTTACCATGAGTTACACAGGAACTCTTAATTTTTTCATAGATAACCTTAATCTTGTCAGGTTAATTCTGTCACAGAAGAATATTGGGGAAAATAATTGTAAAGTACAGAGATAATTTTTCATATCTGAACTGATTTGGAGAAAGGGATTTTAATCTGCATTTAGATCATGCAGATTAGTTTACTGACACATGTAATTTCTTATGTGAAGTGTCCAGCTGTTAAGAATTTGGCAGTCATAAAAGCTTTTCCAAGGAGGAGGGAAGCTATGACAAACATGTACATTTCAAGGGTGATGGAGAATCCTTAAACAGGGATTCTGTACTCTGTGTGTGACAGAATTTTATTTCAGTTTTGTGTGGACTTCTGTGTCTCTGCCCTTTAGGAGCCTATGACTGCTGATCTAGCGATCAAAAATCTCTCTTAAACAAATAGAAATACCAGCAAGTGAAGCAATCATATGGATGTGGAAATCCCATTCTGTAATGGGAATTGCAGCTGCTCCACCTGTGCTTCACTCTGAGCTTCTTTCTCAAATTTCCAGGTCAGAAAGGAAGAGATTTACATTCTTGAAGAGAGCGCAGTAGAGCCCCAGCCCATCTCCACTGAGCACTTTACCCAGTTAACTTCTGTGATGTTTGCTCAGTTTGCCAGTATTTGCTTTTTCTTAACTTCCACCTACTGGAACATATGGACTTGCTCTGCTCCCTCTGACTTCATCACTCACCATGTCAGATCTCAACACAAAAGCTATTACATCAGAGGGTGTAGGTGTCCACTACAGTCACAAACAGCAAAACCACATGCCTGAAGTGCTGCTTAAGGCTGCACTGCAGTAAAGCTGGCAGTGTCTATTAGGTTAGTGTACCAACAATCTTCCCTGTAGCTGAATGCTAAAAATCTCTGTGTCACTGGCAAACCACCATCAGTACTTCTTCTTTATTGTGGAGTAATTGATTCTGGAGCTGGGCACCACTTTTGAGGTGGGTTTTGTTTTGTTTTTTAAAAAAAAAAAGTTTATCCTCCCTACAGAAAAATGATTAGATTCCAGATAGTACCAGGTAACTAAAAGAGGAGCAATCTTACAGACATTTGCTGAAGAAATTATTCTCTCAAAGAGAAGCTGAACCATATATTTCTGGCAAACCCAAAAACTGATGCATTTGCCATGTGTAGTGAGAAGAAGCATCAGAAACATATAAATGTGTGTGAAATGAAAATAGGCTACTGCAGAAAGCAGAGAGTGTTGATCTGTGTAGGAGAGCTTGTAGAACCCTGAATGTTCTTAGGATAAAGAACCTGCTTGGAACAGAGGCTGCTGCAGTTTCCAGCTTTGGCTCTAAACAGAGGTTTCCTCAGAAATATAAATGCAGCAAGGAAATACCTGCCTACATCAGAAATAAAAACTGGCCAACTGCTCATAATAAATTTAAAGCAAAGTGGTAAGAATGTGGGAAATCAGCTTCATCATTTGTGATGTCTGTTCTGGGTGGATGTCATCCAGATGCTCCAGTTCAGTTGCAACTTGCAGGCCTGTCAAATAATTGCTATTTGGGTTACAGTAGCTAAGCTTATAGGCCAAGCTGCTTTTGAAAAACAGGGCTATAAGAGTCTGTGCTTGTTATTTCTGTTTTGTTTCAGGGTGTGCTGGATTCACCATGTTACAGGAGTGTGGGTGTACCCACTTCTTGAGCACCTCAGCCCAGGTGTCAAAATAATATTTTTTGCAGCTGTAACCGTAATTATTAACATATTCTACTTGGTGGGAGAGGTCCTGAACAACTACATCTGGGATACACAAAAATGTGAGTATTGTTTTAGGAATATTATCTCATGAAGTACATTGTCAGGACTTGAGGATGTCTCTCTGAAAGTCTAGAAGGTTTTAAGCTGGCTAAAACAAAGGAGAATGACAGAAGTTCCGCTGAAACATCTTGGTTGCTTGCCCTTAGAAGCAGCCAGATGAACAGAATGGCTGCTGGTAAGCCTGATGAGCTATGAATATGTATTCTTTTTTATAACTTACAATACTAATTTAAGAGCTCTTGGCAATTACCTGGGAGGTTTACGACCCACTTACTAGCTGATGAACCCGTTAAATGCAACTAGAATAAAGTATCATTCTGTGTGAATGCCATTAATGGCAAGCTTAGACTTAGAATTAAAAATATACTTTTTTGGTATTTTCAGGTAGAAGGTGTTTTCTTCTTATAAATTTACTCAGGGAAAATGAACACATTCTTGTCAGTAAAATAATAGGAATGAAAGATCACCTTAGTGCTGGGTAAACTTAACTGTGCAGACTCTCCATCATCCTGCCTAGGCCACCCATTGCTGAGGAAAGGGAAAGGGAAAATAAGACAAACACAAGATTAAAAATAGGTTCCTTTAATCTATGAAAGATGTTTCTCATTTATCAAATTGCCTGAAATAAGCAAACAACATTCATAATTGCTGCTCTGACAAATCACAACTAGAGTGAAATAAATTCACATGGTAGTTGATTGCACATACAGGTCTCATTTAGCAACTCCTTCGGTACGAGGTAGAATCTAATGGCAGAAGCTCAAAGCAGTTTTACTTGCCATTTGTTCATATTAGCACCAGGTGAAAAGTGTCTTTTTCTATTTGCTTTAGAACCAGCTATCGTAATCATCACGGTCTTCAAGACTGGTATTCAGTCCACAGTTTGATGTCACATTCACATTTGTCTAACTTCTCTAAGTTAATTTGGGAAAGATGTTTCTAAAAAAGGCAGCTGCAAGGAATAATTTCACTTGACCTAAGTCCTGTATGAAGAATAATTATGTGGTAAAGAATCACATGTTTTTAGCAAGTCCATGAAAAAGTAGATGTTGGAAAATCTCCTGCACTATTGCAAAGTACGCAAAATCCCTCGTTCTTGTGGCCCACCACCCTAGAGGAGCTAACATCAATTGGGTCATTCTTCCACCCTCTTTCAAGGTTCACCATGGCCTTATTGTCCTCTACTTCATTCCTTCTTTGGAGTAAAGAGTATTGATACAGAAGAGTTCTTTGAGGCTCAAACACTTGCAGAACAGAAAATGCCATGAGTCACCTACTGTTTTGCTGTGCTTGAAACACTTTGCACTAACCTAACCTGAAGTGTGTGGCGGGCACACCACCAACAGCAGATGTGAAATGATGCCAGTCTGTCACCGTGTGAGACTTGGGAAAATATTATTTGAAAACTGTACATTTAAAAGAAGCTTTTGAGCAGTAAGCCTGCAAATCAAAACAGTCTGCTATGAGAAGATTTCTTCTGGGGTGAGAAGGGGCTGTTTTGGGTTTGGAGTTTTTTTATTTTCCTCTGGAGATGCATTAAATAAAACCTCACTACTGACAAAATGATTTGCAGTTAGTTTTTCCAAGTTAAACCACAAACATGGTAGGGAAGGAAAAATTTGCCCTTTGTACAAGCCAGTGTCTGTCCACAGTTTCGAGGGTATCTGCATTCCTGCCAAAGTATTTGATGCATCTGCAGTAGAGTGCTTCAGAAGAAAGGAAAGAGGCGTTTTCAAAAAAAGCAAATAAAACAGCTTTTAAAACTGTTGGGAAAGTTCCTTCTAGCAGAAAGCAGAAGACTCAGGATTGGCTCTGGAGCAGCCTTGTAAACCCACTGTAATCTTTTGGTCCCTGCCTCTTATTTTGGTTGTTAAACCTTCAGCTGTGGCTCTCCCATTACGTTAGTTTGCTAGCAACACCCAAGGCCATTATATTTGGGCTGCTGGCAACACGCAGCATTTGTTTCCATGTTGTTTCTTTCAGCAAGGCAGCTCTGCTGTTGTGCTTTCTAACTGCAGATGGATCTTATTGTTTCCTGTATTGGAATTAATTATCTATATTTTTAAAGTAATTTTTGTTGTACTTACCACCTGTGCATATATTGCATTAGCAGGTGATCTTACTTGTGACTAGATTTTCCTCTCAGCATTCTCAAACATTGCTTCTCGTTTGCTTTCAGTCCTCAGAAGTCTTTCTTTTCCAGCATGCAGCAGGCCTGAAAACCTCCAAAAGAAATATTTGTATTTGAGATGTCTGGCAGAGAGGGCTTAGTCAGAAGAACAATACTTTTGTCAGATACCAATAGTAATTCATTGTCCAGGAACAGGCATATGAAATAGCTGAATGCTTTCATTGCCAACTAAAACACAATCTTCTGCCCAGCCCAGACTTTGCTCAGCATAGCAAAGAGGCAAGTCCTGCAGCTAGGCTAAGTTCTTTAAGGAGCCCTACACTCAGCTCAGCTTTCCTGATATTACTGGAAGTCATGGACATTACAAGAAGAGAGAGGCGCCCTTTCAGCAGTAATTGTTCTCTTCAACTCTCAAAAAAAAAGGAGATGTAGTTGCAAATATTTTAAAAAAACAGTGTTGAAATGGAGGGGGGCTTAAAATTACTGAATTCTGAAACAGGACTCTTAAAACTTTCCTTCCAATAAAGTTGGCTGCTTAGCTTCAGCTATAGTAGCATCTACTTTAATTTGCTTGTAGGTAAGCAGAGGAGGTGAGGGAACTAACTGTTCCCAGACCCCTGCAGCCCTCAAAAGCCGAGCCTGCAGCAGGGGGTTAGGCTGATTGATTTGAGAAGGGGAGGCAGGGAGGGAGGATTGTGCAGTTTGTTATGGACAACCACTGCCATCAGGTGTGCAGATGCTCTTTTTGTTCACAGCAGGTGAAGTAACACATGCAAGAGCATATGGGCAAGTACAGGAGAAATAACATCAATAAAGGGAAAAGAAATACTAATGCATTAAAAGACCCTCTCTAAGTAAACCCTTCGTTTTTATTCATTGAGAGATTTTTAAAAGCTGTTCTCCGTATGTTTTCAGGTATTGAAGAAGGAAAAGAAAAGCCGAAATTGGAGTGAACACCAAGAGGCAACACAGAGGATTGTTTATGGCTCCATGGAAGATTTCTCATCCCCAACAGAGGTTGGCACAGAGAGGAATCTTTGGAAAGGAGGAAGTTTAATAGGCCCTCTGCTCAGTGCAAGGATATTTTTGGATTTTGTATGGAGGGAAAATGATTTTAACTAAAAATAATAATATCGTTTCAACCTTCATTCCTATTTCTCCATGCTTGCATGTGACATACACATATAAGATGTATATTTATCTCCATGGCATTCTCAATGTGCATTTCTTGAATCAAATAAGTCATTAAATCATTAAGTCATTAGATCTCTTTACTGCTGCCAAGAAGAACAATGAGTCCATTCTCTGTATTGTTTGAGAAAAGCTTAACCAGATAGATCTAATACAGGGAAACAAAACAATTCTATATATTTCAAAGTACAGCATAGAAGTTAATTGCATGAATGTATCTAAAGAAAGTTCGGTTTGACTGAAATATTAATGTAACACTATGTAACAGCTGCCTTAAATTTGTGATGTTAATAATTTTATCAGTCCAGTAAAATCTTATTTGCGATGTTAGAATATCTTCTTAAATGGGCCTAAATAAAGAACAAATTATCCTTGCATTTCTTTTTTTTCATGCTGATTCTTGAAATTTTAGATGGATTGATGGCATTTGAATGATACATTTTCAGGTTTTCCAAGGTCAACTGTAGATTATATTATTTCTACGTAAGGATTTTTCTTATTATCATAGTACAGCACCTGGTTCTGCATTTTCAGGTTGTAAGTTCTCAGTAGATGGGCTGAGCTGTTAAGTGTTGCACCAGAGAGAGCATTTAAGCCTTACTTCAGGAAGGCACATAAGCAAATGTTTAAAGTTAAACAAATACCTGTTTGTATTAGGAATTCAGTTGCAAAATACTAGTGATTGTTTAAATTTGATATGATTCTGCTTAATTATTAGACAATCAAGAAGGAACTCTAGAAGGCACAAAAAATGAAATAGAACTAAAATAAAGTGAATAGAATAATTTTCAGCAAGATCCAAATATCAGAATTCATATCACATATTTGTTCATTTGTGTATATAGATATATTTTTTTTAACACATGTAGAGCACTTCAAATATGGATAATGTTAATGTGTTATTTTTAGTAACAGGATTTCTGCAGAGTTTTAATCTGATTCAATTATGTTTCTGCTCTGCAATAACTCTGGGAAGACTGATCTCATGCAACTCACTACATGCCTCCACAGTATTTTTTAAATGTACTTGTATTTGTTTACAAACTATCATAGGAAACAGCCTAAGTTCAACAATTTGCTTTCTGGTTCATTTCCTTCAAAAATAAGACTTCTGTGATGATTTTGTCTTTGTCTGTCTGTCTGCTCTCTCAGTAATTTTAACTTGTTGATCGAAGTTGCAAAGATTTCAAAGCTAAGCAAGTTACTAGAAAGTTCATGAAAATAAGCGGCCAGATGAAAAAGGATCTCCTCTGATGGTCCTGCAGAGGGAGAGGATGGAACACGTAAAACCAGCAGAATTTGTGAGCAAATTTGCTGTAGCCATGTGGTCTTGCATTAGGGGTGTTCTTTTCTGCTATTCCTGAGCTGTGCATTACGTATGCACAGTAATACTGCAGCGTGATTGCTCGGTCCACAGACAATTGGTTGGAGGTGGTAAGACGTCTGTTATTTGCAACAGGCTTTTAAAACTCAAGAAGGAAAGAAGGCATGGATTCAGTCATGTTTGATGAGCTAGGAACTGTTTAAAGTCACTGCCTCTGAAAGCTGTGGTAGCACATGAAAGTAGTGGTGGACAATGAATGTGCTAGGGGATCTGGCTGTACTTTCCAGCAGCAGTAACTGCAGCTTAGGGTGGGAAGCCCAAGGCACAAACACGGTTGACTTTTTTGTCGTATGAAGAATTTGCATAACCTATGTTCTGCTGTTAATCTGGGACACTTTTTTTATTTTTTAAATTTTATTTCAGGGGAATTGTTTCCTTCACAGAGTTCAAGAATTCATTCTAGTGGAAAGAATGTGTCAAATAAAAATCAGAAGTGCCAAAATGCCACACAGCTGTACGCATTCTGCTAGAGCACACTCTGATCATGTCTGCTGTATATATTGCTCCACTGAATAGTGAATGTCTGAACCCTCAAAAACTGGCATTTATGGAAAGATTCCTTTTTCTCAGCAAGTTTTGCACCTTCTCAAGATAGATTTTTCTTCTAATACCGTGTCATTTTATGCAATATTGGAAATATCGTAAGAGTATAAAGAGAACAGAAGTATCAGAGATCAGAATTGCATAGATGAATCCATAGGGAGATGTTGAAGTGACAGAAGGCCCTCTTTCAGAGGTACAGCATAGGGACACTTAAAGTTGTTATCCTTTGTATCTGTGAATTTGTGGATACTCAGCACCTCAAAAAATAGAGTACCAAGCTCAGTTAAGCCCCGATGTTAGCCAAAGGCAGTGTATGCAACACAAAATGTGATGGGTTTCATTTGGTTTAAGAAAATGTATAGTGTTCCAAGAATGTTCAAATTCAATTTGTCTTCTAAAATCTCAAAAAGTTCCCCACCTCCTGTGAGCTTTAAGCTTAAAGTCAAAAACATTTTAAAGCATTAAATCCAGCCTCTGATGTATGAACCATGATATAAATAACTTGAGGGCCTGTGTACCCAGAGAGCACTCTTCTAGACTGTGTTCATTCCCTTTAGGGTTACACAATCCATCATTCTTAAGAAAGATGATGGGTGAATGATGACTAAAGTAAAAGTCACTTGTAAACTTGCCAAATTTCAACCATCTTGGCTGAAACTGTCCCTGAAAGGTATTTCTCTTGGGGGAACTATTTTTTTGGTGGAAAACTTTTTGTCAGAACAAGTCATTTATTTCCAAGTGCGAGTCTATGAAAAAGAAAAGTCTGGAAGATTTTTCTCTACTTTTGCTGTGGATCTAAGTCTTTGGAAGAAGGACAGCATTTATGTTAGCAGCATTTCTGAACTTATAGGGAATATCTGTTCATCTTTGTCCAAATTTTAGGAAAAAAATAAGCCTGCATTTCCCTGTATTGCACAAGTAACTCTCCAGAGTGTTTATCAACTTTGGGAATGATCTGACTTGTCACTGAATAGGATTTTCCCTACCATTCCTGATCTGTTGACTCTCTCCATGCCTGACTACCCAACACACACACCAAAATGTGGACCCCAATTTTGCTTCCCATGAACTGATAATACCTCCCCAAAGCTGATGCAAATAAAGCTGCCTAGACCAAATCTGAGAGAAGCAAAGCTTTGATGAAAACCTGAGCAATGAGAATAGGTTTCAGATGGATAAACTAAGTGAAAAAACTCTAGCTTTTCCCTTGAGGACTGCAATAAAATTAAATTAGTAATGTTTGTTATGTCGTAGCTGCAGTGATAAACCATGTAGAAAACTGTGCAAAGAAATCATTAGTTTTGTTGTCAGAGAAGAGCATAGCGTGCAGTAAATAAGGCAGGCTGCCACACCTTGAACCACAAGGAAAAGACAAAATACGGTTTCGTCATTCAGTGAGCACCATCCGTCAGGAATGAGGCACAGGAAAAAATATTGTGTGATCATCTAATTAAAGGCAATGTCATAATTCATACTCAAAAGGGGCCAAATTAAGGTTGAACAGGCAGCCCAAATTCTGACATTACCTCACTCTTCAGTTCCCAACTTTATAGTCTTAATAATATTCTCTTGATTTAGCAGTAGAACGCAAAAAAGTGGGGGGGTGGGGTTAAAGGCTGTTAGAAAGCTTAGCTACCCAGTTGTTATGAATTCCACTATAACTGTATCCCCTATTTGGCTTTAGAAAGCTCACCCATACTTTCTGCCTGCATGTAGCTGCCCCAAAACACGTATGCATAGTTCCCATTTCCTTCTGTTACAAAGAGGTTGCCATAATTTGCAAAGTGGTGCCATAATTTCAAAATTAAATTGTTTTAGTCTGTGATTTAACTTGTGTGGGATAAAACCATAGTTTGCTGTCTTTCTGTAGCAACCATTGCCTTATTTTAAAGGAAAATGACAAATATTTTCCCTAATTTTAAGTCGATTCTTTGCTTCTCTGGCCACAGGAGTAATATTAGCTAAATTACCACCAGGGCACATCAAAGACGCTTGGATACTGTGAGCAGACTGACAAATGGCAAACCATTCTGCAGGCCCTCAGGTGGCGGTTTGTGATGACAGTGTGTAAGGCAGGCACTTCTTGGTTCATTCTTCTTATTGTATTTATTTCAAATCCTAACACCAATTTATTCTTTGCATTTTATTTTCTATAAAGGTGGGTCATTCTGCTCTGATATACACTTCAGTAGCCTTTGAAGACTTGGATATCATTAGACTGAACACAGAAAAGATTTATAATCTGAAACTTGAGTGGATGTGTAGTCCTGAAGAGACCATCATCCCAAGGTTAACATCACCAAGGCGTGTTTGATGTTCCAGCCCTGGGAATAAAGGAGCAAGCAATAGGAGATATGTAGGTGAGGTAACCTCTGAATGCAGCCTTGGAGAAGTTGTGCTGTTAATCCTATCTTTTAATGCTCCTGTTTCATGTGAATAGGGTCAAACGTTGGTGACAGGTATTTTCCATCTGCAGCAGCAAAAGAAAGCTCCTGATCAAAGCACAGTTCATATTAGTAGATGAAGTCATCTCCACTAGGGTATCCCAGCTGCCCTGCTCCTGTGGTTCAAAGCTTCATGTGCCACTGTACCCAGCTGCTGAAACAGGGGTCACGGGTGTTGCAGAAAAGGAATGAAACCTGGAAGTTTTATATGGGCCCTTCTGCTCAGCCCCACGTGTTCGTATGTGTTGTGAAAGTGCCGTTGCCTTTGGTATGTCTGACTGCAGTATTAAACCTGGGGTCTGACTGTTGCCAAAGTCACAGGAAAAAAAAAAGGCAACTGAAAGTTTGACTGATCAGCTCTCTGTGGTGGTGATTATCTCCCCTCTTTTTGAAGCAAGAACAAAGGGAAAATGAAACTAACCTGGAAAGTAAAAAGATCTAGCTGTTGACATCTGTTGAGAAAAGTCCTTGGGCGCATGCTGAGCTCAAAGCACATGCACAGGGTACTTTTGATTGCAGGAGCTTTATTGAATGAGGGGGCAAGTGGACTGGCAGGTGAGGCACTTTTTGTAGTGTTTCTAATGATGTAATGAAAGGGGTTTGGGCTTAGAGTGAAAATAGGTCTTTTCAGCATATTGACTTCCTCTTACTTGCATTATTTAAGTAACTAAGAAGAACAGAACTGTCCATTTTGCAGACCACAAACATCAAATATATTTAGTGTATTTTCTCCAAAATGAGCAATTTTATTTTTATCAAAAACGCACTCTGTTTTGTTCAAGTAATAGATGAAAATCAATGGATTTTAATGTAACCCAGAAGAGCAAGTTGTAGTCTTATTCCCTTAAGTGCCCCTTTGTTGTTCAGACCACAGCTGTAAAGGGTTTTGAAACTCAACACAATAAATGCTAGTATGGAAATTTGAGAGGTAGGCCACAGACTTTGTGGCCCACTGGAGAAGGTATCTGCTGTTCCTTAGAGTTGTGTAAAATGAAACAGAAATAAAATAGCATCTTTTTCATGTAATTCTTATTGTAGCTAGTTACAGTGTTCAAGTTCAGCATTTTATATATAGCTTGAGTATTAAAAAGTAAACATCTACCATTAGGCTGGAGAAATATCTCTACAGTGTGCATTCTAAATATGGAGATTGCCACGGTACAGCCAGTACTAGGATATAATATCTCTTTGCCTTTTAATGTGCAGATAGTCCTGTCTTTATGTGTAGATAAAAGTTAAGCACTCACATGCATACAGGTATATATACACACACATATAGAAGCATGATCTTCTGTAGAAACAAATAATGACAGATGTTAAATGGCAGTTACTTATTTAATGTGAAAAGAAATCAGGCACCGTGAAAGGTATCATTCTTGACATGGGCAGTAATTCCACCATAACTGCAAACTGACAACCCCCTGTGTTCCTACTTTTCTCCTGGGAATAAGGCTGGTGAGCTGCTGGCCACGCTACCCGTAGCAATAGGGACAGTTTGCGGCTGCAGTACTCTGCAGTACCGCATTTCTGAACGTTTAATTTTGCAGGCAGGGCAGTGCCTGGATAGCTGTCTACATATGATCATCTTTGCTATTTGCTATGTAAAATAAAATAACTTGTTCTTATTTAATTATGAGTCTCAATTTGGGTCCTAAGTTTACACCTGGCAGATGTAGTGAGATAAAAGAGGGGGAGGTCACCCCTCTTCTGTGACTGGTATTAAGCTGCAAAACCGTTCTGTCTAGAGGTGGCTTAACAGAAGTGCTATTAGTCATAGATTAGAAAGAGGCAGTTAAGCACATTATACTTGGAGAGGCGGCACAAATTATGATAATAGAGGACCTCAGCTACCTATTTGTAGTCTGGGACAAGAGACAAAGAAGGAATTCCTTGAATAATCATTTCTTGGAATGGGCAGCAATGGCACCAAGGCACCAAGGGCACTCAGACATGGGTGAAGCTCAGGAGCTCATTGGAGGTGTAATCCCAGCTGAACCATTAAGCAATTCTGACCAGAACATTATATTCACCCTGCCTGGAGCATGATAAGGTCCTGATCCCTTGGTACCAGATAAGGTACCAAAGCTTTGTACAGAGACCCTAAACATTGGAAAGGGGTAATGGAGAGGACAGGAAATGTGGTCTGAGGAAGAAGTGTGCAGGCATGTGGCAGGAAAGGAGCCACAATACTGACTAGGTGGTAAGCTTAGAAAGAGATCCACTGGGTGGACCCGTCATACAATTAAATCAAGAACACTTGTGAAGTGCCTGGCTGCCACTGCTGTTAGGGTTACAGATGTGGTTTTGCTGCATAGTGTTACAGGCCCGTTTGTACTGGCCCACAGCTTAGCTGTGTGTAATGGTGCAGTGCTTTTCCTACAGTGGGAAGTCCACACAATCCAAGCCACCCCAGGGGTTAGCTAGACCTTGGCTGCAAACGTGTATTCTGCTCTGCTTGTGAACTCATCTCCCACAAAGGATGACATACATACTGGCATGTGCCATAGGTATGGTTGATGTGTGTGTCTGGAGACTAATTCGAATCAAAGAACCAAACAAAAACCTGAAACAAACAAACAAGCAAAAAAGAAAATATATAAGGCTTTGTTTAATAGAGCGTTAATTATGCACATTCTGGAAGGTTTCTAGTTCCTTTCAGCACTCAGAATTTAGATTCTGCTGGGTATACTTAATTTTTTAAAGCCCTCTACATTTTGCAGTTTACACATTTGCATAGCGTAGGACTACTGTCAGGAACATAGATCCACAGATCTGGGGCAGGAGCTGTTCTCATCATTTCAGTGGGATGGAAAAGAGAAAACAGTTCAAAGAAGGAGGATGGGGGAAGGGGAGCATATTTTTTAAGGAATCATAAAGACACAGGCAAGTGTGTCAATCATGAGACAGTTCTCTCTTTAATATTGTCAGGAACACAAAAGTTCACAGAGCACATGTGTGAGAGGGTGCTGCGCTGCCTTGACTACATGATCTGCATGATACATGTCAGAAGATGGGAATGTTGCTATGGCAATTCTTCCCTCTACTGAATACTAAATTGTCAAAGAAGCAACAATCAAGCAGCCTCACTTATGAACTTGCCTGCTCGAAGATGCTAAATACTATTTATAGTTTCTCCTGCAAGGAGACAACATTGTTTTCTAGGGTGGCTCAGGCACTCCGAAAGTGAAGACAAGGAAAAACAGATTGTATTGTCCATATTAAAAAAGTTCTTCAAAATGTATTAATCACATTGTTTTTATTTTGGGCTTTTTTTTTTGGTTTTTTTGGTCAGGATGGATACTGCTCTAGGGAACTGTTCAGAGAGGGAGGGTGTAAAAGCCTAATCTGATGTGCTGTAAATGAGGGAGGATAGCAGAGGAAGAGAAAAAGGGGAAATCTGCAGGTTGTTCTGCAGAAGTGGCTGTTCTGCTTACCTATGTGACGCTGGGTAAGTTACTTAATTTTACCGCTTCACAGTTGGCCAGTAACTTTTTTTATAGTTTGTAATGTTTATTTAGCACCTCCCATGGGCTCTAAATGTCCTAGAACAAATGAGTTCCACAAGAACAAATGACCAAGGCAAAAAGTACCATTGAAAACTACGGCAATGTATATATCAAAGCACTCCAATACCCACCTCAAACAGAAAATGTACCCAGCATATGGATTTATTTGATCCATCGGTGTCCAGTTATACAGTATCAAAGCCAACAGAAAATATAACAAACTTTCATGGGGAGAAACAAGACCAAAAGAGCAATAAAAGAGAAATTTTATGTCAAATTCCAATAAGACCAACAAAACTCTCTCAGACAAGTCACAGGTTGGTGTACATGAAGAGGCATCTGCAAATACAGGACATCTTTGGAAACTGCAGGAGCAGGTGCTCTCCGAAGAAATGTGTCTTCCTGATGTAGCATTTGTTTGTACTCTGTAGGAACAACAAATAAGTAGAAGAATTTCAAAATCGAGCCTTGACTCTGTAATGTGTATGCAGGCATAATTTAGACCCTCCCAAAATGTCATTGACTTAATGATTTATTTTATGTCTGGTTTCTGCTGTGCTCATCAAGAGAGCATTGCTTAGTCCAGCTGGTCTGAGGTTTTGATATCCATGTGACTCAGAGGCAGGGATTCAAACCACAGTGGCTAGTAGAGAGATGTCAAAAGTTTCCATGGTGCGAAGGACACAGAAGTGAAAAGCATTTACTGGTTTGGAGGGATTAACACAGAGAGGTCAATTAGCAGTTTGCAGCCACCCAGACCTAGGATCCTTAAATTATGCTCTTTCTTTTCCATCTGAGCTCATTTTTTTTTTCCAGAGATTTAAAGGATGAACTTGAGAAGCCACCCCTGCTGCAGGTACTTTCCGTGTTTCTGAGTGAGCAGGCCAAGAAAAACAGCAAAGATAATTTTCCTACAGTGTTCTGCACCAACTAGAGAAGGATGATGAACTGCAGGAGAAGATTTGCTGACAGCGCAGCTCACGCTGCTGAAGGGGGGGCCAGCATATGCTGCTTTCTTAGAGGCAGTATCGCCATGCCCCCAGGTCAGAGTGTTGTGCATGCTGCAGCTTACCCAGAGCAGGTGTGGGTGTTGTGTCTGGAGGATGGAAAAGTTTAGATTTCCCTGGTCAAAGAGCAGCTTTTACCTTGTGCTGCCAGAAATTGTCCGTGATGGTGATGCATCATCTGGGGTGTGACCATGAGAGCTTCCTCAGCCATGCTGTTTGCAGGCTGCCTGCCTCTAGTGACCACGGCATGATCTCTTCGCTTTCCCTACTGAAGCTGAGAGTCACTTGCCCATCCCTGGAAAAGCTCCTCAGCATTCACAGCCATAAGAAACCACAAGAGCTGGAGTAAAACAAGATTAATTCAGAAAGAGGGTGTGAATCCAATTAGAGCAAAATAAATAGTGTACATGACACATTACTTTCTCACTTCTGCAGAAACTAATATAACTAATCCCTTTGTGTTGTAACAGGAAAATAACAGATACCTTACAACTCCACAGCAAGTATTGGAGGACAGAGGTAGCAAACACCAGCTGTCTGGGCCTGCAGCCCATCCAGCTCTGTTTGTTACTGTGAGCCTACTGAGCTGCCTCTGGTGTATCCTCGAGCTTTCTTCCACAGTGCCTACAGGCAGGCACTGACTTGGGGCCATATCTAATTTTCTTATTCCCAAATAAGCATCCTGCTTTGCTGCTGTGATGCAAGTTTCCTAAATAAGATGCTCTGGGAAAGAGGTCTTCCTGTGTGCTCTTAAGAGGAGACAGTCATTTCTTTCAGCAGGCTTGGCGTTCTCACAGGCTGCACTGACATCCTGTGGCATGACTTCCCCGCCTGAACAGAGCATGAAGGGGCAGCTTTGCCCCTGTCACCAGTCTCCTCCATGTCCCCTCTCTGCTCACTGCGGGTCACTCATTCCTCATCTAAACCCTTTGGGAGGTGAAGGGCCACCTGCCCCATCGCTGGATCCAGCACTATCTCCTGTCCGCCGTGCCAGGCTGGCAGACACAAGGACCTGATGTCACTGCGGCCACCACTTGTCCAGACACCACCAGACTGGGGAGTGAGTGACCATCCCTCCGCCCTTTTTGGCATCTTCTGAATCACTGCCCACAGCATCAGGGCTGTGTGAAGATGAGCTATAGTGACCCATCACTGGGTGGGGTGTTGCTGGATGGGTGGGGGCTTTTTTAAGCTAAAATTTATGAACATCCCTCACACACACACACCAACCTCTGCCCACAGGGCACCTAGCCCTGCCATGGGATGCCCAGGATCTGCAGCAAGTTGCATCCCTCAGCCTGGACTCAGGCACTGTGCAAAATAGCACCCAGCCCCACGGGAAGTCGAGTTTAATTTTACTACCCCATGGGGAATAGCGTTAATCTGTAACTTTTTAGGCATCACTCGATCAGCTGAATTACAGCTATTAGCTTTGGACTCTAGGCATTTTTATGAGATATTAGTTCCAGGGCTTGTGGTTTGGCATAGAAAGCATATTATTCACACACAAAACAACTGCATTAAAATAACATTAGGAATCTGGCTGAAACTGACAAAACCTAGGAAACTCAGAATTAAGGCTTAAAGTATGTCCTTAACTCACCCACCGCGTGTCCAGTATGGCTGCTCAGGCAGTATGTTGGCCTCTGCTGTCTCCAGCTGAGCCACATTCCCCTCCCTGCACTTCAACTGCTGTCCCGCCACCCCCATTTGTGCCTTGGAGTCCTTGTCCAGTCAGACTTACGTGTAATACAGCTTTTTTTTTTGTGCACCTCTACGTAGGGAGACAGGGGTTTTTTTCCCCGTCACCAGCATCACTGTGATCGGAGTAAAAACTGCACTCAGCTGTGGAGGCTGGATGAAGGCAACACCAGCCCAAAGAGAAGCAGAATCCTTGGCCCAGAAAGTACCTTCTAATGTTCATTTTGTGGATCACCTTACTGCAAGGGAACTGAGGCCAAGAAGTAGTGTGGGGACACAGGTTGCTGTCACTGGAGCTGAGGGGGAGTGGGGAGAACTTGTGCAGAAATTGTGCCAAAGGGTTTTTGGTCAGGGGAAGCCGCACTGCACATCCAGAAATTTGTGTCATAGCATCCAGTGGCTGAAAAATGAAGGAGGGTCCCCAAAATGGTAACGCAATGGGTCAAAAAGCAGCAGTGCTGGGTGGATTCCTGGTCCAAACATCTGCTGTGCTCCAGTTTTTATTCCAGAGCCCTGCCCTTGGTCATAAGACACAAATACCAAAATGCTCCTCTGGTCCCTGACTTTCCAGAAGGTGCATCTGAGCTTTGGAAAAGGTGATCTCATCTGCAGCATGTTTGCTGCAAAAGCAAACAAACAAAATCAGCAGCCTCAGCAGAAACACAGTTCACATCCTCCAAGAAAAGAATTACTGCAGGCTCCTAGGAAGCATTTGAAGGCAGAGGGGCCTCGACAGGTTGGAGGACTGGACAATTACCAACCATATGAAGTTCAAGAAAGAGAAGTGCCAGATACTGCACCTGGGATGGGGCAGCCCCAGATGTACATACAGACTGGGGAATGAGATGCTGGAAAGCAGTGCCATGGAAAGGGACCTGAGCATCCTGGTTGATGGCAAGTTGAATGTGAGTCAGCAGTGCCCTGGCAGCCAGGAGGGCCAACCGTGTCCTGGGAGGCATCAGGCAAAGCATCACCAGACGGTTGAAGGAGGGGATTGTCCCACTCTGATCTGCACTGGGGAGGCCTCACCTTGAATATTGTGTGCAGTTTTGGGCACCTCAGTATAAGAAAGATATAAAGCTCTTAGAGGGAGTACAAAGGAGGGCAATAGAGATGGGGAAGGGCCTTGAGGGGAAGCCATACGAGGAGCAACTGAGGTCTCTTGGTCTGTTCAGCCTGGAGAAGAGGAGGCTGAGGGGAGACCTCATTGCAGTCTACAGCTTCCTCATGAGGGGAAGAGGAGGGGCAGGCACTGATCTCTTCTCTGTGGTGACCAGTGACAGGACCCAAAGGAATGGGCTGAAGTTGTGTCAGGGAAGGTTTACTTTAGTTACTAGGAAAATGGTCTTCACCCAGAGGGTGGCTGGGCACTAGAACAGGCTCCCCAGGGAAGGGGTCACAGCACCAAGCTTGATGCAGTTCAAGAAGCATTCGGACAACAGTCATGGGCATGACTGTTGGTGTGACTGTTGGGAATGGTCCTGTGCAGGGCCAGGAGTTGGACTCAATGATCCTTGTAGGTCCCTTCCAGCTCGGCATATTCTGTGATTCTGTGACCAATTTGCCCACTCTGGAGCATGGCTCATTTTAAGATGTTTTCCCTCCACTGCCAAATATTTGCCTCCAGATTGCAGTAAAATCAGATCCTCTGAAGACATGTTTGAAACAAACTTCATTTCTGCTCTACTCATTTCTTTTATTTAGGAGCTGTGCTATTTTGTAGGAAACAACCCAAGATGTTCATGCATGAGGCATCTCTCGAGGATAAACCACAATACAGAGAAAAAAAAACAGAAGGCAGCAGCTAAAAAAAAGAAAAAATAATTGTGTCCAAGTTGCAAGGTTGTCACGTTGCTCAGTAAAAGGGGGTGCACCTTGACCATATTGGGTGTGATTTTTTCCTCTCAGTGAGGTGAGAAATACATTTGCTCTTGCCATCTTGGAAGCAAAACAAATAGAATAGTTATTTCCTTTCCCAGCAAAGGCAAATGCAGCTGAACTTAGCTCTGTGCCTTTTTACTTGTGTGCCTTAAATGAACATTCCCTTGTGGACTGGCTTTTGCAACAGACCACAAACACAGTACTACACCTGGCACCAAATTTGTGTTTCAGGTCAGAATTGAGACATTCTGGTGATAAATGAGGGATGCTTGTTCTGTGGACATCCTGTCCCAGAAACGCTGTAGCTAAATTTACCATAGAACACTTTCAGTTTAATTCTTCCTTAGGAGGTCTTTTAATGAAAAATAAATGCTTTGCTTGTTCTAGAACCATTCTCTAAACACAGTTTGGGACCTGAGTATCAGTCCTCCTTGGACTTCTTTTAAAGTTGCTGAGTTTCTCTGTGTCTCTCAGTACAGACAATGCCACAGATACTCACTGCTTCTGAAATGAGTGGGCACTGCATGACATGGGGTCTGTGTCCCAGTATGCAAGTGGCTGACCATGTATGAATAAACCCGAATCTGCTGCTGGGTTTCCTAAAGAAAAAAGCTGAGCCTGGAAATAGCAAACAGCATAATCTCCTCCTTATTAGGCCCACCGTGTGCCAGAGATCCAAAGTGACCTGTTACAGAGCAAACAGGGGTGCCTCCAACTTCTCACAATTTCAAGGTGCTGTATGTCATGGTGCCTGCCTGGCACGTGAGCACACACTTCTCCCTTGGCTTTCATGAGACAGACACTCAGAGCTGTGCCAGTAGGTGTCTGCAGGATGGGCAGTACACATACATGCAGTGCATTTACAGAAAACAATAGGATATAGGCCAGGAGGGGTTTTCAGGTGCCACTTGGAAGGATCCCTTATCTTGCCTGTTCACATATGCAATCCCCACAAATACTTTTTTTACTAGAGAATGAATAGAGGTTGTGACTGCAGGTGTGTGCATCTTATTAAGCACACTGTGTCCCTTGCAAAAAGTGGTTGAAATGGCAGATGATTGTTTCCATATTAAGGAAGGCTTAAGAATGACTGACAAGATCCGCTTTTGCAGTTCGTATTTCTGCCAATCAAATTACTGAGGACAACAGTGAATAGTGCATATTTAGAAAATGTATTTTTAAAGTTGGGCTTTGACTGAACAGTTACTTCACAAGAAAGCTAAGCCTTCCCTTCCTAACTATCTGTGACTGAAATACAACAGGAAAAAGAGAGAAAAAAAGGGGGGAAGAAGGTATAATAAAGAAGCAAAACTATAGAACAAAAAGGGACTCTTGCCAAACGGGCACCAGCACCCTATGCCCTCTTCTCAAGCTTGGGATCAAAGCTGGGATCTCATGTCTGAGGGTACTGGTCAGAAGGAATAAGCAAAGAAGGAGAGGCAGTGGGGTACCAGTATATCTGGGAGGGGAGTGTTTTCATTGTCTGAAGCTTAATGATGGTGACAGTAGATTGAAGGTTTATGGGTAAGAATCAGGGGAAAGAGCAACAAAGCAGTGGACTTTTGGAAGGCAGACTTTGTCCTTTCTAGGAGACTAGTTGACAGAATCCCTTGGGAGTCAATCCTGAAGGGCAAAGGAGTCCATGAAGGCTGGGCATTCTTCAAGAAGGAAATCCTAAAGGCAGAGGAACAGGCTGTCCCAGTATGCTGAAATATGAAATGGGGGGGGGGGGGGGGTGAACACCCGTTTGTCTGAAC
>JAWWES010000115.1:52566319-52666293 GCA_035583135.1 Lophotriccus pileatus
CCCCCCCCCCCCCCCCCCCCCCCCCCCCCCCCCCCCCCCCCCCCCCCCCCCCCCCCCCCCCAAGACCAGGGTGTCTGAACAGAGAGCGTTGGCTTGAAGTCAGGGATAAAAAGAGAGTTTATGACCTTTGGAAGAAGGGACAGAGGATTACAAGCGAGATGTGAGATTATGCAGGGAGAAAATTAGAAGGACTAAAGCCCAAATAGGACTTACTCTTGGTACTGCCATAAAAGACAATAAAAAATGTTTCCATAAATACATCATCAACAACAGGAGGGCTAAACAGAATCTCCATTCTGTATTGGTTGTGGGGGGAAACAGTGACAAAGGATGAAGAAAGGACTGAAGTACTTAATACCTTTTTTGCCTCAGCCTTTAATAATAAGACCAGTTGTTTTCGAGCTACCCAGTGCCCTGAGCTGGAAGACAGGGATAGGGAGCAGAAGGAAGCCCCCAAAATCCAAGGGGAAGTGGTCAGAGACCTGCCACACCACTTAGACACGCACAGGTTTATGGGGCTGTGTGGGATCCACCAAGGGTGCTGAGGGAGCTGGTAGAAGTGCCCACCAAGTTACTGTCCATCATTTACAAGCAGTCTTGGCTCACTGGGGAGGTCCCAGTTGACTGAAGGTTACCAGATGTGATGCTCTGAAGGGAAGGGAAGAAAGTAGGATGTGGGGAACTAGAAGCCGGTAAGCCTGACCTTGGTACTGGAGCAGGTTATGGAGCAGATTATCTTGAGTGCCATCACATGGCACATACAGGACAACTGGGAAATCAGGTTGAGGCAAGGGCAGGTTTATGAAAGGCAAGTCCTACTTGGCCAACCTGATCTCCGTCTACAATAAAGTGGCCTACTTAGTGGATGAGGGAAAAGGTGTGCATGTAGTCAACCTGGACATTGGTGAAGCCTTGACACTATTTTCCTACAGCATTCTTCTGGAGAAACTGGCTGCTCATGGCTTGGACGGGTACCCTGTTCACTGGGTAAAAAACCTGTCTGGATGGCTGGGCCCAGAGTGTGGCGGTGAATGGAATTACATCCAGCTGGCAGCTGTTCATGAGTGGTGTTCCCCAGGGATCAGTACTGTCACCAGTTTAATCAGTAATCTGGATGAGGGGATTAACACACCAAGCTGGGTGGGAGTACTGATCTGCTGAAGGGCAGGAAGGCTCTATAAAGGGATCTGGACAGGCTGGATCGATTGGCTGAGGCCAATTGTATGAACAAGTGCTGGGTCCTGTCCTTGGATCACAACAATGCCATGCAGTGCTACAGGGGTTGGGAAAGAATGGCTGGAAAGCTGCTCAGTGGAAAAGGACCTGGGGGTGCTGGACTGCAGGAGCTGAACATGAGCCAGCAGTGTGCCCAGGTGGACAAGAAGGCCAATGGCATCCTGGCCTGTGTCAGGAACAGTGTGGCCAGCAGGACCAGGGCAGCGACTGTCCCTCTGTACTCAACACTGGTGAGGCTGTACCTTGAAATCCTGTGTTTGATTTTGGGCCCCTCACTACAAGAAAGACACTGAGATGCTGGAGCGTGTCCAGAGAAGGGCAGTGAATGGTCTGGAGCACAAGTCCTATGAGGAGTGGCAGAGGGAACTGGGGGTGTTTAACCCAGAAAGAAGGAGGCTCAGGGGAGACCTTATCACTCTCCACAACTACCTGAAAGGAAATTGTAGCCAGGTGAGGGTTGTTTTCTTCTTTCAAGTATCAAGGGACAGGACAAGAGGACATCGCCTCAAATTGCACCTGGAGAGGTTTAGGATGGATATTAGGAAAAAATTCTTCACTAAAAGGGTTGTCAAACACTGGGACAGGCTGCCCAGGGAAGTGGTTGAATCTCCATCCCTGGGGGTATTTAAAAGACCTGTAGATGTGGCACTTGGGAACGTGGTGTAGTGGTGGATTTAGGAGTGCTGTGTTAACTTGATGATCTCAGAGATCTTTTCTAACATAAAGAATTCTATGATTCTAATTCTTTCCTCCAACCTGGCTACCACCCACATCTCAACTCTTCATCAGTCCCCTCCCTCTTCATCTGCTTTTGCTGCTAGGTGGTCTGGCATTCCCTTATCACAGCCTCAAAGGACTCTGCAGTGCGGGGGATTGGAAAGACAAACCAAGTTATTCTCCTGAGACAGACAGGTAGGTCCCCAGGTGCTTGTCCTCATTACAGATACTGCTTTGGAAGCTGGATCCAGCTGGCAAAAGTTTCTCATTAAGATGGCAAGACTAAAAATGTGAACCTGGAGGGGAACTGTGTAGTTGTGGAATAGAGGTGGCCTTGAGGTTAGGGTTAAAGAGGTGATAAGAAACTTTTTTTTCTATTTTTGGTTTAGCTTAGCATTGTGGAATTCTGTTAGTTATGGAACCGACAGCATGTTTTGCGTGTGTTCAGGTTTATTTGGATTTGCCACCCCTACCTCCTCTGCTCTAAAGATGTTATGATCCTGCAAGTGTTAAATTTTGACTAGTTCTAGCATAGACTTGGGATGGGAAAAAGCCTGTTTTAGGATTGCTTGAGTCTGGATCTTGTGCAGTGTGTGGGAGTTGTGCTTCAGCTATTTTTCTGGTAAGTATTTGAGGAAAGGCAGTGAGAGTAGGCAGAGCTCACACATTGCTTATTTTTATGCTAGCAAACAGCATAGTTCTGGCAGAGAAAAAAGGATTTAAAGTGTTGATCTGACATGCTAAAGCCATGGGCAGCTCCTGACAGCATCTTCCGACATACGAGGTGATCAAGAACAAGGGCTGCTACTCCAGCTTTTGACTGAAAAAGGGTGGATACCAACAGAATACAAATAAGAGAAAGAAATTAGATGCAGGACAACTGTGGAAGCTTTAAGTGTCTCAAGTCCTTCTGTTTGAGATCTGCCAGCCCTGCAGAAGCCCTGTCTCTTTTGATGTGCCTAGCCAGTCCCCTACATGACAGCCCACCTTCGTGGCTGCTAAGAAGCTTTTACAAAACACATTTTATGTGTCTGGTTATGAGCCTTGCAGTGCTCCTACAGCAGTGCAGCACTTGCTCGTTGGAATTGTTGGGCCGGCCGAACCATTATGGATACAGCCACATGCCTTTCCAGAAGTGGGTAAGGCATGTGTTGGCATGTCCAGGGAAGCTTTGCTTGGAGTGCAGCTCTACTGTGCTTGTTTCAGTGCCCTTTCTCCCTCTTGACTTTGTGTAGAGAAGGAAAGGTGTTCTGAGTATCTCAGTGAAAATTCTCCAAACTCTGCTTTGTATAAGTTTTGAAGGATTTTTGGGTCTAACCGCTGCACTTACTTATTGATAAATGGTGATAAACAGTAACTGAGATAGATAGTGTCTGTTAAGACAACTTCCCTGTATCTGTTGACTCCTGTTGGCTCCTATTCTGCTCTGTGCACTTATGGCATCTGCCACATCCAGTGTTGTCTGTGTGCCAGCTGACTGCATGATCCAGCCACCCAATTGCTTTTTAGTGATAAATTGCTACAGCTGCTGCTGGCTGCGTGTGGTGGTTCAGTAGCATTGCCTGGCCACATGTGGTGAATCTGCATTGCAGTTATTGTTTGCTAAGGAGTGTACCTGAACAGAGGAGATTTAAGAAAAGAGAGGGAGGACCCACACACAAGAGAAATAATATTGGGGAAAAACTAGGAGCCTTTCAGTCCTTAGTTCTGTAGCCTAGTTCAGCTGAAGGCACAGGAAAGCTGGATAAACACAAATGAACAGCCTAACTTTGAAATTAGCCCGCCTCATCCATCCCTATTTCCTTACATTGCAGGGAGTTTAAAAATCTCCATGAAGAAAAATTAAAAGCATTGAGTCACTCCAATAGCAGTGATCTGGCTGTCTGCCCCTGCCAGCCTGCTACACAACTTGTATGCTAATGTTTGGATTTTAGTGGTGGGAAACTAATGTCAGGCTGTACTCTCTTCATGCACCATTGGGCTGTGCTTATGGTCGCTCTTGGCAGCACCAAATGATTAAACAGATAAAACCATCAGTCTTGTTATTTCCAAACATTAACCTAACTGCTAATAAAGCACAACCCGTGTCATCCTTATGGACTCTGCAGAGCTGAGTCACATTAAAAACAGGATATGAATGCTGGAAAAAGCTTCATGCTTCTTTCCTGTGCCGAGAGGCAATACCTCTCTGTGAGCAGAGCTTGCCTTGGAGAGCTTTGCTGTGGGGAAATTAGCTGAGCTGGACTGGGCTATGAGCGCCAAGAAAAGCAAGGAGGCTGTGACCCGCACACCTCAGTGTGGGGACAGTGGGCTGGTGTGCTGGTGGGATGGATGGATGGATGGATGGATGGATGGATGGATGGATGGATGGATAGCAGTGTCCCTGCCCCTTCTCCTCTCCCTTCCAGGGCTCAGCAAGGATGTCCTCTCAGCCTCTGGGATGGATGTTTGTCAGGCCCTGAGGCAGAGGAAATGAAGTGATTCTCCCTCTCAGTAGACTTTGCCCTTGGTGTCTAAAGATATTTTTTCCCAAACATCCCCAGTAACATTGGAGGGCTTTTGTAAATTCATTATGTCACTGAGGAATCTGTTTAATCAGCTGCCTTTCCCTGGAGGCACTTTACACTTAATGAGAGACATGATGGAAGGAATCAAAATTGGTTTACGAGAGTTTAGCCTCAAACCCCTCAGTTGATGTATTTCTGAGCATGCTATAATTTAGAGGAGCAAATGAAGACACTGAGAAGCTCTCACCCTGTCCAAGAGGGTCTGTGGCAGAGGCAAAACATGAAGCCTTAAGCTCTGTGTTGCATCATTCTTTTCCTAGGTGTTATCACAACGAATAGCAAAAGCCTCCATATTACCAGGATCCACGCTCCCGGTACACTCTTATTCCCCACTGTGTTTTTCCAGTTATACAGTAAGGCATAGTCTAATTTAGCTTATTTATATAAGAAAATACTAATTAAAAATACTAATTAAAAAAGCAACCAAATGCATATATGTGAACTAGATAAATAGATAAATAGTGAGATTGTAGACATGGAATATGGAGCAGTTTCAACTTTATTTTCAGAAACCATTTTGCAGATACAGTTAACATGAAGGGCATTTACTTGTTTTCTCTGCTTCCTTGCTTTCCCCAGTTGCCCATGCTGGGCCTAGTCTTTTCAATTAACTTGTACCCTGCCTTCTTAGTGTGATGGGACAGGCTGATGAAGCAGCATCTTTCCCACTATGAAGTTATGTGAACAGGTGCAAGGTCCTCAGGAAATCTTGCTCTGGAAGATTCTCTATGGACCTGTGTATAATGTTGTGCCCTTAGAAACACAGAAAGTACTTTATTACTGTAAAATAATTCCCATGCCAGTATCTCATTAGCCTTCATCTTTTAGATTTTTTTTTTTTGTTATTGTTTTCTTCTGAGTAAATAAAGACTAAATTATTTGGAATGAGCGTAATTGTTGTGCTAGCAACAGCCAAGCATTTTCCACAGAGGATGGAGAAATACGCTTTGCCAGGAGGGGAAGGTGGTTTCACAGAACCATCGAATGGTTTGAGTTGCAAGTGACCTTTAAAGATCATCTAGTTCCAACCCACCTTCCACTACACCAGATTGCTCAGAGCTCCATCCATCCTGGCCTTGAACACTTCCAGGGATGGGGCACCCACAACTTCTCTGGATGACTTGTTCCAGTGCCTCACCACCCTCACAGTAAAGAATTTCTTCCTAGTATTTGATCTAGACCTACCCTAAGCCACTCCCCATTGTCCAATCACTACATGACCTTCTAAAAAATCCCTCTCCAGCAGTCTTATAAGCTCTCTTTACATACTGGAAGGCTGCTGTAAGGTCTCCCCAGAGCTTTCTCTTTCTTCTCCAGGCTGAACAACCCAAATTCTCTCACCCTCTTTTGACAGGAGAGGTGCCCAGCTCTCTGATGGCCCTTCTCTTCATGACCCTCTTCTGGAGTCACACCAACAGGTCCATGTCCTTCTTATGTTGGAGACCCCAGGTGGGGTCTCACAAGAGCGGAACAGAGGCAGGGAATCACCTCCCTCAGCCTGCTGGCCATGCTCCTTTTGATGCAGCCCAGGACACGGTTGATTTTCTGGGGTGAGAGTGCACATTGCCGGATCATGTTGAGCTTCTCATCCAGCAACACCCCCAAGTCTGTCTCCTCAGGGCTGCTCTCAATCCATTACCTGCTCAGCCTGTACTTGTGCTTGGGATTGCCCTGACCCAGGTGCAGTACCTTGCACTTGATCTTGTTGAATTTCATGAGGTTGACAAAAACCTACCTCTCAAGCCTGTCCAGGTCTCCCTGGATGGCATCCCTTCCCTCCAGCATATTGACTGCACTGCTCAGCTTGGTATCATTGGCAAACTTGCTGAGGGTGCACTTGATCCCATTCTCCATGTTGCTGACAAAGACTTTGCACGGATGTTTATTTGGTTCTCTCAAGCAATGGCTGCCAGAGCCAGCAGTCGCTCCAGAGACGGGCTCTTCGTGATACCACCCCGGGAAGGGGCCGGCACCTTTTACCCTTTAAGCAGTTACTGAAAAGATAGCCATAAGTGAAAACCTTTGAACTGTCTGACTGGTTTTGTACCCACCCTGGGTCCCAGTGATCTTAATGTTGAGCTGTCCTAGATTATAAACACACTGTCCAAAATCACATCCCAGAGACTCACCTCTATTGAAAGAAGTGCAGTTTTGCTAGGATGAATCTATCAGTTTACCTGCCAAAGTATGATAAACAGAAATCCACTGAGAAAAGGCCTAAAACTAGTGGGTTTTACTCATTTATGTATAGTTTATAATACACTTACGTGTAATTGTGCATGTTTTGGATGTAGGTATTTAGATTTTGATATGGCTAAAGCATATATTTTGTGTTAACTTTCTAAGGTACATAGCTTGGAATAAGAATAGCATTTTCTCACAAAGATGAAAGGTAATGGATAGTAAACTAGATGTACATTCATTACTTTTTTTGTACTTTCAGCTAGTATAATTGATAGTCTATATAATGTACACATATGAGGTTTTGTAATATAAATATGGGTTTGTGAGAGTGCCACTTACCATCAGTCTGTAACACATTATTTAGAGATTATTTATGGGCTGTTGGTATCCTTCCCACTTTTTTTTGTTGTTGTTGTTTGTTTTAAGAATAGTGAAGGGGAAAACAAAATTTAGCATGGAATTTACATGAGCTGGTTTTACATGAAATAATATTACAGTATTAAAGAATTGCATTGTCATCTCTTGCTGTCAAGTTGCATTATGTTCTGTAGCCTTGGCTCACTTATTAATCCTTCAGTAGCATGCACTTAATTGTTCAGCAAATGACACAACATGTGAAGAAATAATACCAACAATGTGATTTGTATCTCTTCAGGCACAGACATTGCGAACCGGATCATCTGCCTTTGCTTATTATGCTGCAACCCAGGAACAGCCTGCTCTGAAAACTGTGGCCAGGTAGGACACACTGAAAATACCTACCCTGGAAACAAAAGGTATGTCTGCTCTGTCAGTCAGGCACAAGTCTGAATTGCTCTGAAAACTAACCACATGCGTGGTGGTCAGAATTTTGAGGCTCTGAGCTTGTTTATGCGGGGCAGAATAAGCCCAGCTTGAACGCTGTGCAGTCACTAGAGGGAGCTGGGGGGTGCAGCCAAATAAATACGTCCGACCCCAGTGGGATATAAATACACTGAGCCAGCAGGACTTCTAGGGGGAGGGAGAAGGGGAGGGTGGGCAGAATGAAGGGATTTTTATAGCTGGTGGGGGTTCCTATTATGAGTCCACCTGGACTAGTGAAGTGACTTGCCAGCACAAACATCAGCTCACCATTTTCTAGGCCATGGATAGAAGTGGTGGAGAGCAGAGTCTACTCGAAATAGGTTTTAACAGCTAGCTTTCCCATCGCAGAAAGATTGCATCTAGTCCAGTCCCAAGCTCTGTCATGCCAGACTCTGAGTATCCCAAATAGACTGTGTTTTAAAGATCAAGTAAAAAGCCTGGTGTATGTAGATTGTGTGGCTCATTATGTTTGCATCTCCTTGTGTCTTGCTCTGTACCTTGAAGGACAAAGGGTGCAGATCTCCTGGTACAACCAGCTATGAAGGGAAGAACTAGTTCAGTCCATTTGTTCCCCTTCAGCCTGCAGAAATAGCTGAAGAGCAGAAACCCAGTCTCCACCATGCTCTGTGGGTGCCTAGTTCATTTTTTTTAAATTAGTATTTATTTTTCCTCCAACTCCACTGCACACATTTCTCTTTCCATTTCCCAAAGTAATTAGTTTAAAAACAAACATGTTTTTAGGAAAAGGAACTTAGAAAATAAATGTATTGGAAATAGGACTGTTTTCTTTCCTTGTAAGTAAAACAGGCTCCCATGTGTGTCCTACACATTCCACAGGATCAAAGCTTCAGTGATGCTGCATATTAGCATTTTGCATTTGTGGCACTCAGACTTGCCATCTCTTTTGTGTTTATTTGAAATTTTCCATTCTGTATTTTTTTCTTATTCCTTCTATTTCTGATCTTTTTATTTTGTCAGGCAGAAGACAAACACACTCTACAGACCAAAAAGAAATATCACTTGGATTTTATGAAATCCCTGGAGGGCACTAATTGAAAAGAGTTAAGGCAGTGGTAGCCCAGTTCAGCCAAGCTGCTCAGCGTCAGAGTCCTCACACACAGTTCAGCTCAGCTGTCTGTCAGAGGGGTGTCGAGTTCATTCATGTTCAAACTTTGTGTGCCATCTGCACAGCTCATGGCACCGACACTGCACAGCTGCAGGCAGTGTTCTGGAGATCTCTGAAAGGAAGTTCAGGCATGCTTTTCACCATAGTGTGTGTTCAAGACTGTCTGGGTGAGCCGGGCACACTCAGAATATATTTCAGCCCACTAGTAGGTGCAGCAAGGCCTGCTCTTCCTCTGAAGATGGATGGCCCAAAGTACCCAGAAGATACACAGAGAAGTTGGAAGATGGTGGTGTAAATGGAAGATTGGAGAGGTGGATCACAGAACTTTCACCTCAGGGTGCTTTCGGACATAATAGTGCTTAAAAACCTTTCCAGGCACCTTGCTTCAGTTTGGGAGAGTGTCTGAACCCCACTGAGAATCCTTTATGCTGCTGATTTTGTTGCTTAATCTGCTCAGGTTCTAAAAGTTTCTGTTCTAAATTTTCAAACTGCATGGTTAGGAAGAAGCAATAGAGGGAGAGTCTCTTGCATAATGGGACTCAGATCATTACTTACATTTCTATGGGAATCAAAAATGGGGAATCTTTTGCTTAGAAAATAGTGGAAAAACAGAAAATAAGAGCCATGAGGAAAGGTCTGTGAACTGCTGGCAGTTCACAAAGGAAAGCAGGCACAGTGTGTTATGTTATTCCTGTGATGGTCATCTGTCATATAAGCTACAACTACTGTGGGCCTTCAGGACATCTCTTTTGAGTTCTAAAATTTGTAACTAATCTGAGTCATTTGCACAGCTGAGAAGACTGAAGGTCTCTGAAGTAAACTGGAAATACCTATAATTCTGCAGGAAATTAAGGAACAGTTAGGTAGTCCCAAAGCAGAGGAAGAAATAAGAAGGAGTCATAAAACTTCTGTACTCTGGGAAAGCTCTGGGTGAAGATGACTTTCTAATAGAATTTTCTAAACTCTTTCAGTCTCACTTGGCTCCTCTCATACGGAAAATTTTTTGAAAGGCCAAAGCAAAAGGGTTCAATTTCAGCATTAATTTCAGTATTGGGGGTTTTTAACTCTCTTTCCTGGGAAATAAGTCACTGAGGCACCATTTGCAATAATTAAATTACAGGCCCACTCTTTTGACTAATGTGACTCAGAAGACACATGTTAAATAGCACCTAGAAAATGTCTGAACAGCGTACCTTATGGACAAGAACTTAGCATATAACTTGAGGTTCACATTAATCAGAAAGCTGCTACAGAGTCTTGTAGGCCTGTTATTATAATTTGCTATTTTTAAAATTCTCTGAAGTAATCAGAAAATCAACCAGCTCAACATCCCCAAAGAGAGCTGCTTCCCACCCACCAGCAGTGGCTGACTTCACTGTTGATACAAAAACCATGAAGATCTCAGTCTAGTATTCTGCCATGTAATTGTATCCTTAATTTTGGCCTTGTTGAAAGTCTGCTGGAAAACTGAGCTTGTGTGTCCTCATTAGAAGCAATTCATATGTAAATCATTTAAGATTTTTTTTTTCAACTTAAAGAAAGAAAATGTTCCTGTGACTCAAACATTCTGCAGGCTCTTGCTCCTCTTGTGGCTCCCATTGGACTGTGCCTCCTGGCAAATCTGTGCCTCCTGGCAAATCACAGTGAGAGGGTTGCCAGCCTCACCTTCTCTTACCTTAGCTGCTGGAGAAATCATCTGTCAAGAGACTTTACCATTTTCCAGCGTTGGTTCAGTCACTGAAGGAACATGAGATGAAGCTATGCTATATTCTACGCTCTTGTTCCTGGCATATACCCATGGAAGGTGCTTCACTCCCTTCAGTCAATAGTAGCCATCTAGTTACCAGATTTTCTGCATATTAGAAGGCTTAATTCTTGCTCTTTTATGTGCAAAAATAAGTTGAAGTTGTAGTAGTGGAATGACATCCTAGTCTTAAAATGGACTGATTTTGAAAACATTAAATAAACAAGTCAGATGACTTCCTCTGGGCATTTATCAATAAAACTGATGAAGCAGCATATGAGGTAACAGCCAAGTACTTGTCTAAAAGTCCAACTTTGATAAAGTTTGGGCACCTATTTCTTCTGACTATTTCTGGAGTTGGAAGTGGAAGTTATCATGAAAGTGTTGACAGCAATTTGAAGGTGTAAAGGAGTATTGCATCTTTACCATGATTTCTATGCTTTTGAGTTGGATGAGCTGAGTCCCTTCACGCTCTTAACTGTTCCTAAAATATAATGTCTGAGGTATTTGTCTCCAAGAAAGATGAGTTTCTGTTGCTTATGAATAAATTTTGAACTATTGCTGAAGGTGTTTGGAACTTTCCTTTGGCACCTTGTTATTGTAGATACATAAAAATGTAGACGAGTGGGACTAAGTAGCAGATTTTGAAATTTCAGTTGATTAAAAACTGTTTGTCAAAACCCTCTGTTTTTTTTTGAGTATAAGGAATTCCACATGGAAAAGTAGCAGGGGAAAAATAAAGGTAGCATTCAAGGTAATCTGGGGGGCAGGTAGTTCCTTATTGTTCATGAATCGTCCAGTTCATCGCAGAAAAAAATCTTATAGCTGCTAGGAATCTGACCTCATGCCCAGAAATGTGTAAAAGCACAGCTGGCCCTGTCTGGGCTGCAAATCAGCTTTAACACTAATGGCAAAGACTTTATTTCAAGAGAGTATTTAGCTGCAAAAAATGAATAGGGGCTGCATGTTCCAAATGTCATCTGTCAATTTAACAAATGGCAACTATATACACATTTTGTGCCAGATTGCTGTTTCATTAGTCTCCTTGTTGGTTATTCCTTCTTGGTAGCTGGCATTATTCTAGCTGGAACAGCAGAAAGGCAGGAGGGCAGAGGCTTCTCACCGCTGCTGCTTCTCAACTACACAATGCAGCCGCTTCTGCTTTTGGGAGGCAGCAGGAGAGAAAAGAGGGTGCAAAATGAAAATATGCTGGGCAAGATCAGTAGGGAGACACATTCCTCAATAGAGATGGGTTAATCTTGTCACAGGACTAGACTTGGAGTTGGGTCTGTAACTACAGCCTCGGCACACAGGCATAAGTGCTGATGGCTGCTGAGTAGCACTGCCTCAGGGTGGTCTGAAATCTGAAATGAACAGGCAGGTGGTTCCAAATCTGAGCACTCTGTAACTCTGTCACAGAGTATAAAGGAAGATCAAAGGCTCACAGGAATGAACAGAATAAACTTTCAGTACAATATGTTAAAGTGAGTGAGAGCTGAGGAAGCATCCATGGCAGAGTGTCAAGAGGGGCAAGAGCCTGAGCCATTCCACTTTGCCCAGCCCCAACCCACCGTAATGCCATTCTCTGACTGCCCTCTGTGGCACAGCAGCACTGCAAGGACTCTGTACATCTATAGGTAAATCCATAGGTTGAATCTCCCTGAGCTGCAGTCGCCCACACTGAGGCTGTCAGATTTTCCCTGTGGTGAAAATGCTTCTGAAGTGTCCTATGTTGTAAGTAATCAAGGTTTTGTGGCTAGCATGGCTGAGAGCTTTCAGCCCTCCCCCCTGTCCCTGGCAGCTCGAGCATCCTGATGGAGCACCCTGACGGGATAAACACAGTTAGATATTTAAAAGTGCACTAAAGAGGTATAGTTTTGAATTATTAATTCAGCCTGCTGCCGGTACAAGTGCTGCACAGCATGACTGCAAAGAAGTTGCAGAGGGCAAGAAAATTAATTTCTTTAAAAAGGAAGTATTTGCTGTCTCCAGGGACAGATTTAGTAATATACAAGTGAGGCTGTAGCACAGCAGGGTGGCCAGGTAACTTTGTTCACAGGATAAACTGACTTCATTTGCTTGTAGCACAGCGTTCAGGGCAGCTCCTCCTGGGATTCCTAAACCACTCTCCCCATCCCACAGTACCCCCCATTAGGAAACTGCTGGAGTATCCCTGCTGGAGGGTGAGGGGGTCTAGTAAATGAGCTGCTGCATTCAGCACCTTGCTGGGAAACTTTCGAGAAGAGAAAATTGTGTTGGGTCCCCACAAAGTGCTGACATATGTGCTGACACATCTCTGCAGAGGCAGCGGAGGGTTCTGCTGGGGAGTTAGAAGCAGAGTTTAACATGAGTCCAGTCTCCTAACAAACCTCTTTTCCTGCTCAAACCAGCTGATAGTCATATCTGCCCTTTTTTTATTCCAAGAAAAGCAGGTTTTGCAGGGAGATGGTACATAGTTACTCATCTTCGTTTTACTTTCACTAAGTGTGTGGAAAAAGCTGGTAAGCTTTTGAACTCGGTGTCCCTACAGCTGGTTGCTGAAAAGCTTGCCTGTGTTTTTCCAACTGTCATTTGGCTTAATTAGATATTGCCTCTCCCTACAAATCTTGTTTCTCCTGTGCAGTGTGGCTGCCCAGATAATGGCTGTTGTTTATATCCTCACAAATTAATATGGCTATGGCTGTGACTGTGATGGCTACCTCTAAGACTTGAAAGGAGAAAGTAGGAATCAAAGTCACAGGAAGCATTAATTTTTATTGCACTGCCTCTTGCATGTAGAGAAAGCTCTGAAGGTTAAACTGCCACAGCAAACCTTCCTCCACAGGTAAATGTGAAATCCTGACACCACAAAAATCTGTGTTTAAACAATTGCCCCTCCTAGAGCACTACATTCTGAACTCCATTTTAATTCCAGAAGCTGTCCCTGCTTTATCCAGCAAGACAAAGCACCACAGCAACCGAGGCTGATGTGTGTGACTGTAGCTGAGGACAGTGCATCGCTGTTCAGGCAGAAATCAGAGATGAACCCAAGCCTCTGCCCCCGCCAGAGCCCTTCGTTTTATTTTACCCCACCCTCCCCCAACGCCCCCCTTTTCTTTTTTTAAATCACTTCGATTTTTAAAAGACAAAAGGAAGGCACCATGTGAAAACATCACTATGGAAACATCACAGGCTCACTTGTACTTGCCTGCCAAGCAACTACCTAACTGAAGTTTTACATCCTATTGGATCACTCTTGGCCATCTGCTCTCCTTCAAACTTCTCTGAATTCCATATTTCCCTGAAAAGTTCATTTTTAGAAAGGAGGAAGGAGGAGGCAAAGGGAGAATCCAGTATTCTTGGCTAGTGCAAAGCTATTGTGAAAAAGGAAGATAAACTCACTTTGGGGCAGCCCCTTAAAAAGACAAAGATCGATGTTTTGCAAAGTAATTTCACAGAAAATACCTTGTCTCTAGATGCACTTTAATGATAAGAGTATACATTGGCAGTCACAAGGCAAAACAAACAAACAGCTGCTTCAAGTACTCTCGCACTAATTGTCTTCCTCTCCCCTTCTCTCATTTAGCCTCAACTGTATTTTCTTCTAAAATGTAACAGTCACTGCCTACACTGGAGTTGTTGGCTGCAGGCTCCCGAGCCTTGTTCCAAATAAAACACAGAAATAGATTTCCTGCCAAGCACCGAGGAAGTTTGAAGACTTTAGTTTTTAAAAATATAATCTTTTTATCAGTGCCCTAAGCCTGCCAAAGGTAATTATGGGCTGTGGCGCATTTACATTAATGCATAGGACCTACAGACATTTCAAAAGCTTAATGGAGAAACTCCATAAATGTACATATCGAAAAACAAATTAATTAAATTAAACTGTCATGTAAAGAGATCACTTAATTTTGCAGAGCGGAAGGCGCTCTTAATGGGAATGGAATGGATCAGTGAGCATTTCAAAACCCAAAGCTATAATTTAAATTCAGGCTCTCCTCTAGTGTGCAAGTCACAAGACATATTTATTATAGCCTTGGATTGTCAATTGTAATTGGTTTAGCAGAGACAAAGCCGTGTTGTTTTGCTTCCTGCCCTCCTAGCTGGTTCAATATATTTTGATGTCAGACTATTGACAAGCAAACTGAAGGGCTGAAATAAAATCATGTTTACCTGTGATGAACTGGCAAAAATGCAGTCCAAGGTAAATGTAACCCTGAAGCCTAAGCGTTTATTTATCAAGCAGCAAGGGAAAAACGGTGAAAGCATTTAAACTTCTTTAAATAAACCAGTTGAATATATTTAATGCTGCTCTTGAGGCCTGCTATGTGGCAACCTAGAAACAAATAGATAAAAATAGGGAAAAACACTGTGAAATGAATAGCCTCATTTATAAGCTGCTGCTCTGACTTTTCCAGGTGTCAGGAACAATTAAAGTTGTTGCTCTTGACACTCTTCTAGAGCTAGAGCCAAAGCCTGACACTAGGTCCCCAGCAAACAGACAGCAACACTTCTTCCAGGCTGTGTAGCCCAGTTTGCTGCAGGATTTTGCTTGGTAGCAGCAGTTACAAACCAAGCCTATGTTTCCACAGCCATGAGCAAGCATCTTGTCACTGAATAAGCTTCCAAGAATGGTTCAGTTCTTTTTCTGACATTCTTATTTCTATAGTCTCTAATTCTCCTGATTTTTAAGTTCATTTTCTGACCTGGAGCACTGAAACCAGTCAGCTCATCAGGTTATAATGCTTGTGGCTGCCTCCTGTCTTCTTCCAGCCCCTGCGCTGAGCTTCGTCATGGAGAGGTTTCTCAGAGACCGAACTTAGAACACTGTACCCAAAACCTCTGTAATTTCTTGTGGAATGCTCAGGTTTTTCAATCTGACTCCAAAAAAACACTGACAAACTCAAAACTCATGGTTAGGAAGAGCTGTGGCACATCAGACTGGGACACCTGCATGAGACACATGTCTGAGGGCAGTGGCACAAGATAAGCCTCTGCAGGCTCCTGCTGCCAGAGCTGCTGCTACCGTGGTGGGAGGGCCATTTGCAGGCAGGGAGGAGCGAGGAGGAGACAGCTGCACCCCTGGTGGTTGTCAAGACGTCATGCCATGGCTCTGATGGGCAGCTTGTGTTCACAAGAGTTCATTTATTTCTTGCGTAAAAATACCTGCATTTGTTCTTACTCGCATACGTAATAGGATTTTCAGGTGAATGGGTTACATTTTTGTTTTCGTGGTAATCTTTCAGTAGTTTGTTCCCTAAGCTATTTATTATACTAAAAAAAAAAAACCAAACAAAAACAAAAACCAAAAAAACCCCACAAAACCAAAAACCCCACCAAACCCCCAAACAAACACACCCCCCCCAAAACAAACCCACCAAAACAACAAAAACCAAAAATACCCAACCAACCAAACCAAAAAAACCCGTACATCCAAATTTGCCTCTTAATATTAGACCATTGTGGGCTTTTGCTTATACATTAAACGAAGTATCTTTTATAACCTTTCTGTAAAACAACAGCTTTTACCTTGCTATGCTATTCATCTGTCATCAGTTTCAAGATGTACATTATTATCCTTGATCACTCTTAAGAGAAATTTTTATTTTTGTCACCCTCTTCAGTCTCTTTTGGCTTTGTGCAAGACTTGAACTGCTTTTTAAGTGTCAGGTTACCACTGACTGCTATTACAAAAAAATTCTGTTCAAATTTAAGGGTTGAAAAATTGGACACAGCTTTTAAAGTGTGTTTTGTCCTACTACCAGTAATCTTTGTACTCATTTACATGGCTCCTATTGTCACACTCTCCAAATGCTAACAAAATCCTTCTTTGAAAGAAGGCAGTGAGAAAAGAAAGTGTTCTTAGCCCTTCTGAAGAAGAAAAAGTGTTGAGATTTAGGTCCTGGCCCAAAACAGAATGAAGATTCCAATTCCTACTGTCACTGAAGTCAGTAACAAGCCACAAGTCTAACGCCTTCCTTTAATTTGGACTTCAATGACTTGAAGGTATAAGAAAATTAGGGTCCAGTTGAGAACTGAATGTATGTATCTGTACAGATAAACTGCTATCGTCTATCACAGCCAAATACGGCAACCACAGGCGTGCCCATTTCTTTCCAATAAAGCCATCACAGTCATTAAAAATGGTCTTTTCCTAAATGTTTTTCCAGCTTAGCTGTCTGGTTCATGAGGCCTCGGAGCTCTGAAGCAGATGAAACCTACAAACATAGGCATAACTTATTTTGTTTATGGAAAGGGAAAGACTCAAAGAGTGCTTTAAGTAATGGTCAGGAGAATAGGACAGGCCATTGATGTCAGTTAAAGGGCTTAAGTTAAAGGCATATTATTGCTAAACTCTGAAAATAGCTATTATGGTAAAAACATTTCTTTCCCCATGTCACTTTGTAAACAATAAGTAAATACACAAGACACAAATTTTAAGTTATTAGGAATAATAGTGACAAAGTAGTGCTTTTAATAGTCTTTTTTAAAAAAAACCTTTTGAAAGTATTTATTTGAAATACTTAAAAGGTTTACTTGTATTCACTTTTTTCTAATAATAAAATTTTAGCCACTCTTTTGCATTCAAAATAAAAGCTAGGGCATTTCTCAAATTTCTGAATAACAGCCAAATAAATGACAACCAGTTTCATGCTTAATTATCCACTAAGAGGTATAAAATCAAGATTGAACTGTACTTGTACTCTTAATTCATTAGTGGAACTTGAAGGCCCTCTTCTGGATTATAAATTACTGCATTGCTAAGGAACGTACACGGAAATGACAAAGCCAACTAACATTACGAAAAGATAAACATCTTAAGTATTTTTTTAAATTCATGCTATTACCCATTTCCTGCTTTTTATTTCTATCTGCCTGTCTCAGTTACTATAATTTAGTAGCTGACAACAGCTTCAACTTCTTAGTGGATTGTTAAAAATAAAGCATTTCTTAAGCTAATATTCACAATGGATAGTCTAAAGATTGCTGTAGAGAGTTTCCCCACAACGTGGTATGAAGATGCTGTGCAGCCAAGTGATGTTTGCTGACAGCACACACACAGACAAGTGATCGTCCATATACCATCTACACAGGTATGTGACTTTCAGAAATTATGCCTGAAAATCTGACTTGTGCTGGAGGGTGGATAAAAAACAATGAAGAAACATTTACAATGGTCTTAAGTCTTCAAGGACTGTACAATTCCTTTATATGCCTTCTGATTCAATACACACACATGGACTGTAAAGGACTTACAAATACAACCTTCCAAGAGATTTACTTGCCTAAACAAACACGTGCTGTACAAAATGCCATCATTTTAATGGATCCATCTGTCTGTAAACAAGTGAACTTGAACCACAAATTTTCCTCTTTCTAAAAAACAGCCACTTATTCTTTTTTTTTTTTGGTCATTATGACAGCAAGAAATCACACACACAGAAACACAGGAACAAGTAGTAAGTATCCTATTAGTAAAATCTCTGTACAGAAAATCAGACATAGTTTGATTGAACTGTACATTTTAAACAAGGACGCTGAAGTGTAATTTTTTGGTAAGTTTCTTTCTCCCTCCCGTGTAGGGCTACTTACGACGATCCTTTTTCCGTACTTTTGACTTTGGTGCTGCCAAGAAGAAACAGAAAGGGAGAAAAATCATCAGAAGTGAATTACAGTAATACCAGTGTCATCATCCTTTTAAATTAGGTTGGGATCAAAATGGACACAAGATTAATGTAAAACCTACCATTGGGATTTTCCTGTCTGTAGAACGCTCTTAACAACTCCACCGCTTCTTCAGCACGATAGCCAGAAGTGCACTGTTCAAATTAGAATGATGTTAGTGAGCATATCTGAGAACAACATATTCCATACTTCACAATAATGCCTCAAGTACACAGTAATTTTAACCAACTGTACTGTCAACTTATGGGTCAGAAAAATCTCCTTTTCAGGTTAAATACCTAATATCTTTGAAAAGTACTAAGTTGAGTCTTAGTAGAGTAAATAATTTCCCTACAACAAACTTTCTTAGTAACTTACGCAAAATTTTTATGCAACCTACTATTTCTTTCTTATTAATGTATTTTGAACATACTTCATATACTCCTCAAGCACTTGGAAATAAGAGACATACAGCTACATATTTGTAGATGAGATTCCTGCCAGAAAACATTCATCCACACACCTATTTTTTATTCCAAACAGTCATCTCTCAGACCTTTTTGGTCCTTCCAAAATACTTTTCCAGGCCGTGAAGACTAATGACAAAGCATTTAAATGTCATTCACACTAAACAAATCTTCACCCGCACAGAAAATAACTAGTTACTCCCATACGCCCCACTGCAGTTGCCTACAGAAACAAAGGAAGGATTTGTAGCAGCAAGAACCTTCTCCTTTCTTTCTTCTGAACATACAAAAAAATTGAATACCACATGCCAATGTTAGCAAATGAACACTCTTCCAGTACTGACTATACAGATGCTAGTCTCACTAACACCCTGATGGAAAGACGCCTAATATGTTCACACTGGAGTACCAAACACTATTGTCTTGCTGAATGAAATTCTTCTGAGCCTTGAGTCTTTAGTGCTTGCTTACAACGCTGAAATATATTACTTGTTTTTTTACACTCATTAAATCATAAGTATGAAGTGTGGGAAAGAACTCCAAGAACCCTGATCAGTATCATTGTATAAGGCAGGATCATCAACAACTGTAATAAAGAAAATGCCATAAATACTCTCTGTGCGTATGTGTGGGTATATAGGTATAGTACTACAACGCTGTAAAGCATCTAGACTTATGTATACTATATGTCCACTGAATGCTTGTCCAGCCTTTCTTACAGGACAAGGATGCCTCCTTTTTCCCAGACTGTTCCAGTCCTCCAGTACCCTTACTATTCAGAAAGTTTCCTGATACCTAAACTAAATCTCCTTCGCTGCTTGTGCAGTCCAGATTTATTTTGGCATTTGAACTATATGAAGTAAGTCTAAGCTAATGCATTTTACCTCATATATAGACAAACTGTAAGCAAAAATACAATCACTTCCAGTGGCTCAGCTAAAAACCAGTAACTTGGTAAGTTGCTGTGACTTGATCTTTATTATGTGTTTATACATTCTGCACCTTAAACAATTTTCCCTCATCTCTTCCTGCAGCCTACACTTACTGTTTTAAGTATTATACATATTTTACATTATTTAATTCTTACCTTGTTCCATGAATATAATTCCCTTTCCCTTTGATACATTCATTTTAATGATTTAAGACTGTCGTCAGGCCTTTCCTCAATTTTCTTTTATTTAGGGACCTAATGTTTTTTATGTTATTTTCTTAAGTCAGGTTTACTTGACTTTGATCATCTTCCATCTGAGTCCTCTTAAAGTGATGCATAACACTCTCAAAGCCTGGTAACAAAGCCAGACACAGCACCCTAGCTGAAAAACAAAGGGAAACATTTCACAGCTTACTTCAAATGGGTCTCCTGTGTCCACCATATCGTCAGACGAGATGCTCAAAACTGAGCCACAGCCTCCAAATCGCTCATTTCGACAGCCATATACGACCCGTGGAATTTATGGGAATGAGTCAAGGTATTAAGTTAAAGTGAAAAGTAAGTAGGAAAGTACAGTAGCCTGATTTAAGTAGTCATTAAATTTCACTAAGACACGCTTGTACTTTTCAAACTATATTAGTTTGAGCTGCAATTCCTACCTCATAAAATCAGAACTTACTTCTGAGTAATGTAAGATGTATTGCTGAAGAGGCACATCCAGCCTTCCCAAGAAAGGGGGGAGAAGCATGAATCGCAAAGCAGAGGCATAAAAAGACATGGTTAACCAATTGTTACATTAAAAACTGAACACCAAACTAAGCTTAGCTCATTTTACCTACTAATAGATATCTCTAAAACATATTTTTAATCTCCGAGAGAAATAGTTGTTTGTCATAATTGCACCATTTCTCTTTCATTCTTGAGTCTCTTGCTACTCACCATGCAGTAAATGGAGGTGGGTGCAGACCCTCAGACCACCCCTTCTGGCTTTCCCTGACAGTGTCAAGCCCTTCTCTGGGGACTCACTGCCAAAAGAGTAATGCCTTGACATACGATTTCCCAGCATGAATAAGCATGAAAGGATACTCATCAAGCGCACAGCAGCTGCACACATGATACAGGGCTCCACAGTTACATACAATACCAACTGTGGAAACACTTCTGTATAATCTCTGTCGTGTTGCTTGCACCAGTCAAGGACCTGATCAATGGCTACCATTTCTGCATGTCGAGTAGCCTAGGAGATAAAAATAAATATGTTCTTAAAGTTTGCATTTATTCCCTTTTGTTATAGAAGTAATGAAAAGCTCTTTGCTGGTTCAAGTTGCAAAAGAAACTTCATGCTGCCCAAACTGCAGAAGAAATACTCAGCTCAAGAAAGAACATATCCAACCTCAACCTCAATCTCTAGTGTGCAGCACACAAGATCCGCAAGCGCAAACCGGTTTTTTCTTCTACCTGTTCCTAGGCAGAGTAACCTGCTCAGAAGTTCTCCTCTCCCAGTCATGTCAGCATAGTAAGGCAAGACATGAAAGCTCTACTTGAAGCGTAAGGGACACACAGAGGCCAGTAGAACAACTGATCTAGCCCATAGCCTACTGTGCTGTCAAGACCAGGAATGCAGACTGGGTTACTGTCTCCGGGTATGTTAGAAAAGTGCTCCTAGCTGGTACCTTTTCCTCCCTGTGATAATGTTACTGTGCCCTCATGGAAGGAATGCACTGTTAATATGTAATAACTTCAGTACCTTTCTGGAACTGCTCGGCATGCTGTGTAGACACAGCATTTTCAGTTTGCATCAGGTTTACTGCTGCCTGGGAACACATACATGTACAGTAACTCCTTCAAGTAACAGAGAGGGAGTGCAGCATATGCCTGATTACAAAAAGTCAGAATAATATTAACTTCTCTTTTTTTAATCCAAGATAACTGAATGATTAGTATCTCAGTACCTATGGCACAAAAACCTACACAGAAATGTCGACTTCAATTGCAGAGAGACAAAAACAATTAGTAATGTCCCAGTATCATTCTGGAATGTGTGCAGCACTGTGTTATGCCAATCAAATGTCACAGCAAAAATACCACAAAGTGCTAGTTATAAAAGGACTCTCCAGTTACAGAGCCTGATGCTTATTTGGATTAAGACTGCTAGTATTTTCCTTCTTTTTTTTTCTATTCTGAAAAAAAAGGATGTTTTCGACACAGGCATTAGACCAATACTTAATCAATCCCAATTATACTTATACCTCTGCTTCACGTCTTCATGTGACCTTAGATAACTTCCCCTCAATACCTGAACTTGGGTTAATATTTTAGCACTGTGAAGATCTGTGGTGGTAACAGTGAAATGCTCTACAATAAATGGCAAAAGACTTGTAACTTACTGCTAAGTTTAATACTGTTCAAAAATGTTTTAAAACTCCTGTAGAGATCTATGTTGCCTAATTACCAAATAGTGCAGTGCAAGAGGAGTGTATCTCTACAGCAAAACAGTGCTGAGGACTCAACACCAATTCAAGGAAGTTCACACTGGCCTAGATCCAGTTTAGTCCCGTGGACGGTGTATTTGTGGCAACAGCTGGAGTGCATTAGGGATGCTCCCCCAGTGCATCTTTTCAGCATAATTTCATCTGCCAGGAAGACAGCTTGCCATGTCCGAGACACAAACCAAAGCAGGAAGCACAAACAGTAAGCAGATACAATCAAGAAATTTATTCTGGGAGTGCACTTGTAATTTGAACTAAGTTAGTAATGAACCCACTCAGAGTAAGAACACGGATCTGAGTCAATATGCAGACATGATCCTTCCAGACCTACTAGTGAAATGTTGCCATGAAGATTCTCTAGTTCAGTAAATGAGATCACATCAGCTGGAATCTCAGTGCACACACTTTATGGAGACACAAAGAACAACGCCCTCCAGAAGATGCCTCAGAACTACCACTGCTACTCTAACTCAAATATATAAGTGGTGGCTATTCTATTTTTGTGCCACTCAGATCAAAAGAGACATGAACACCACATTGGCTTTTCACCTCCTGAGCACCAGCTGAAAGTCTGTAAGCAATAAGCCTTCTTTACCAGAGGAAAACGTGACTCTATCCTCACAGACACTGCATACACCTATCAGCTTTCAGGCCTCTGCTGATCTTGGGAGTATAAGTCAAGAAAAGCCATGCTGCAGGGCATATCAGCTTCTGTAGGAATACAGGACAGCTCCACAAAAGAGATTGCCCTAATATGGAACGTTATTACATCCCAGTGCACCCAGATTTTAAGTAATACGTCCTGGTTTGGTCATCTCACATCATGAAGACATGGGAACACCAGGACAAATTCACCTCACAGTGAGAAAGGATTAGCCAAGTTACAGAATAGTCTCTGTTTAGAGACTAATTAGACTATGGCTCTTAACTCACCAGATACAGTAATTAGTTTTCAAGGTTAAGAGGACTACAGTAGAGGGTTTAAAAAAAAAAAAAATCAAGAAAAATGTGGAAACTCACAGTTATAATTGTGATGTATTACTTCTCATAACAAGCGGGCACCCAATGAAATTATCAGGCAGCAGATATAAAACAAACAAAAGGAAGTACTCTTTCACAAAGCGCATAATTAAATCGTGAAACTCGTTGCCACAGGATGCTAGGGAAGCCAAAAACATAAATGAGTTCAAGAACAGTTTAGACAAATTCATGGAGGATATGTGCACAGACAGCTATCAGAAACAATGATCTAGATACAGTCTTGGGCTCTGGAAGACTCTAAGCTATTCACTTTCAGAAGTGGAAAGGATATGCAAGGGGAAGGTTTACACTACTCTCTTCTTGTTTCTTGAGCTCCTTCCATACATGTCTGTTGAAGATCCCCCTTAAGGGGAAATATTGGGGAAAAAACTGACCTTCTAGATTCATCTTAAAATTTTATTTTGTATTAACCTATGACTAGATAGCCTTTTTTATTGACTAGGGACCTAAGACAGAGAGCATTTTACTGGGAAGTGTTGGATTGCGCCACACATGGGAATAAAGATGCCAAAAAAATGTTTCTAGCTGGGAAGGGTCACATATGCTATAAGGAAGAAAATTTTCAGGTTGGTCTGAGGCAAGACTGTGAACAAGCAAGTGTGGAAGCTGCCAGAGGGAACACAGTACTGGCACAAGCTTGTGAACGAATCGCCAGGCTGGTGAAAACCAACGTCTTACCCAGGCATTTGTTGCACTGTTGCCCAATGAAGACAAGTAATGGCATGCCTAACTATTTTGAAATAGGCAAGGGCAGAACTGTAGGGAAGGACTGCTGATCTAACTGGATAAATGATCATTTTTTAAAATCAGGGAGAAAGTTTTCAATAAGTTAAAAAAGCCAATATATTACAAAGTCACATTTTGGAGGTCAGAAAGAAAAGGCTAAAGGAAAAATACCTTGAGAGAAAACAAGTCAAAAATGAGTTAGCGCTACTTCAGTGACCTTGAGATGAGGCTCAAATAGAATTATAGTACTACTCCAAAACAAAATGAATAATTTGCATTTTCAATAAAAATGATGCAGAGAATGTGGTCAGAAGGCAAAATAAGAGTATGAAAGCACAAATTACAGTGTATGAGATACAGAATTAATCTTTAAAATTAAGAAATGGCCTAGGGCATGGAAGAGGGATGAGGAGCAAACCCCCAAGTTGATAAAGCACTGCCATCAAAAAATGTTCAGTAACTTGTGCATGAGGCTGCCAGTATCATAGCAATGCTTTAATACATCAAGGGAGAGTATTGCATGGCTGAAACCTGTCAAAGCAAACAGAGTCACTGTATTGAAAAATAAGAAGGATGCATAGTTCTGACACCTGAAGATCCAGGAGAGACTCAATAGCAAAACAGGCAAGATAACAAACTTCAAACAACAAACTAACAAACTAATCCTTATAAAAGGCAAATGAAACAAAAAAATCAGTAAGATATTTGACACTAAAATGACCTAGTAGGCAAGAGAAACACCAGTCTCGTCTCTCTGGACTTCTACAATGCATCTGGTAGAACCTGTGAAATTATTGTGAGTTTGGGGAAAACAGCCTAGTGCAAGGAAGGTAAGGTGAGCAAGAAGAGATGTTGCAATGACAGGGGAAATATTTGTCCAGAGGGAACTAATTAGCAAAGACACTCAAAGATCATTTTGCTTAAATGTTTTCAGTTGTGACATTGGCATTAACTGGAAAAACACGTACAGCTGACTATGTGATGTCTTTCATATGATGAGAGACTTCATGAGAAGTGGCAGTGTCAGACGTCACTCAAGAGCTGAATGGTCTTCTGGATAGGAGTAAAAAAAGATTCAAAGTAACAAACGAAGAATAACAAAACTGCAACATAAAAGATCAAAGAAACTCTGGAAAAGATGGGTGTACTTTCTTCCAGGGAGAAGGGAGGTATTATTGTCATCAAAAAAGCACAAGAGAAACTCCATCTGGAATAAAGTATAGAGTTCTGGTTAAGTGAATTCAAGAAAGATGAATCAAAGCTGGAATGGCTATATAAAAGAATTATTAGAATGAACACAGAAAGAAAGCCTGTCTTCTGAAAGGAAATTAAACAGTTGGCTTGGGAAAAACAAAAGCCAAACGGGAATAAGACTTTAAATACATCCAAGCTATGTAAAATAATGGATGACGCTGGCACAAGAAGAGAGAGCTATAAACAGAACATAAAAAGTTTAAAACTGGAAATCAGATGTTTTTTACCCATCTAAGGAATGATGTTCTGGAGAAGTCCTTCAACATAAGGTGGGACAAGAAATTAGTTTTAAAACAAACCTTGACATTTATGATGTCTGCTGGAACTGCCTCAATGGTTCAAGAGGGTTGTTTTTTTCCCAAGGATCATCCCTAAATAATGCCAGAAACCATTAGGAGAAAAGTGAAAACCATTTTCTGCATTCACATTTCCTAGCAAGTACTTCTTTCAAGCCTACATTTTCTTTTAGACTACATGGAGCAATTAAGTATCTGATTAAAAATTTAGAAGCACTAAGTACCCAGCATTTCCAGTCGCTATAATAGAAACATTTATGAAAGTGAAGCCATAAAAGAATTGAAACTTGAGCTAAACAGCAGTTCAATAAAGGCTTGGCTTTCAAAGATATTAACAGACTACTGTTTCCAAAATGCAGCTGAATCTTTTAAAATCAGGCTACTTGCATTTTAGTATGTATTCAATATGTATTCAGTAGTTTTTAGCATGTATTCAGACCATCCTGATACTAAAAAAGCCTGAAAATTTCCTGATATTTTTAAGTTCATTATGATTTTGTTATCAGTCTCGTCACTTACGTTCTGCCTATTAACATGTGATTTTTACACAGTATTAATATCTCAGGTATGATTTTTCCCACCAAGTGTCTGCTTCCCACAGTGTTTACAACGTAACATGAGACCCTAGCTTCTCTATCATCTGGATTTCCTAAAAGTCTTAGAATTATCTTAATACAATTGTCCTGCATCACAAATTAGTATAATGATTCGTCCTTACCGCTATATTTTTGAGCTTCAAAGACTGTCACTTTACATTATATTTTCATATTTGAGACATCTAATATAAATTACAGCCAGATCCAGCGATCAGATTCATTTATACAAAACTTCCAGTTGTACAAAATCCCTGTTGGCTTTAATGGCTCTGTCAGCACGGATAGGATCTAATTTGATGGTTACAGTTGCAACACGTCTAAAATTTACAGGCAATATCTTTTAGAAAGCAGAGTTTTGTCAAAATCAAGAATTTTTGTAAAGTGAATGTGACATTTGGTTACGTATTCTGTAAGTCTACACAACTTCCCAACTGCTTGTCTTCCTCTGCATCTTCATTACTTATTCCTTTATCTGTATGGAATTTTTCCTAGAAAAGCAAGAGAGTTGGATTTCCAATTTAGAGTTCGGTACTTCTCAAACAGCCGCACCACATCACATGAAAACAGGAGTCTACTATCAAAATGATCGGTTTCTGGAGCACCTGTAGAAAGAAGTTCAGCAGAAAAGGCTGCACTAGTCACTCTTTTCTCAGTCTTAACCCCCAGGTGACTTTAAAGGCCTCCAGAGAGCACGTTTGAGACTCAGTAACGGGACCAGAGCAGGGCAGGGCAGCAGTGTCCAAGACACGGCGTCCCCCGGGGGGACCCAGACTCACATTCTTCGTCTCGTTGACCTCGTTCCTACCCCTGCCTATGACCTGGCCGTCGTACACCAGCAGGCAGCCCACGGGAACCTCCCCTTTCTCCAGCGCCTCTTTAGCCTGCGGGACAGACAGACAGAGACAGACAGACTCACGGTGGGCACGGGACCGCGTTACGGCGGCGGGAGGCACGGACGGGCTTTGGCCGGCCCCGCTCTCCCGCCGCCCGGGCAGAGGGAGCCCCCACCCGCACTGACCACGTCCAGAGCCTGGTCCATCCAGGCCAGCGCGGCCGCCTCCCCCTCTCCCGGTGCCGGTCCCTCCTCCGCCATGCCGGGCCCGGGCGGTGTTTCCGGAGCACCGCGGGCGGTGCCGCCGCCGCCACCGCCCCTTCCGCCGCCGCGGGAGCCGACGGGCGGCCGGGCCGGGCCGGGCGCGCAGGATGCTCCGGTCCCTCTGGAGTTTCCTGAAGCGGCACAAGAAGAAATGCCTCGTTCTCGGCACCTTCCTCGGCGGTGAGCGCCCGGCAGGCGGGCCGGGGGGCGGCGGCGATCGGGCGGGCGGCGGGGGGGGGAGGCGGGCTGGCCTTGGGGACCGGGGGGCCTGCCCGGTGAGCGCTCCCGGATCCCGCCGGGGAGGCCCGCTCGGAGCCGGCGCTGGGCCCGGCGAGCACCCCGTGGCCGGGCGGGTTCCCCGCTGGCTGGAAAGGCTCCGTGTCCCCGGGCCACGGGAGCCGGGAGCTCCGGGGGGCGCGGAGCGGCCCCTTCGCCCGGCTGTGACACAGCCGCGCTCCCGCCGACCGCCGTCGGGAAAGCCCGGCGGGCAGCAGGACTTTCCCCCACCAGGCAGAGAGGGGAATCTGCACGTCGTCCCTTAAGCCCTAAAAGACAGGGGTTCGGGCTGCCTGGGAGCTCTTACGGCGCGTGATCGCGTTGCTTTGAAACAGCGATTAACCACGCAAGGCGTGGGTGACATCTGTGTCACTTACCGTGTTACTTGTGCTTGTAGGATGGGGGCTGAAAGCCTCAACTTTCATACGTGACTTGTGCGTTGAGGTGAATTGTTAAAATGTCACAGGTTCACAGAATCGATTAGGTTGGAAAAGACCTTCACACCACCGTGTCAGCTAGACCATTACACTCAGTGCCACGTCCAGTCTTTTTTTAAACGCTTCCAGTGACAGTGATTCCACCACCTCCCTGGGCAGCCCATTCCAATGTCTAATCAGTCTATCTATGAAGAAATTCCTCCTAATGTCTAACCTACACCTCCCGTGGCACAGCTTATGACCATGTCCTCTTGTCATATCACTGATAGCCTGGGAGAAGAGGCCAATCCCCATCTGGCTACAACCTCCTTTCAGGTAGTTGTAGAGAGTGATAAGGTCTCCCATGAGCCTTCTCTTAGGCTAAACAAGCCAAACTCCCTCAACTGCTCCCTGTAGAACATACACTCTAAACCCTTCATCAGCTTTGTTGCCCCTCTCTTGACAAATGTAGACTGGCTGCAGACAAAACTTTCACGGAGAGGATTTGTGTAAATTTTTCAAGAAGTTTTTCTCCCTTAAGGCTTTTGTCTAATCCATAGTGTGGTCATGGTCTAGTAAGGTCTGCCTTTCCTTGGTGTTATTATGGGGTTGGTTTTAGTTGGATATAAAAGAGCACATTGGATCTTTCTGTTTAATGATGAAGTGCAGCTCTGCAGCTGCAGATGAGATGCTTCTCAAAAAGTACAGCCATGTCTTTGCACACTCAGTCATCAGATGTACTTATATCTGATGTAAATGACAAAGAGTTACATTTTACAGAGATGCTGAGGGAAGTTTGTGTTTGTTTATAGCCACTAGAACTTGCCTGAACAGTTGAATATTCTGAGGGCTATGGGCTTTTTGTAATATGTTCTGTCATATATTCAGGTGATATCCCCTGTGAAGGTGAGTTGTGTTTACTTCTGGCTTACCTTGGTTTTTGTGTCCTCCACATCCTGTCATCATTAATACCATCTGCGTTTTTCCAAGGAGTGCCAATTAATACATGATAATAGGTTAGATGATGGTTACTGCAGTACTGGTCAGACTGCTTCCCCAGTTCACCCCATCACCTGCAGCGTTTGTGACTCCCCAAGTACAGCACAGTGTCATGTTTACCACCACACTTACAGCCCACCATGTTAATGAACAGATTTACTTTAACACGCCTGGCTGTAACCCGTAACCTGTTCCCCCTGTCTTTAACTGTCTGTGTGAGAGTAGTGGGTGGACAAATGGGAGTAGTAAAAACACCAGTTCTCCCAGTTTCAGTTAGTAAACATGGATCAGCGTCCAAGGAGGAAAGCAGGTATCGGGGAGCTTGTGGCTCTTAGTAGTTCTGAAAAATAAGAGCTTGAAATCCTGAATTCCTCATGTATAAACAGCCTTCTGCCAGCCTGCAAAACAACCTAAAATCCCTGAATTTGAAGCTTTTTCCTAATGTTAGGTGTTGTTTATGTACAATTCAGTGTCACTTTCACTAAAGTGCTGCTGATTGGATGAAGTGTGCTTAAAAAATTAATAATCATAGACTAAAATAAAGTCATTTGAAGAATGTCCAATCCGTAAACCCCCAAGATGCTCCTCCTCTAACAAGCATTTCAACTGCTGGCTGAAAATATTGAACTATGCTGTCGTTTTCTGCAGGATGGATCAAGCACCTATTTCCTCAGGTCATGTAGTATTTGAGGACTCTGTAGAGAATTGCTTTTTTTGTATTTGGGACTGAAGTATGTCGGGGCTTCTGCAAATGGGTGAACGTCATTAGCTGCCAGCAGCTGCAGCTTGCACTATGGTATTTTAAGGCATCCTGGGAGATGGAGTGATGTCCTGTGGAGTGCTGTGTTACAGTTGCTCAGCAGCTGAATCTGGAGTGCTTTGGCCATTTACCTATTAGTTATGGATCAGACCTTAAAATAAGTCCAGGAGCTATGGTAATGCCGCCACGAATAATCAGAACTCTGAGATCTGCAGTGGACTCTCCTCCAGAAAATACTGCCAAATCTTGAAAGGTAGAATGCAATTTTACCATGCTGCTTTGATTTGAGGATGGAATAGTTGGAAGTGGCTCAATGGTTTAAGAAAAGCATCCATATCTGCTGATTTAATACCAGAGCCTGGAATCTACAGCTGTCTGGTGTTTGGGTTTTTTTAAGAGCTGCAGATGCATTATCTGGGAAGGAGGATGTAACAACAAAAATGGGACATCACAAGATTTAATGATTTTAAGTCTTTAGCTGGTACATGGTCTGAGATTAATGTGAATATTTAATGATTCATTAGACACTACAGCAGAGTCTTTGTGTTATTACTGATACAGGGTTGTATCATTTTTGTGTTACTGAAGCATCATTGCACCAAAGTCTGAGTTGGTTGGAAGCTTTTCCTCTTTTTTACCGAGGTGAATTCCTTATGCGGCTGTCATCTTAGTGTAGTTTCTGTCAATCCCAACACTACAACAGATTTTTCTGCTTAAGAAGATGCAAACCTCACAAAATAAGAGCTCAAATTGAGGGGGAAAAGCAACTGAAAAACAGGTGTCACTTTCCTCTAATCATAGGCTGGGGTTGAAAAGACCTCAACTTAGCAAAGACTCTCTTTCTTCAGAAGTTGTTCTTGTAACTATACAAAATAAATTGCGCACTAAAAAGACATATATCTCTTCAGTCAAGCAAAATCTAGTGGTCTGGGATCAAACCCACTAGAAAGAGGTAAAGTAGAGAGACAGCGAGCTAACATGATGGAGCCGAAAGGACACATTTGTTGCACTAGTTCTTGTTAGTTAGGTAGGTTAAACTAGTTTTTATCTTAGTGCTCAGTATTCAAGGTAGATTTCAGTGGATATTACAAAATGATTCACCATTGAAATTCTATTGCTGCAGTAGAAGAACGAGTTCAGGGTGTGTCTGCAATGTATGATTCAGATTTCAGTGGTGAATTAATTATTGCTGAATTTCGTGTGTTGCAACCTTTGGCTTCCAGAAAGAGCATTTCAGTACAGAAGTCTGTCTGCTTAGCAGAGAAAGTTGGCTTGGTTTGTGAATGAGCACAGGGGCATTAAATGTTTCGGTGGGACTCAGTGCTGCCAGGAGAATAGGGCTTTAGTGCCTGCATATTTTAAATATGGTTTTCAACCATAAGAAGACAGTTGTATGTCAGCTGATGCACAGCTTCCTTGAACATAAGGATGAACCACAACTTACAGAGCTGTCTGTGTCCTGGAAGGATGCAGGTTTATGTGTGTCAGCACTATTTCTACATAATAAAACTCTTAAAACTGAAAATTTCCCCTTTTTCTCTGAGCTAAGTATGGCGGCGAGGGCAAAGGTTACATAGGGTTGTAAATAGGTTTCCTTAACACTTGATGCCTCCTAGTTACCTTCCCACCCTTCTGCTCACCCCTCCATTCCCCTTGTGAAGAAAGGAAAGGGCTGAGGGGGAGGGAAATCATAACTTAGGTGATGTGAGAAATATCCTACCTGTTTGGGGCTACTAGCAGAAACATGTAAGAGCCTGTAAGATTTTGTAAACTACTTGTGTTACTTACGTTTAGATGGGAAGAGACTATACAGTGCTATAGCCAAAGAGGGCTACAGAGACAAATTAGCACACATTTATGTGAAATCTAGGTGTTGCTTCCACAGCATATGGGTACTGTAGACCCCAGGGTACTCCCAGTGTTGTAGGACAGTGTTGTGGTTTAACCCCAGCCAGCAACTAAAGCATCACAGAGCCACTTGCTCACCCTGGCGCTCTCTCCACAACCTCCCCAGTGGGATGAGGGAGAGCATCAGAACTGACCCATGCCCAACAGTCCCTGGGCAGTGCCTTCCCCCTTAGCCTTCATCCTTGTTTTATTGCTGAACAGGACATCCTGTGATGAAGGTATCCCTTTGGTCTGCTGGGATCAGTTGTGTCCCCTCCCAACTCCTTGTGCACCCCCAGCCTGCACCCTGCTGGGGCAGTGTGAGATGCAGAAGAGGCCTGGACACTGTGCAAGCATTGCTCATATAACGAAAACATCTCTCTATTATCAAAACTTCCCAGCACCAATCCAAAACAGCCCCATACCAGCTACTATGAAGAAAATTAACTGCATCCTGATCAAATCCAGCCAGTGCAAATGTAAATACATTTCACTTTGTAGATCAGTTTTAAAGCAGTATAAATTGTAGTTTGAGATCCTTAGTGAGGTTCCTGTACTTAACATCAGGTGATGTACTCCTGGTTTGTACCACTCCTCTGTTTCTGAACTCTCCTAATCAGAAGCATTTGGACTATAGTCTTTTGTATAGTTCCCATTTTGATGAAGACAGAGCAGGGTTTACAGAGGAATTATCTTTTGGACAGTCTCATGATTTCTGAATTTTCTTAATTCCTGGTTTTGTATGAAACATATGGGAAAGACTCAGTATGACATTCCATATATACAATAATTTAGCTAATTATAAATCTTGTTGCTGCCACTTTTTGCAGACCTCCTATCCCATATAAAGAGGTAAAACTGAGTTATATTAGCTGTTGTAAAAAGTAGCTGTTCACTTTGCTAGTTTATAACAAGAGAGACTTTCAAAATGCCAGTTTAGTTTCTGACAGGTTTGTTAGCTGATTTGACATTATGGCAGTTCTTGGGATGTGGCTTTGTCTAGTCCTGCTTCCAACTCCAAGTGACGATGTTTTTGTGTGATGCATTCATTCTGGACTTCTTAGAAGTCTGTGTTATTTTCAAGCTTTCTAAATTAATGGTACATGTATTAACATAGATACACATGGTTGTTTTAAAGTAAATTGTGAACACACACAGGACCATCTCCCAGGTTGGCAGCTTCTTGAAATATCCCGTAAGTCAGATTTGCAGAGGCTCCACTGCTGTTTTCAGGCACAAGTGACTAGTGGGCAGAAGTTCACTGTCATAACTGAGACTTGAATTTCCCAAGTGAGATGCCGTGTCCTCCAGGCAACTTAGAGGCACCTACAAGCCATGCAGGTGACAGAATCTCTCAGTCTGCTGCTGACAACCAAACTCCAAACTTATTATTTTGCTTCAGCAGTGTGGATGGTGCAACTTTTACCTTGGTTAAACTCTAGTGCATTGCGTTCCCAAAGATGAGGATGATACCAGCTAAGCAACATCTGTGAGCAGTGGATTAAAGTTACGACTTAGTTTAGGGGAGGGAGGGAGAAATAAGATGATTAGTAGTTGGTGTAACCTTAGTTTAGACAAGTGTTGTTTTTTTTTTTCTGGAAACTCCTTTAAATCTGGATGACTGCTACTGCAACTTTGGACCCTCACGAGGCACAGCATTTCTTAGTACAGAGTAGTCACTCAGCTTTAACAATCAAGCATTAAGAAATTAGCTGTCTCAATCTTAAAGCTGCTGCTCCAGCATATCACTCAAGGGTATGCAAATGATTCTTCTTGACCTGTTTGCATGTCTGCGTATGTCCTGTCTACATTCAGGAAGGGTCTTCTTTTATACTTTTGACTTTTCTGCCACAAAACCTGGAGTTAAAAGGATTTGTTTTTGGGTGGGAGAAAGTAGACAAAAGTAGTCATTTAGATAAATGACTCTGAGTTAATGTAATGTGAAAAACGTGGTGGGGTAAAGTGATTGGAAAAATCTTGTGTTCAAAAATCATTTGCTAATGCTAAAAAATTGTTTCTCTTTCATTATGTTAGCTGAAAAAAAAAATCAGTACCCTGGCAGTTGTGTTCTAAATAGATATTCTTGGCAGGAATTGGTAATTTTTTAGAGAAAAATAATCTAATTGTTATTTATGAAGTCTCATTTTGGTTAACAATTTAGTGGTCAAATCACATTGTTTGTATATGGACCCATAATATTAAAGTTTGCATCTGGTGGAGTGAATATTCCACATGGCAAATGGTCAGTTTGCCTAAACACTGAAGCAAGAGAGACACTTATCAATTTCTATTTTATGAGGCTTTTGGGAAATAAATGGAAATTACTGTGGTTGTTCCAAACTGGTCTGGCTTGTAGTTGCCTATTAGGAAACATAATGCCAGTGTGAATAGCTGGGCTTTTTTTCCAGCCATGAACTTTGGAGCACAAAGTTGAAAAGCCTTTTGAAATGCTGATGATAGCTTTGGAGATTATTTTGAAAGATTTTAATGACCAAAAAAATGTTGCTGAATTCAAAAGCTTGGGGAATTTGGGCTTGCATTTTTTTGTTGGGTGCTTTGGGTTTTTTTTTAATTATTCTTTTAGTTTTTGTAGATCTGGTTTATAAAAATAGTTTTCAAACTTTTAGCATTCAACTGTTTGAATGTTCAAATATTAACTTTTAAATGTGAAAATTGAAGAAAACTTTGTGACTGTATGTTTAGAAAGTACTTTGTGGGAAAAAAAATACGTAAAGACTTGAGTTGTTATTCAGGTTTCTTTAGTGTATCGTTATTGACCTAACAGATTTGGAGCTGACTCTCTGTAGAGGAATTTCAGTAGTTAAGAGTATTGCTCCAAAGCAGACAGAAGATGATAAACTTGTACAACAGTCTTTTCTGCTTGTGTTGGTTCCTCCCTTATCCCTGTCCCCCCTCCAGTTCTCTCATGAGAGACCATGGGAAGCACCTTTTACACCTAAATGGGTAACTGCTGCTGCCAGTGCACACAGGAGGCAGCAGGTGAACTGCACACACAGAAGGTGTTGTAAGAAGCCCCGGGTGGAGGGTGAGAAATCAATGCAAAGCAGCTTACAGTGGGCAAAGGTGCTGAGGATAATCCTAGAAGATATAGTGGTATCTTGAGAAATGGCTTGGAAAGTGGGGCAAAGATGAGGAAGGATGAGAAGAGGGCTGCGGGCAGCCCGGAGAGATCTCCGAACCTCTGGTGGTGTGGGACAAGTAGTTGGGGGAAACTTCAAGGGGGTGTATGTTTGGAGAGGAGAAAATGTAGAGTGAAAATTTTTGGTTGGTCTTTGTGGAAATGGAGATTTATAGTGAGAGGGATGAGGGATGGTCAGATCCTCAAGAGTGGAGCTGGAAACTGGGAACTTGGTGAAAAAGAAGAGCCGCAGTCAATCCCCATTGGAGCTAAGGTGCTTTGTACGGAAGTTTCAGGACCAAATGAAGGAAGTGTTGGTCTGTACTGTTTTTCTCCTAAGTGATTCTTAAGACTTGAGTTTTATCTCTCCCTCGTGCTAATTTTTAATCTCCAGACCTGCATTCTTGTGTTTTTTTCTCTATTCTTTTTTGTTACCCTACATTTTCTTTCTTTTTTGTTTCTGTCTCTTCAGTACTAGTTGTTCATGTTGCAGTAGTACCAAAAATGTCTTCTGTGAATGGCAAGATATCTCCTCTTGGCAAAGTTTCTTATACTGCTTCAAGTCATTACCCCTGAAATTTTAATTAATTTTCAAAACATTATTTCTGATATTACTTTGTCAGTCATTATTAAAATACCCAAGACCCACATATCCAAAAAACCCCCACTATGCACCCTTATGGTTTAAAATCAAAATAAAAGGGTTGAAGGGACCTTTCTCACTTTTTTAAAGCACCTTTTAATATGAGTATTTCTCTGTAGGAGTCTATTTACTGGGAAAATATGGGCAGAAGAAAATCAGAGAAATCCAAGAACGAGAGGCAGCTGAATACATTGCCCAAGCACGAAGGCAGTATCATTTTGAAAGTAATCAGAGGACGTGCAATATGACAGGTAAGAAAAGGAAAGAGCTACTGTTCTTGGTAGGTAGGATTACTTGGGGATACATACTACATATTGTTAGGATGGAAGAAAAACAGAAATGTAGGTAAAGTCAAAATCTTCAGTACTGATGCATAAATAGAATTGTTTTGCATAATAAAAAGACTCTGAAGAACAGGGTATTGAAGGGGTTTTAGGGGACATCTGAACTTTTATCCATCTATAATTATACAAGTATGCATGCAGGTCACAATTTTTTGTCACTTCAAGACCCTTTTTCCTTAAACTGCATGTCATACTGAGGTATGAAACAGCATCCAGATTCAAACAATTCTGAATTTACAGCACGATTATTGTATTCATTTTAGCACATTGTTATGCATTGTTATAGCACATGTATAGCTGCATGGAGAACTTGTGGGTAAATGTTATTTACAAATAAGATCAGCTCTGCACAGTTAAAAGGTACCTGACTAGGTGGGGAGCAGAAAGTGAAAGTATTTTTCTTACAGTACCGGCCTTAGGATTTTTGGAGAGGAGGTGGCAGAGTAGAGTTTAACAAGTTCCTTGTCATTCCATGCAGGCCATTTTTAGAAAACAAATTGGGCAGCATTTTCTTTTTCTGTTGAAATTTTTAATGGCTTCTTGGGTGGCTGTAAGTGCTTTCTGTGCACTTTGTTTACCCTGACCAGTTGGTATTTCATTTTCATCTTTTCTGTTTTGTACTGCTGAGATTGATCTTGCTGCAAGGACGAAGTTTTTCTGTGCCCTTCTTTGTACAAAGTATCTTCTCTCTGGCAGCATGCATTCCTGACAACATTTTTCGTATTTTGTTCTTAGTATCTATCATGTTTTCCATTTCCTGTTCCCATCATATAGCAGCAGAAAGTAAAGCGTTTTTTTCACAGCAGGTTTCTTTGATTTCAAACATACCTTTCTCTGGTTCTCTTCTTGGAAAAAACAAACCTCAGATACTTTTCTTCTCACTTGGAGAAATGCAGCAGTGTAGGTTTTCACCAGATTTTCTTCTGGGGAGTTGAGGGCAGGATGATGTATGTGTAGGATGTGAGTGGACATCTGCAGCTAGAGACAATAAAAACATGTAGTGACAGTAAGGACAGCATTGTCCCTGAGCTCCTGAGAGGCACACAGGTTGTTACTGCACCTCTGAGTACTCCCAGGGTTTCCTATTTTGTTTGTCCTCCCAGCTTTGCCTGTTGAGCAATGGGATATACATTGTGTGTGTAGCACCTACTGAATGTGAGATGAGGATAGGTTTATGATGTTTGGAGATTTTTTATGTTGATGGATTTTGTTGTTTGCTTTTTTTTCTTTTAATAACAGTACTGTCAATGCTTCCAACATTGAGGGATGCCTTAATGCATCAATTAAACTCTGAGAGTCTCACATCTCTTCTGAAAAATAGGTAAGGCTATTCTAATTGTGTTAAACTGCACTTGTTTTGGTCACAAGTTTTTGTCAAAGTATATTATTTAGAGAGCATGCAGGATTTTGGTTCTCTGTCCCATGAAGTCACTAGTCTTAAAGTGTTTCAAAATCACTGTGTAAATATTCTGTGTCATGTTAGATGTGTTTTGATAGGCATGGCTGGTGTTTTCCAAACATTACAAGAAATTATTCTTCCTGTAAGGTGTTGCAGAGAGAGACATGTTTTTTGTTGGAATGCTTTTAAGATACATGGATAAAAGTACTTAGAGGATCTAGTCCTCTCTCAAACAGGAGAGAATATCTTGAGTGAGTTGTTGATGTTGTGTTTCTAAAGATGTTTATGTAATCTTATCAAGTTCAGACCTGAGTAGAAGTGGAAACTATCCAAGATGAGATTGGAAATGGATGTAAGCAATGAGAAGTAATTTTCTTCCTTTTTTTTTTTTTTTAAATAGAACAAATAGGGGCATGTCATACATTAAGAGAAATGCTGCCCTGTCAGAAATAAACCCCTGGATTTCCTTATTACTGCAGGAACAAATTGCCTATTTTTAAACACATGAAGTGCATAATAGTGTACCTTAAACATAAACTGCTTGTCATCTGGCAGAGAGTAAAAGTGTTATGTAGGCAGTTAACACAGGGCTTTTGACTCACTCAAGACTGTCTTTCTAGTTTACCTCCCACTAATTTATTTATGTAGCTATAACTTCAGCTGTCCAGCATTTAATAGGTTACCAATTCAGTCACTTTTTGTTGGTCAAAAAAATTCCACAACAGGGCAATAGAATGAGATATTTAAAGGGGGAATTGTAGCATGAGCAATATTTTTATAATAAATTATCTGAGGATTTGGAACTGTAATTGTGTATTATTTACTCTAAACAACAATAAATTAGGAAAAATTAATTTTAATGGAATAAATGTGTTTATCATAATAAGAGTCTTACTTAAGGAAGAAATTAGAATGAACAAAAGAGCTTGTGGATCACCAGATATGTCATCTGGACTGTGTAGCAAAATAGTCGACAACAGTTTGTAATCCTTTATTCAGTGGTGAAGAAATATAACGCCTTAGTTTGTCCTCTGTAGCAAGCATTCTTTTATCAAAATATACTCGGTGTCTCTAACTTATGTGACTAGCTGAAACACTTTATGGGTACATTGACACACCTCTGAAATCGAACAATCCCAGTGAAAATAGAGATTAGACTTTTTTCTTACTATGCATTTTTGAAAACAAATATTTTTTTTAAATGCTGGTTACATGAAATATTCTGTAAGCATGGATGTTCATTTAGAGTGTATCTTAGAGTGGAGTTTGTGTCTCAATGCTTCCAGTTTTGACTTCACTTCTAGTTTTAACTAGGTGCTTGAACTTCCCTGTGAAAACATAGGGAAGGGGTTGGGAAAAGGCACAGATGATGGAATCAGCCAGCAAGGCTCACTCCACTTTGAAGCTTTATTGCTTCTGTAGCAAGCAATGGCTTTCCAAATCAATAAATGCGAAAGGAAAGTTGAGTTTTGAGTAGCAGCTGAGTGAAGACTGAAAAATTAATTTCCAGTGTTAGGCTTAATGCTTGCAGACTTAAACTGTTATGAGGCTGCTGCCTTATGTTGTGAGGAGAAACTTTGTAAGCATGAGCTCTGAAAAATGTTTTGATGTAATAGGTGCAAATGTAGTTGGCTGACGTTGGTGTATTGGCTTCTCTTTATCTCTTCAGTCGACATGAAAAACTTACCCCTCATAAGTAACAGATATGGCTTTGTCCTGTTATGTGTTTTATCTATAGAAATATTATTGTATTTTTTTAACAGCCCTTCCTTTGTTTTGCTTTAGAATAGCTTTAAAAAATTTGTAAATAATAATAAGCTTGCAAAAAGAGAACTGTGTAACTTGTTTTTGTATGTGCCGTGGATCACTGTATCTCTTCCAGCTATCATTTATATAACCCATCAGTTTTTTGGAGTTGTAGACTCAATAGTTTATTATACCGGTTCATTTGCATTATTTGATAGCAGAGAACTTTAAAATACATTGTTTATGTAAGTGATATAGGGGTCAAACTGATACCAAAGTGCTGTAAAGGGTGTTGTGCCTGTAAAGAGAAATGATTTCTGGTGAAAAGTGTATTTTTCTTTTTATAAACTAGGGTACTGTAAAGTCTAGGTTAATTTGAACTCTTAGTCCTAAATATTTAAACATTAATTCTGATCCTAAGAAATTACCAAATGTTTCCCTAAGTGACTTTTACAATATATATCTTCCACGATAGATACACAGTAGCCATTCTTTACTGACAGTGCGTAATAGGTGAGAATGGCTGATGAAAGTTTCCGATGGGTAACTGGCTCTTATCCCTGCTAAGATTACCCCTGGATAGTAGTTACAAATATTCCATATACCTTAGGCAGTTCAGGTGTGTCTATGCAATCTACAGTCTTGCTTTTCTGACTGCAGAATATATAGAATTTTAGGTATTGGTCAGGTCAAAAAAGTGAACCTCAACCAAAGAAAAGAGATTAACATACATTTGTGTGTGTGGCACAAGATTTCTTTTCCACAGATGGTCATGATCTCTTTGTTTTTTGGTGATCAGATCTAAACTTTAAACTCACATCAGGCAATGGTAGATAAGTCTTATGAGAAAGTAGGGTGATCCTGTGCTTACTACACAGGCAGATAGAGGAAGCGCCGCTGAACTGAGGCTGTATTAAATATATAGAGAATCAAAGCCCCAGAAAAGACCACTTTGTGCCATCAGTGGACTTTTTCTGATTGCTTAGTGTAGTAATTCAAAATTGATCATACAAGTGTTTAATTGACATGACTAAATTTATATTTTGTTATTATTTATAGTTACATTTTGGATATCTCTTTTTGTGTGTTGTTTATATACTGCCTTCTTGAATGAGGCAAATGGATATAGTCCTGAATCTGATCTGAGTAATTATGGTAGCTAAACGAGCTTGCCTTAGAGCACTGTTATTTTGTTTAACGTATTTATTAATTTCCCAGGAAAATATACTTCTTAGTGTTTAATATTCCCATTTATTTTTCCCACAGGCCAGCAAACAAGTTAGAAATATGGGAGGATTTGAAGATAATAAGTAAGTGGAAATGAGAGATTACATCTGCATAATTATTTAGCTTAAATTTAAAATGTCTTTCACACAATTTAAAAGGCACCCTTTAAACTGGGTTGTTGTTCCAGTAGGTATGAAAACAGTGTAACACACTACATGGCAAACCTCCTCCCTGCCCCTCTTCCCAAAGGCTTCTCATGAAGGAACTTTTCTTAGCCCCAAGGGAAGTTAGAAGCTTGGACACCAAGGTGAACAACGTTATTGCACTTCATGTTAGCCTGTTCAAGAAAACTTTCTGAGACCTTTCTGTGTCGTCACAGAAAAACCAAACTAGTTTTTCAGAAATTCTCCTCTGAACCTCATGGAAAATGTTAATCAGAAATGTAGGCCAGCCCTTACATGGTCAGCGGTTTCCTCTTTTTGAGCCTGTTGGAGAGAACCACTACAGCAGTGGTCATGAACCTTTTTGGGTCATCTTCTTTTTTATTGTCTGATGGAAGCGGCGGAAAAGAAGGAAAAATAGTGGAGTCAGATAATTGTCCTGTGTTATATCACAGTCTTTCCTTCCTTTTGGTTTTGTTTCTCCTTTTCACAAGGCCTTTACAGATCCTACAGATCCCACTTTTGATCTGACTCCTTTCTATCTGCAGCTTTGCACTCATCCATATTTATTCATGTCACTTCTACACATCCTCCTGGCTGATGGCTGATGATTATTTTAATTTTCTTTCATTAGATCCTAGCTGCTCTTGCCTTAGGTAACTTTTTTTCTCAAGCTGCTGTTGTGCCTTCTGTGTCTTAATTGCGTGATGAGGGCTGCCATAGACTGTGTATTTCCTGGCCTAATGAAGAAAAATTATTTGACAGTAAATATTTTTCTTCTGAAGCAAGTTGTATAATTTTTATTTTTCTCAAAATAACTCTAGTTAGTTTGCAAAATGATATTAATACAGGACTTCAAATGGGACACTCTAGATGTAGCTCCAGCACATTAGACTCTTGACCATCTTGGGTATGTGTTGTGAAAATATGTGTTATGACAACCAGAGAGAGAAATGTGACTGTGTATTTAAAAATCATCAGCACTTCTTGAGTCTTGGAGAGCACTCTCTCTCCTTGACTCACCCTTATTTCTTTGACTTTGAAGTTACTTTGTTTTCTCTTTCCAAGGTTTCACAAGGAGCATCGTAGCTGTATATAGTACCTGTATGCTGGTAGTTCTCTTGCGAGTCCAGCTGAATATTATTGGCGGTTACATCTACCTAGATAATGCTGCACTCTGCAAAAATGGCACAGTAAGTTTCTTGGTTTGTTTCAAAGGTATAACTTCTAGGGAGTAAAAGGATTATTTGGTGAGAGATAAAAAGGCCATAGCTTAGGAGTATCAGAATGAAACCAAGAGTTCTTACAAGAGTGGGAAATGTGGAAGCATTACTGCAAGTAAGATATATTGATGTCTTTTTGATACCCCCTAAATTTGGATGATTTCATGATGCTGTTGCTGATGCTGCTGCTTAACTGAATTGAAGAATGTCTTTTGTCTGCATTTCTCTTGCTTATTCATGTCTAAACACCAACATTTGTGGAATGGTAATGCTGTGTGAATGATCCAAGATAAGTATGCAAATTTATATAAATGCTTTCTAGCACATACATTAATTCCCCCAGTTTAATTTTTCTAGGATTAAAGAAAATAGATGATGTCTTTGAAATTTTGACTATTTTGTTTACCCCCAAGGCCATCTAAATGTCTATTGTTGGGTCCAAGCAAGGTGTAAGACTTGTTTTTTGCTTATATAATGTAGCTATCACTGCTCAATTAAAAATAGATTGATCCCGCAGTAAGCAAGTACCCATTGTAGAGAGTGAGATCTGCAAATTGTTGGACAGCTCGTCTAAAAATAATGGATACAAACTTTGATTAGTTCTCATATGCCCCCTGTGATAGCTCCTGCTGAGAGTCAAAGAACAGCGTGTCAAGGCAGGTTTGAGAAAAGCTTTCATTAGGGAAGCCAGGGTTGGCTAAGGTCGTGCTTCCTTTTGTAAAACCTGAAAAAGCTTTTTTTACAAGGGCAAGATGAGTTTGGACTGGAAACATGTTTCCTTTCTGTTAATTTTTTCAGTACAGAAGTGGGTTGACAGGGCCAATCTGAGGCACTCCACGGGAGCAAATTGAGATCTTGTCTCTCAGTTCATGAAAGCTTCTTTTCTATCAGATAAGCTTTTGTTAGGTTTCAGCATAAATAGTTTCGATTTCTGGGGTGGTGGAGGGTCTGTTTGCACCTACAATGCAGGTTTTTAAGAGACCTACCTTTATATGAATGAAAATGAAAGAGTTTTCTATGCCACTGAAGATGGAAGAGAGATCTGTATAGGACTGAAGAAAATAGTGCCAGAGGACTTATGAAAGATCCAGGGGTTGACAGCTGGAACAGTCAGAAGCTACAGAGTTGCACCAGAATGGGGAAATCCATCTGCTGCAGGGTATTATAAAGATTAAGGAAATTGGTTGCAGCTGGTTCGAAATGATTTCTGCATTGTTCTCTACTGTTGACATGTTACAGAACTGTTGTTTTTTTTCCCCACAGACACCACTAGCTCCCCCTGAAGTTCAGCAACAATATTTATCGAGCATTCAGCACCTTTTAGGAGATGGTATGGTGCTTATTATGGGCTAACTACTCTTACAAAGTTCTACTTTTTTCTAGACTTGAACAAATCATTAGAATAACTTCGTCCCTTTCTTCCTTCTAGGACTGACTGAGCTAATAACTATTGTTAAACAAGCTGTGCATAAAGTTTTTGGAAGGTAAGAGCCTGTGTTTCTCTGTGGTTAGCTTTTAAGTTTTATTGTGCTGACTGTTCCCAAAGCGATGAGTTTTATGAGAATAAATAAAAAAGGGGGTATATCGACTTTTTCAAAACCATGGTTTTATTACGGCAGGCTGTGTGTGCCAGTGCAAACCAAGGAAGTAGATGGGGTTCTGTTACTTGTTAACATGTTATTGGCAGGAAGAGAAAGAATCATTATTCATTTTGCAATCAACACTGTAGCCTTTTTCCTTTCCAGTATTTCCCTTAAGCACACCCTGTCTCTTCTGGACCTGGAACAGAAACTTAAAGATATCAGGAAAGTAGTGGAACATAAAGATTCAGATCAGATTGCATCTTATTCTCCCTTATGTCATTATCTGATGCCAGATGAAGAAAACCCCTTGGCTAGCCAGGTACTTGTTTCAGTTTCTTTCATCTACCTTTTTTCATTCTGCACTTTTGTTTCTTTTTGGAGGGTGAGGGAAGTCCTCTAGTGTGCCATGGTGTCTGTTTCTCTAATACATGGTGGAACTTATTCCATCATAAATCAAATCTCTTTATTTAGGCAAAGTTACATTTTCTTCAGATTTGATTGAAGACAAGTGTCATACTCAGAATGTCAGCTTTGTGCTCAGAAACATGGCCCAGTTACTGTTTCTATCCTGTGGCGAAGCTGTGACAGGGCGCAGCTTAACTCAGCCCTGAGCTGCATTGTATCCCTTGCACTGCTGTACCGGCAAAGTTCATGGAGCATTGTAGCATCTTGGCTGATGCACGGGATGCTGGGGTGCTGCCGTCCTTTGTTGCTTTGGGCTGGAAAATGAACAGGAAGCCAAGAGAAGGGTGTATCTAATTGCAGCTGTAATATTAATTTCCTAAATTTTGTGAAGGTGTTTGTCTCCACCCACACCACAGGTTGGAGAAAACTTACTCTTCACTTGGCTTTACATTCATGTAAAGATGAAACATGGGCTTCAGTGCAATACTGCATGTACTTACCATTTTAGCTTAAGCTGATATTCTGGGTTTGTTTCAATTTTGAAGGTCAAAAGTGGAAAAATGCCTTGCCCAATTACTCTGGTACTTCCTGCTGGTATTGTTTTTAGTAAAAAAAAAAATCCTACAGTGACTATTTAAAACACAAATTACAAAGAATCTGATTTATGACAATATTTTCTTTTAAATTTGACTTGTACATCTTGACTTTATTCCATGATACACAACTTTTCTATTTCTACTCTTATTCTCATGGTTGCTGATGAAACTAATGAAACAGTGTCTGTCTTTGCTTTTTCTAGGCTTGTGGACTCACAGAAAGAGATATTGCTACAATTAAATTACTGAATGAAACTAGAGATATGCTAGAAAGGTATAGAGAAATAACCTGTATTCACATTAAACTCCTCACAACTGTTGTTTATGTAAGACAATTACTTTCATATAAAAAGTTGTCAACTTTTCATTTGTGAAATGTAAGCGTTCTGCATTAAATTTTTGCATTCACTAATTGTAGGCTGGGATTTCCTAAATTTGGGAGCTCTGAAATTTATTTGTAAGAAATAATCCTGCCTTAATGAGATAAACCAGGATGTCCTTCCCAGTCAGACCTCCTATCCCTTCCTCACCTGTTCTGTAGTTGTGCAGGAACAGAAGAGTACTTCTTTTCTGCCAAAGCAGGATAAATTGAGAGTAATTCTATTGGATTTACTTGATTTGATAAAGTGAACACCAGTATTGGCTTATTGGAATTTATTTTTAGTGCATGGTTTTGAGAGTGGTTGTATGTGTCCTTTTACCAGAGAGAGCTATCAAAGTGAGGCTTCTATAATAAACACGGGATATTGAGGGAATTGAGACAAATGCCAAACTATTCTTACCATTTAGCTGCTAGGGATCTGGGGCATTTTAAGGGTAAGTCCCTTCTATGTTATTACTCAGTAAGAAATAGAAGTGAGGAATGCTTTAGACTTATCTCGGTTTTAGGGTAGAGTTTGGATCGTTGAAGGAGCTGGTCTTCGGTGAGGTGGCAATACTAATGGCATTTGTCTGGGTCATACATCCCCCCTTAGGGGAAGCACAGCTGAGGCACTGAATAATTGTTTTTTACTTGGAAAAAGTAAAACCCAGGAGACAAACCTTTTATTATTATTATTGTTATTATTCATCATTATTATTCTTTATTTTCAGTCCAGACTTCAGTACGGTTTTGAGCACATGTTTAAACAGAGGATTCAGTCGACTGCTGGACAATATGGCAGAGTTTTTTAGACCTACTGAAAAGGACATCTCTCAGAATGGCTCTGTAAATAGGTAAATATTTCCTTCTGTTGTGGTTCTCATGTCACTAGTGTTTTGCATTCATAGTGAATTCCAGAAAGCCTATTGATTTTCCTGCCTTCTTGAAGCTCTCATACTGGAAGTAATATTCTGCTTCTTGCTCTTCAAGAATCACTGCACTGTCCTTGTTTTGTTCAGGTAGACAGCTAGGAGGATTTCATGGGTGGAAAGAAACATGCAAGAGTATAGGTGAGGTATCTTTCCCACCATTACTTGTGATCTAGAAGTAGAAATCAGATGACCTATACCTTCCACTTTCTGCCTGAACACTGTACTGGCAGACTTCCTTTGGGGCTAGGGAGGGTTTGCCCCACTGGTGGCGACTACGGGCAGATGTGCTGCTGTACCTCCCTGTGAGGCCACGAGGAAGAGCCTTCCCCTGCAGCTCACAAGCCCTGTGTGCCCCAGCCTCTGTCACTTACTCTGCTTCTCAGGGAAGCTGGGTGGGCATTGCTGTGATCCTCCAAATAAAGGAAGCCAAAGCACCCACACAGTTCTAGGTTCTTTGCTGGTGTGCTTATAAAATATAGTAACACTCAGTATTTTCTACATATTCCTAGAAGACAGCTTAAAAATAGCTTTTATTTTGAAGTTAGCTTTGGTTTTAAACAGTGAGGTAAGACTGTTACAAATCCAAAAGCTGAGTTCAAAACCTTGAAAATTAAAACCTTGAATAATAACTGGGTTTATGTAGCTTATTTTAGTAACTGATGGCTTTCAGAGAGTTGTATTTTTATTTAAATATATCGTATTTACATCACTTAAAATATCCCAAAGAGTGTAGTTTGGCTGTCAGGACTCCTAAGCCTGGTTTAGTTTGAAATACTATGAGACTGTAGGCTGGCACTTCTATCACCTGTCTGCATACACACATATGTAAAGACTCTGGCTAAACCATAATTTGCTTGCATGAGAAGCAAGTATGAAACGCTGTGTCCAACTGAAATTATCTTTGGTACTCCTCTATATTAAATGAAAGGCTTGACAGGGAAAAAAGAAAAAACCTTCATCTGTACATTTTAGTTAGCAGTCTTGCAATTCTTACTTTTTAAGTGGTAATTACTTAGAATTCTAGTAATCATAATTTAGTGGTTTTACCAATGTCAGAGCAGGTCTAGGTCAATATTTTTTTGTTTTTTCTAGTCTTTCCAGTGTCAGTCTTCCTTTAGCCAAGATAATTCCAATAATAAATGGGCAGATCCATTCAGTATGCAGTGAAACACCCAGTCACTTTGTTCAGGTAAGAATCTTCCTTATTTGCAATATCCCAAGTAAAATTTTGAAATTAATGTTGTAGATTTCTTTTTAATAAATTCATTCTTTTTACTTTAACTTGCTTTTAAAAATGTGAAACAATTGGCATAAAAAAAATTTTTTACATTTTGTCTTCCAAAAATTATGTATTCCAAAAAATATTTTCAAGAACCTCTTCCTTCTGCTGAACTGTGCAGATGCACAGACAGGTCTCTTTGACTTGGTTCGACGTGCAGTTCTGCCCAAAAAGCTTTCTAAAGCACAAAATTTGAGTAATGTCTCTGTGGAGGCAGCAGGTGTTTCTCTCTTGATGAATGTCTCTGTGGAGGCAGCAGGTGTTTCTCTCTTGATGAATTCTGTGCTGCAGCAAAACCCAGAATGGTGCTGGATGTGTTTAATTAAGCAAATTTATTTTTTACATTTCTTCCAGGACCTGTTGATGATGGAACAAGTGAAAGATTTTGCTGCTAATGTTTATGAAGCTTTTAGTACCCCTCAGCAACTGGAGAAATGACTCACACACTTTTAGGAATAGATGGTGTATTTATAACAAATCCCTTGCAACTACTGATGAGACTTTGGGTTAATTTTATAATGGTGTAGGAGTGGCAGACCAGCAAAAAAAACACTCTGAGAAAAGTGGGAGTGAGCCCATATTTGTTCTAATAGAATTATGTTTCAAGCACCCATTAAAAATGTTCTTGTTGAAAGAATCGTTGTATGTAAAGACTTTTTCTATTAAAAAAGTGGTTAAATTCCTCCATATTTAATTTGATTATTTTTATTGCATCTAAAAGGCATCTGGTGGCAGTATTACAGCAGGTTACTAAAAAACCCATTTGTTTGCCCTGGAGTGTGGAAGTTTTGGAAAGAACTAATGATTGTGATCTAAGAATAGCACAGAGTAGCAGAATGAAGTAATGCTTTTTGCTTCTTCTTCCCTCAAATTTTTCTTTTTATAAAGGATATTTTTTTCACTTAACTTTACAAACATTATTCCAAAGTCTCTTGTTCTTCAGAAGGCCTTTGCCAACAGATGCACATTCCTCTTGAATGAGCTGGGGGCATGCTCTCTGTTACTCAATACTAAAGGAATGTGGGTTTTTAGATGTTCTCTTGTTTATGCTGTTCAAACAGCTACACTGTACACATTACCTTGTAAATATTTTATCTTAATTTGTATTAATTTTGAGCCCAATTGTCTGTATTGTAATAAAATATTTTAATGTAAAATTTGTGCGTGTATTAACATTATTAGCAGGAAAGGGAATAACCAAATTTGGCACACCACTCAAAATTCTGACATCATTGAAAGAATAAATTTAACTTACACAGAAATAATTTTGCACTCAGCAGCATTACTCAGGAAAAATAAACCTTCCATCTCTACACTGAAGCAGAAACAATGCCTTTTGTTGTCCTTTATCTCCTCCTCTTTGCAAACTTCACGTTGTGTGCCTATCCCTAGAAATTGTGACACATGATGACTTTGGCAGAAAGACAACATTTTGAGCAGAGGGTAGACTGCATCCAACTTGAAAAATTTCCAAAGTTAAAGATCCCTAGCAACTCCTGATTATTTCTCTTTTTTTCAAAAGTTAAATCATTGAAGTATATGTTTTGTTTTACTGTCCACATAAGGCACCCTGGTAACTGTGTAAAAACAATGGCTGTAAACAGAAGTCAAGCTTTACCCATATAAAATTATACAAAACAGAAAAAAAAAACCTTCCCAGTTTACCTATGTCCAAATAATGGATAGAGTTATCCATTCAAGAGTAGGAACATGTGAAATGAATGACTTCCATGATAAATGGTGATGTACATATGCATTACCTCCATGCAGGTGTGATGAATTCCGAACCCTTACAGGCCTGTTCTTCCTGATGTTACCCTACTCAGCTGAAACTGCTAGCTACCAGTTGCTGTACACACCTGGAAAAAGTTTATCCTTTTCTCCAAAACTCACCTCTTACTGTGCAGTTTTGTGGAAGCTGGAGTTCTTGCATTAAAGAGGGTGTAGAACTGACTTGCATGAAAGAGGATGTGCTTGAGCTTGGCCAGTAACTGACTAAAACAAGTAGAGAGGTCAAGGTAGATGCTCAGTTTTGCACACAACTTCAAGAGAAACAAAAATATATGCAGAGGATCAACTATCTCGTGGTATAGACTTCATGTGAAGTTTGTTCCATTCCTTAATAATAGCCTTTCATTAAAACCTTTCATTAAAAAAAGTGAATTTATTGTTTTTACAGGCAAGTAAGTTCAAAACCAGTCATGAGAAACAGCAAAACATCAGCATTCCCTGCTAGCCAGGGCTCCAGCAGAGCATGGCTCATTTTATGGCAGTCAGTTGTAAAGTCCAGCCCCACTGGCATGGCAATTGCTTAGGAGTTAATTGAGGTAGAGCTATAATCAGTCCCTTTTCTCCCAGTGCAACCCATTTCAGCAGTTCCTTGTAGCCAGCCAGCTTTACCTAAGATAGAAACATACACTATAATTAGAACAATGCCTTTTCAAAGTGCATATAATTGCAATATTGACAAAATAAATATTGATCTATAGCTACCTTTCTAACCAATTATCCTTAAATGCCACTTATCAACCCAAATGAGTGATAATTATTAAAGGTAATAGAAAAATACTAGCAAAGTAGATATGGAAGTGCAAGTAATAAAGCTAGTCATGTTGGGTCTTGAGAAGTACTTAGGGTTGTGGAAGGTAAACAAGCACCTTTCAGAAGTATTTGGGATGGGATTTAGGTCTAAGCAGAGCTAAGTACAGAGCTTTTTGTATCACCTGTTTCTGAAATGCGTGCTTCCCATGGTGGAACTTGTAGTCTTGAATGAGCATCACTGTTTCTTACAGAGTGCAGCCAGGTATCTCAAAAAAGCTGACCTGAATAACCCCCTCCCACTGAAATCACACAAATGGGTTTATGGTGACTCTCCTTCTTAGGCAGCTGGTGACATGCTGGAGCAGCTGAAGACCAGTCTCAGCCGCTAAGGAACTCTTGTGCAGATAGAGTCTAGCTGCCTCTCCAAAAGTCAAGATGCATTTCAGTTACTTCTGAAATGACTTTTTCTTCCTTATCACAGAGCTATCTGGGCACCTATCAGACTATTTTTATATGGAACTAGACCAGAAGCAGCCCTAATGCATTTCATCAGCTAATGGACGTGAAATGCATGAGACCAGAATAGAGCAAAGCCAAAGTGAATCTCCTCCTAAATGCACAGAGTTGATACCAACTTCTGCTTCAATTAGGCTATACTTCCTTCTAGAGTGGGTGTGGCATCAGCGTCCTCAATTTCTGACCTCCACTTCGTATAAGATGCACATCTACGGTCACACTGACTTACTTTTTAGCCTCCCTGGCCAACAAAAACCTCTGTGTGCATTCCCTTTGTGCAAGGCTTTAACTTGAAACAACTGCACCATTACAGCAACTCCAATATCACCAAAGTGAGGACAACTACTTATAAAGCAAAGTCTTGCCGAGTTAAGAGTCTACACAGGAAACAGAACAAGCAGCACAGCTTTTTTCCTTCTACTTGGCCTCTTCATGATTCTTAGTTTGCAGGCTAAAACATATCCCAGCAACATCTCAGTCTAACTTGGTTAGTTGGAGAAGAAACATCCCACTGGAAGCACTATGACAAGGAGGTCTGAGAACTAAAATATTTTGCTGGGTCTCTTCCAGTGTACTCTGCCCTAAGAGCTATGCATTCCCAAAGATGCCAGAAACTTAAATAAACATGATGGAACATGACAAATCCTAGAGGGAAGAGCATATGTATGTGTGTGTGCTGTCTTTTACCTGTGTTTCTCCAAGCTTAGCCTGTGGCTCCCCAAGTTCCAGAATCCCAGAAACTGGCCAGTTAAGGAAGACGGCATTGACTGTCCCTTCTTTAGGGCTGAAAGTGTACCTGGTTGGAAATGGGGAACAGAAATGCATGTCAGTTTTATCATGTAAATTTTCTGAAGTGACACCTAACAGTGTTTCAAGACTGGAAAAACGTATTTGAAAAGTCAGCATTAGTTACATTTGCACGCACATAACCATCTTTTCAGATGATTTATACCCTTTAATAAAGTAGTGCTCCCATGTTCCAACAAACTAGAGGTAACGGAAACTATTAACTGAATTCAGAGGCAAATATCTGTAGTAATTTTAGTACACACGTAACTCTCTGCTGCTCAGCCATATAGGAAGGAGATACTTGCAGGAGAAGGGGAATCCTTAACAGAGAATATTATATTCAGAAAAACATGCTGATTCACATCTGTACACCAACATACAGACTAAAATAATTTAACAAGTATGTACAACAGTAGAGCTTCCATTGCATAGCTAGTTTTTGAAAATATTATTTTCAGCATATACTATCTGCACTATTGCCATTGGAAATCTTGTGGCATACCCTCGAAACATGCCTCCCTCCTTCCTTCATTTAGTTACAACTTTTTATTGCTCTTGGAAGTGATTTTACTAAACAGTCAGCAGTTCAGCATCTCCCAGCTGAAGCCAGATAGCCAAATTTTACTGGGAACAGGAATAAAAAGGCCCACTGAGACAGAGAAGAAGGACAAGACCAAAACCCTGATGGATCATTAAGGCATTACAGCAGCTACAATCACAAAGGCTGAGGGGAGCTCAGAGACAGGCTGTGTTTAGTGACCAAGCAATTGCTGTTATTTTCCATGCATTTTTACCTTAAAAAATGCAGAATATGCTAGACTGGTTTCTAGTTTCTTCCTCTCCCTTTTTTCTCTTTAAACATCAAGTGACATCAAGTATTCCTTTCTACAGATAAACACTTCATAGCAATTTTATACTTCCAGATCTGTATATTCTTTGTTTCTGTTGCCAACTATACTAAGAAGCTATACTAAGAGCTATACAAGATCACTAAGGCAATGCTTGCAGCCTCCCCTTCAGCCTCAGCATCATCCCAAAACTACAGTCTCTACCTACAGCTTTATATGCACTTCTGTGTGCAGTTACTTAAACTGACAAAGGGATTAATTTTTTCACCACATACAAAGACGGTGACTTCTGTAGCATCAAGTCATTAAGAATTTCAGAGTTTCACATACACTGGTGCTGCTTTACACGGCCTACATTTTGACTCAGTAACCTTACCACACTTCTGGCGTGACCGAGTCGTTCTGTGCTCTCCATGGCTTCGTTCCATAGATGGCCTCCCCGTTGACCTCCAGCCAAGCACCCATCTGCCTCAGGCGCTCCTCGAATATAACAGCGATGCGACCGTCGTGAGTGGGCCCGATATTCATCAGGAGATTTCCCCCACAGGACACGGTTTCGACAAGTTGCTGAAATGTTTTTCAACACACACAGCATACGATTATGACTAATGAAATCACACACCTGAAATGTTTTCTAAAGTCTGCCATGCTGCTTCAGAGCGATGAACCAAATGAGTTACGTTACTGCTGCACATTGAGACTTACGGGGTCATCCCAACAAGCAAAATAAATTTAAGCTCCTGTACAACAAAGCTCTGATGATGAGTTTTACATCAGAAAAAAGCCCAAAATACGTTCTTGCCCCAGTATATCTGGCTGAATCTATATTAGAATCAGATCCTACACATTTTTAACATTTTGACTTCCGCAAGAATGTAATGAGGGTTTTACTGATAGAATGGACAGATGATTTCTCTGCACCAGAGTAGAATAAGCTCATAGTTGCCACTTCATCTTTACCGAAGCTTAGAGAAGCAACTTCCTCTCTTCTTCCTCTGATGCTCTCCCTATTTTACAGAGACATCTGTAAAACCCAAGGAAGCCTTCTACAGAGTCTGTAAAATTTGTGTCCATGTCCACACTGCCCTCCAGAGATCACGGACTGAGATGCACAAGTCTGAGAAACACAGCTGGAGACAAGCTGCTGAATGAATTCAAACCACCTGCCCCTGAAAAGAGGTTACTTCAATTTGTAATTGTCTTTTGCAAGGACAGTACTACAAAAACAGATTTAGATTAAGCAACAATAACAATCAATCTCCCCCTCACTAGCTGAATTTTGCAATTAAATGCATTTTCTGAAAGGCTGATCATCTTTCTTTCATTCAGTTTTCCTAAGCTTCACATCTTTTTTAGTACCTTAGACTAGCAAAGGAAATCAGAATGGTACTAAGACCAGCTGTCTGCATCTGCTAGTGTTTACCTGTATGTCTGTAGGGAAAGTTTCTTGCTACAAGGTAAAATGACTATCTAGTCATAAACTGTTTCTAGCTGTAAAGAGAGAGATGGGAAGTCACAGGCAACTCCTGCCCCGCTGTACCTTCACCAGGTCCTCGATGGTGAGGTAGTCGCTGAGCTGCGCGTCCCTGCGGTACCCCCACGACCTCCTGTCGATGGTCATACAGTTCTCCCACTTGTGAGGCAGGAGGTGGCCGGGGTTGTACCGGTCACTGCAGGTGTAGAAGCCGCCGTGGGTACAGATGCTGCCAACGCCCCAGCGGTCATTGGTTACAACTGTGTCCCGGACTGGGCTGGAAACAGAGAAACTTTATTATTTTTATTCAGTAAAATGCAGTCAGAGCCAGCGTAAACCCTTCCCACACACACCCCTCCCAGACACTAACATTTTGGATGACTTCTGTACGACTCGTTTATAATTTAAGTGCGATGTCAGGAACCCTGTTCTCATCCTTTCCTAGTAAAAGGTCCAGATCGGCATTTCTTAAGGAAATATGCTCCAGACTTTTATAAGAGCTCTGCCAGAAAACAGCCTGCATTTCACATCCGCTGCCAATGTTCACTCTACAATGAAAACAATGTACCCATATTCCCAAATTGTCCATCTATTCTGCTTCTCTGCAGCAGCAAATAATTAGGGAAAGCTGTGATTAGGTAGAATAGCCAATACCATCTTAACTGATTAATTTGCAAATGTCTTTCAAAAACATGAAACAGTTTTTTTCTAAAGCAAGCTTTGATAATTCTAGGGAAGATCTGGATTCTGTATTTCAGGAAAATGAGTATTTTGTTAAGTCCTCTAAAGTAGATGTAACAGGTTCCATAAAATAAACAGAAAGTGAAACAAACTAGACAGAGAGCAGCAGTTTAGATAAGGTGCTAAGGCAGCATCATTACATACCTGTCATTATACAGCCAAGCCAAGAAACCAGTGCTGTTCCAGTAAGTATCTGGAGCATTTCCATTCCCATCAGACCAAATTATTTCTGGCTGGTACTTGGTCACAATTTCATAGAGTTCTGGTAATGATTTACTGGTTGGAAACTTTCTTGTCTTAAAGGCACTGGTGGCATCCTCAATGAAGAGAGGATTAAACCATTCAAACAGAGAATGGTATAACCCAAAATGCAAGTCAGTCCTGTTTCTAACAGATGCTGCTAGTTCAGCAACAAGGTCCCGCTTTGGTCCCACATCAACAGCATTCCAGTTCCAAGAATATTTGGACCCCCACAAAGTAAAGCCTGAAAAGAAAAAATTCAAAGGATAGGAAAGAGAAGAAGAGGGGAAGTTATAGCTCCTCTTTCTGGAAAGTGGTTTGGAAGTGTGACACAAAAAATAATAAAAATTATATTTGCAATAATATTGTTAGTGTGATATAAACTGTACCTATCATTGTGCATCAACAGATTATAATAGTCATAACATCAGAATACCATGCCAGATATGTTTATGTATTTTTTAATACATACACATATCCTAAGCAGTTCTGTACTGCTTAGGATAATTATTCCCTCTCTTTACTTATTCACTTCATTCAATTAACTAGATGATCTTTAAGGCCCCTTCCAACACAAACCATTCTATAATTCTATGAAATTAACCAAAAATACAGCAGCTTTTGAGGCATATAAACTTTTGCAGAAAGTATCAATGTGAACTGTAAATACACAACAACTGGAAGATAAAACTCATCCTCAGCTTCAGCAAGCACAAGTTATCATTTGCATTCAAAGGCTCTTCTCTCTTCTGTTTCCATCTTATGCAAATGTTCACTTTTCATTTGTCTTGGTATTTATAGCAGCTCAATCAACTACTCAGTACATGTATATAAGCAGAGTGCAAAAGCTCCTGAAACAGATTTTCAAATATCAACATTAAATATCAGGAGTCAGGAGGGATTTGACATTTCAGACATCCAGTAATCCTAGCACAAGCACTTAAAATAATACTGCACTGCAGACTCAGACCAGGGCCAGACAAGCTCTGCTCTCACCTTCAAACTGCTTTAGACTCATTGCCTAATAAATCTTGGGATATTTTTGTGAACTGAATATACGCAATTGTATTGACTAGACAAACAAGATAAAAATTCATGCCCAAGGCTACAGACTAAATGAATCATGGTTCTTTTGAAGATTCTTGGGAATTTCACCACAGGCATCATCAAGATAAAAATTTATGTGTATCAGAGCTGAGATAAAAATTTACAAGTCACAAGTAGCCAGTCTTGAACCCACATCTCCCCAAAGACCAAAAACATTCATTAGCTGTACTTGTCATATTGCATCTTAGTATTTTATACTTTATTTGATACCGTATTTCCTTCCAGCCACTTTCTTTTTCTTTACTTTTCTCTGCAAAGCATCTTACAACTACAGTGCTAAAAATAAATTGTGCCTGTAAAGCTACAGACCCAGTTCAAGGTTTTGGCTTCTATGAGCTACATCAGGAAAAGCTATACCTTGTGAACCTTCCTGACTCTGAAGTTGACTCCCAAAACATATCCCTAAATTCCTTGGAGAAACCTACAGAGCTTGTTAACTGCCTGCATACAGCAGCTCTCCATATGTTAAAGAGTGCAGAATTCACTTTTATGGTTCTTTCAGCAATAAATTGCACTGTGGCTACTGCAGGAAGCTCAGCTGCCACCACCACTTCAGACTGTCTTACCTACAGCAAGAAAACAGTGGCACAATTTATTGTTCCTCCTATCCAAGCTCCATGACCTCAGCTTCTGTGTAAGAGTCAGGAAAACAACTGCACACTTCTTGGGTCGTTTTTTGTCCTCTTTGGCTGCAGTGGGATAGGTAAGCCTGCCTGGCTTTCTCTATCTATCTTAGAAAGCAGGAAAGTCACCTGCTTTTTTCTTCTGTTGACAGAAATGCAACAATTACTAACATTCACAAAGCCTCCACTTACCTTCATGATGTTTTGAAGTTAAGACAACATACTTTGCACCTGAAGCCTTCAGAATATCTGCCCACTGGTTGGGATCAAAGAATTCTGCTGTAAACAGTGGCCCAAAATCTTCATAACTGAAGCCAGGTGGGTAATTGGCCTCCATAAATTTCACATAGGGCTGTCTCTTTTCCTTCTGCCAGTACCACCTAAAAAATACAGAACAAAACATGTCTGCTAATCTATTTTTAGACAAAGAGAGTTGAAATCATCAGCTCCTATTTGAGTTAACACTGAGAGGCAGAGGTACTGGAAGTACACGACACTAGCAATAGGACAAAATTGCTCCAGAACAGCATTAATTACCAAAGATTTGCTTTTCTCTTTCCTATTTGTTCATGCTCTACATCTTTGAAGCACTCTGCTTTGGAAAGGTCCCAGGATTCATGTGAAGCAATGAGAAAAGCAGCTACACTTTGAGAATGGAAAAATGACAGTCTTAGTCAGTATCCAAATCCCAAAACCACACTAGAGAGCACATACAGAAAGTCCCTGTTAGGAGCCCAGGTGGCATGAGAAATGCCCTTTTTCTGAAAAAATATGACTCATCCTCCTTAAGTCTCACACCTCAGCCATCAGGCACCTCTACTCTGCCACCCACTTGCAATTCCTGCCACCTACAAACATGTGGACCAGCAGTTTTACCTTTCTGACAGTCCCAAGTGCTTTAAACCAAATGCAGTTGATTGACCAGATGCCCACAGTCCCAGGGGAGGAGAGAGCTGTGACCAGTGCACTACAGCCACTGCACAGGTGAGGCTCTGAGCAAAAGGCACCCTACTAGAAGCATGTCCTGCAACAAAAACCTGCCAAACACTTAAAAATGCACCTCTGTCACAGGCTCAAACATGCAGGCACACATCTACCTACCAGGGCACTTGGATTTAGCAGCTAGAGGGAAAAATAAGCTGATGATCTCTTTTCACTTTCTACCTGGCAAAAACAGGACAGTTTCTATCCTGTGCTTCCCCAAGACAATGACTGGCATTGTCTCTATTCCAAATGGGCTCTGCTCTGTGTTCAAGATTGGTCTCTCACCCTCATCATAAGCAGAGATCATAAATCACCAATAGAGCAATATTTGTTTTCAACCTGCTCCCTTCCCTACTGAGCAATGAAAGAGGATCTCCAGAAACAGCACACAACATACTAGGAAAAGGGAAAATAACAAACCACAAACAAACAAACAACCACCCCCCAAACCGAACAACCTCTGATTTCAAAGTATGTAATTGCATAAACAAACAGAGTAACATCCTTGCTTCTTTTCCTCTGTCACATGGCTTGCTAAGATGAGCACTTCCACTGAGCTGACATGATTAGATTCTAGAAACATCCTTACCAAGGCCATGCAGCTGCTAACACAGGATCTCAGTTGTCTGACTGCACATGCTGCTAGAAGGCCTGAAACAGCTCTACACCCACACATACCTAAGGATGGGGGACTCCAGGAATATAAAAAGCAACTTCATCAACTATATTAGAGAGTTTTGGAGTCTTTTTAGAACAACAAAGACCAAACGCTTGATCCTGAATCTGTGCACCACTATCAGACCACAGCATTCAGACTGAGGCTTTAACCAAAACCTAGCTCTGTCACGCCCCCCAAAAGTAATTTATTAGTAAATGGAGTCTACCTTAAAAAACTGCTGAAACCCTTAAATATAACTCTGAACAAACCAAATATTGTCAGAAAACAGTTGTTTGTTTAGATCTACGTTGGTTTGTTTTGTGAATATTGCATTTAAGGTTCACCACAGCTCTGCCACAGAGCTGCTGTTATCTTCATCTTTTAAATGATAATGTGACTCACTTGAAGTCGCACAGGAAGTACTTGGTAGAGCATGGAAAGATGACAGCAGAAATATGCTTACAGCCAAAGGGCCTGAACCAGCGAACACTCACAAAACAAAGGTTTTACTGAGCCTCCGAACTAAAATTACTTGGACTCTCTTGAGTGGAAAGCAGTCTTGAAACCCAGTAATAACAGAAGAAAACCCCCAACAGCACAAAATATACACAAGAACACAGCAGGCTGCTTGCTAAGCAAGAGCGGCAATAGGCTCCTGCACTCCCGACAGTGCTCCAGCAGCAGTACCATCCCTTCAAGGTAGTCCTGCCGCTCAACCAACCACCTCTTTCACCAACAGCAAATCACATCTCTCAGCTCTGCAAGATCTCTCAGTCAAGGTATTCAAGTTTTAGGTCTGAGCAGGCAGATGGTCAGACACACCCGAAGCACATCCAACTCTGCTTCCTTCGCACGGGCGCCACGGAGTCCGTGGCCTTGGGTGGACACACACCTCTTCCCACACACCTGAGCTTCAGGGTCAGCCTGCAGAGGGGCTCTAACTCAAACCTCCGCCGTACGAGGGGGGACACACCCCCACCGCCGCCTGCCCTGGGAGCTGCTTGCCAAGCCAACCCCTCGGACCGCTGGTCCGACCCGCCCGCGGCGGCTGTTCCGGAGCGGCCGGACCCCGCAGCTCACCAGAACCACTCGCTGCCGAAGCTGGGCACCGAGAACACGCCCCAGTGGATGAAGACGCCGAACTTCGCCTCGTCAAACCAGGCGGGCAGCGGCCGGGCGTCCAGCGAGCCCCAGGTGGGCTCGTAGCGGGGCCGCGCCGGCAGGAGCGCGGGCAGCGCCAGCACCAGCAGCGGCGGCAGCAGCGAGGCGAGCCCGGGCGGCCGCGACATGGCGGCGGCGCGGCCGCGGGAGAGAGAGGCGGCTCCGCGGGGCGGGGGTCGCGGCGCTGCTCGGCCGGGCCGGGCCGGGCCGGTGTAAGGGGGACACGAGCGGGGCTAGGCGGGCTGTCCCCGCCCCAGCGCCCGCCCCGCCGGGCCCCGTGACACGCCGGCCGGAATGCGGCCGGTCCGCACGGCCCTGGGTGCCGGGCTCCGGGTCTGCTCCTCCCCCGGCGCTCAGCCGGCACGGCCGGCCCTGTGCGCCTCACCCTCCCTGCCTGTCTGCCGGGGTCTTGTCCCCATCGGTGCCGCTTTATCTGGCTGCTCGATCACAGATTGCCCCCTGGATTTTAAGGGTTTTAAGGAAATGAAGTGACTGGCTTCTGCCTCGGCCGACATCCCGCAGTACTTCCCCCGGGAGCACCGGCCTCCCCGCAGCACTCTCCCGAAAGCTCCTGCCGGGGTCTGCTGGATCTACAGCCGGATCCAGGGCTGAGCCTTGGATCCGCAGCCAGGGTCTGCTCCAAAGGCGGCCTCGGCGGCTTGCTGGTTTTGCCCTTCCCGCCTGCTTCCGACCGCAGGCTCAGCTTCCCTGCCCTTCCCAGGAAGGACAGAGTGTAGCATTCATCGCTCTGCAGCTCCTTCCAGCCGACTTGTACGTGGTGGCTTCCAGGGTAGAGAGGTGCCCCAAAGCCTGTCAGTGAGATATTTCTTTGATCATTAGAATGGCCTGTGCTGAAGCTGTCTCGGTTCAGTAGATAAAACTTGGCGTTTGTGCTGCGGATCACGGGTGGCAGGCGCGCACTTTAAAAGGTGCATCTACTACCTGAGAGGAGGTTGTAGCCAGGTGGGGGTCGGTCTCTTCTCCCAGGCAATCAGCAGTAGGACAAGAAGACACGGGCTTAAGCTCTTCCAGGGGAGGTTTAGGTTGGATATTAGAAAGAAGTTCTTTACAGACAGAGTGATCAGGCATTGGAATGGCCTGCCCAGAGAGGTGGTGGATTCACCATCCCCGGAGGTGTTTAAGATGAGGCTGGATGTGGCACTGAGTGCCAAGATCTAGTGATCACAGTGGGGTTGGATCAAGGCTTGGACTTGATGATCTCAGAGGTCTCTTCCAACACAGTTAATTCTATGATTCTATGATCTTCCAGCAAATTTGTTGCCAGGGCTGGTGCTTATCCAGTCTTTCCTGATGCCCGAATTCTGTATTTTTGCTTCAGCCCTCAGACATCATGGGACAGCTTTTGTAAAATAATTTGGTTGAATCTGCAAATACGAGTGGAAATTTCTTTGGCAATCTCATCAGAACAGTTGAAAATGAATGACCAGGCAGCTGAATTAATCTCTCTCCAACTGGGAAAGATGAATACTTGACTGCTGTTCTATGGAAACAGAGCTTCAGTTTACAGAGCTATTAACCGGAGTTGTTGTACCTAATTAAAAAAATATTTAAAGGTCTGTGAAAATAGGATGTGCATGATTTTGTAATATTTTCATTTATATACCTTGATGAAAATATTAAGTTACAGGCAGGTAAAAACCACTCTGACTTCCATGGTATTGTTCTTTCTGACTGACTGTTCACATTTCTCTGATTTACAAAAGCACTTTGATATTACAGAAGGAGCCTCTTCATATCTATTTTACATTCAGTGCTGACCGACTTTATGTCTTCTTTTGCCTTCACCTCTTTAGATGTCACTGTGCTCCTTGAAAGGAATCTTTAGATGCCTTGACCTCTTGCTATGGTATCTTTTCTAGTTTATCTTTCAATTTCTGCATGTTCTCCTTTTTGATCACACCAAAGGATTGCAGACACTGAGTACCTCCTTGATATGGGAATTTTCAAGCATACATTCTGAACAGCAGGACAAAGTTACAACTTCTCTGTAGCTCAAAATGTTTGGAAGGAAAAATGATTTAAAAAAAGGTCAGGCGTCTGTCCCAAATCACACTGACCTGCCATCAGCTTTGATGAGGTTTGGAGGAGGAACTGTGTATTTCAATAAAGAACTTGATCACATCTTTTAAACTGAAAAAAAAAAAAAGTGGAAAACAGTAAATAGCAGTCATAAGTACACTTCTAATTAAGGTTCAGAAAATGTCAGTAGCCCACACATGCCCAGCTACTGAAATCTCCAGTGGGTGAAAGTCCTCAGTGTACAATCACATCTGTAATGATGCAAGCTGCAAAGGGTAAATAATAAAAATAGCACATTGTAAGATTTAGTGAATAACACAAGACTGGTGTCAGCAGCTGCAAAAAGCTCTCTAGGTCTGGGTACAGCGTGCCTGCCTGTCTGACGCTGGAGCCTCTGGGCCCCCATGGGAGCGTCTGTAAGCAGGGAGCTCGCTGCTGTGCCCTGCCAGGAGAAGTCCCTGCCTCTCCCTCTCACAGCACAGTCCCACTGGAAAAGTTCTGTGGCTAGGGAAGGAGCAGGCTGGTCTGTCAGCAGAGGGAATAATGAAGGCAATTCCCTGGGAGATGCAGAGCAGAAGAGACCTTTTGACCTGACTAATGGCTGACATACGAGACTCATGTACTGGATCGATTGCTTGGACAAAGGGAAGGGTGCCTGCATCGTGTGACTGCTGGGAAGACCGCAAAACCTGTGGCTCCTGTGCCTGAGGAGCTCTGTGGGACTTGGCATTGAGAGAAAAGCACTTGCTTGCCTGGGTGAAAGCAGAAACCAGAAACTGAATTTCACGTGGACAAGTTTCAGACTTGATAGGTTTTGATTCAGACCTGGGGATTAGTAGTTGGTAGTTGTGATAGTTGTTTTAATACATCCTGAATGCAACTTTCATGTTAGGTAGCTGGATAATGCAGTACTGGATGCATTAAAAATATAGGGTGCAGTCCTGTCTGTCTTTGCCATTGTGGCTTCAGGGCAGCGGGGATTTTATTCCAGGCAGAATATAATCTGATTTGCCTGTAAAAAGCAGTGTAAACATTAAATATCCTTTTAAATATGAATCTTGTTGTAAAAGTGTTTCTGTAAAACACCAGAAAATGAAAGCACAGAACTTGATTTTGCTTCTGCCTAAGTCTGTGTGACTGACTTGAAAGGCAGGAGAGTACCTTCCTCCAAGAGCTGAGTAAAGCCTCTTGCGTGCAAACCAATCTGGGGGGGAGATACTTGACTCATCGCCCTCCCTGCTCTTCTACAGGAGTGCGATGCCTTGTGTAACCTCCTGGTTTTGCGGGGTGGGGGAGGGAGGGCACCCTGCTACACAAAACAGAAGTGGTGTGGTTTGCTTGGCTCTTTTAAACTGATTATCTTTTTTCTTTTCTTTTTTTTTTCTTTTCCTCCCGAGAGCTGGAAATGACGGGAGCGAGGAGCATGAAGACACCCTGGGGGATGCGTGCATCCGCGCACCTACCCCTCCACTTTGCTTTGCTCCTGTGCAAACACAAATTTTATGTTCCCAGAGACCCAAAAGGTCGACGGCGTCCCAGCGGGGCGGTCGGACGAGGGAGGCGGCTCTTCCTCTACAAACTTTCCCTGTCCCCTCCCTCGCCGCCTCTCTCCCTCCTCTTCTCTCCTCCCTGCGCCTCTCGGCTCCCTGTCGGCGATGGCTGAGAGGCCGGGGAGCAACGGGGCAGCCCTGCTGCCCGTCTGGTCCTTACCCGGTCCCCGCGGCCGCTCCCAAAGCGACATCTCCTCCTTCTCCTCCTCCCGGAGAACCTGTCTGCTGCGGTCCATCGCGGGAGGCTCAGGTAAGGGGGAGGGAGGGAGGGAGAGACCTCTGAGACGAGCTCAACTAAAGAATTATATGCTCCTCCACACCCTACCCAGCTCTCCCAGACCCAGGACTCGATGGCCAAAGTGTGCATCTCTGGTTTACGTGGTGCTTAATCTACTCCTTGAGATGGTGTTCGGAAAGTTCCTGGCTTATTATACCCATGTTCTCACACCTAAATCAATCCTGGTAACACCATGGGTACCCACCCGTTTGAAGTCAACACATCTTTGACTTCAAGGGCTGAAAAGTCCCAGGAAAGCTTCAGGGTATATTGCCAGGACATCAAAACTTCTCGTCCTGCCGCTTCACACATAACGCTTCGGCTGCATGTTAGAATTTTACCCCATGCACTTGTATCTGTTTCTTGATTTTCATTAGTAGGTGAGGCAAAAAAAAAGTGTAAATCAGTATCTCACCGTCTTCCTTCAGGAGGTAACCACTGCAAGTGGACACAGGATGATTTGGGGGTGGAAGCTGGACCTTTGGGACAGAGTAGGCTTCCTGCACGATTCAGAGTAGCTTTGCTCTGTTAAATGAGAGGAAGTCAGGGCCCCAGTTTACAGTGCAGGTATTTGAAAGTGGCCAAAGTGCCTGGGCTCTGCTTTATTCAGTCTGTTTCCTGAGGTAAGGCATTACGGAAAATGAAATTCTGGTCTCTATAGGGCTGAGTACATTTTGAAAATGTGTGCTTCCCTGGTTGCAAATCAGCCCTGCTCTACTGGCTAGAATAAGGCTGCAGGCATATGCATCCCTGGTGATGTAGGTACTTTGGATGCACTCTCACACTGCTGCACAGAACTACACCACCATCAGGGAAGCTCCAGAATGCACTGAGGGACCTCTTCTGCTGCAGTACAAGTAAGGCAGTGCAGTGCGTGTTTGAGTCTAAAATGGACCACAATGTCCTCTTATGTTTGCTCCTCAGGGAGCCTTAAGATGAAGCAGTCCATGTGCTTGGGGAGGATCAAGTATACAGGCTGTGCCTGCCTGATGAGGAGAGAGGGAGTGAAAACTTGCTTAGTCACATAGGAGCAAGTAGATTCAACTTGTGGGGCCAGAGGCTGCAAGCAAAAACAACTCTATGAGCCAGTTTCTGTATCATTTTTTGCTCTACATTTCTCTGTGTCTGCTTAAAAGTTAGTCCAGTGAAGGAAATTTAGGATAGGGAGTAGGGAGGAGATTCCAGTGGTTTGTCCAAATCAGAACGAGCTACTTTTAGGTGTAAGGTGTATTTCAGCACTGCCTGTAATAATGTTGCATGAACAACGCCCTATGACTTGATCTGTACACCCCTGAATCCAGAGGGGTTGACACAGAGGGATTGTCACAGAGGTTGACAGGATTGAGACCATGTCAATGTCAGACTATGTTCTTTGTTGGCTTAACTACAAAGACTGCTAACAATGAGCTGGGTTCATCATGAGAAACTGGCAAATCGAATGGAGGTAAAATTATGGTGTTTTCAAAGATGTGTTGTTATTTGTAGTTTCTTACACACAACATTTAGGCCTCCCTGTTGCCCTTCTTGGCTTTTGAGGATTTGTCACTTCCTGCCAGTAAGTGACAAATGCTGCTTTCTCTGGTTTTTATTTTTTTGACATATTTTCTTTCATTCTGCATTTTCTCTATTGCTGCTTCCTGTATCTTTTTTTCCAGCTGCTCATTGGATGCAAAAACACTTACATGCTGCCACACAAGTGTTGATTCCCTCTTTAAAAAGGAAAGTATTCATTAAAGATGCAAAGCAGTTTAATTTTTAATGTGATAGTTAGAGAATTGGTTTTATATGAGGTGCCATTAAAATAACCTGCTTTTTCATTCCCCCACTAACCTAGAGAACAACTGTAATGGGAACAGAAATGTGAAGCGCTTAGAGAAGCAGAGTCAGTATTTCTGCTTCTACCTTTTCTCTAGCCATACCATTTGATTAAAGTAGATCTCTCATTTACATCAGATGTTACCTCTGCTCAAGCTCCTGCATTTATAGAAGAACAATTTGCATTTTAAATAACCTGCAAAATGTTTGCTTGCGACCTGTTCCTGGGCTGAATCACTTGCAATTGTTAAAGTCACAAGTTGCAGTTTCTGTTGCATATTTGTCTTCATTTTCCAGATCCTGACACCAGTTCTGGTGAGAAGACATTGTCTCCTTTCACTGCATCAGTGATAGTTTGGTACCCCATAGATGGTTTGCACTGTCATTTATTTTACCACATCCTGATTCACCATTCTCAATGCAGGATCTGTGAAGAGGCAATATTTTTAGACACCCTTCTAGCTAATTGAAAAATAATAGCTTTTTTAAAGCAACTTTGGCAGTGGCTCATAAAATTCATCTGTTTGTTATCCTAGTTCAGTATCTTGATAGTGCAGTGAGGCTGGTCGGGTGGTCCCCATCTTTATGCTGTCTGTGCTTTCTTACCATCAGTCCTTCTGCTATTCTTACACACTGACAAAAGCAACTTCCTGGTATCATTTTACAGCATCTCACTTCATTAGCTGCTGTCCAGTATGTGAGGACAATATATTTTCAGGATTTTCTTCTTAAAGCTGGCCTTTTCTTTAGTGTTAGTGGTGGAAGATTACTTAATTTCTCTCTCTGGGCTCTCACCTCAACCATTATTTTGTCAAAGCTTTACCTTCCAATTCTTTTTTTATTTCTTGTAACCACTAGGAGGAATAAGGTGATCCTCATCATGAGTAAAAGTGGCATGACCGAGAATTTTGATTTAGACCCTAAAAAGTGTAATGTCAGCAAAGTTCAGAGCCGGCATACCTCTAGTTTGTTGTGCCAGGCATAGCCTGTGCATCACTTCAATGTCATGGTACATCCCACCTGACAACTGGCTGGTTTGCCAGAGCATCGAAAGGAGATTGGTGAAGAAAAGCTTACTCTCTTAAATTTCAGAGCAACACCAGAGCCACTTCAAGAAAGCTGCTTGAATTATATACCTTTAAGCAGCTTTCCGTGTTTATTGACTAGATTTAAACTCACCTTAAAGGTGGATCAAGTTCGTTTCTTGATTTGCCCAGCATAGTTGGGGACTGAACTGCAAAGTCCTCTTGAAACAAAGACCCTGCTAAGATGCTTTCCCAAAGCTCTTCCAAACCCTAGATTAGGTGGTTAGGGGGGCTGAAGGTAGCTCTCAGCACAAGTGGTGAGTCCTGGGGTGCAGGGTGGAGGAGGTGTGCTCTGTCATATCAGCCACCTCTGAGCCCCAGTTGCGAAGCGGAGCGGAGACGGCGGTTCTCTTTGTGACAGCCCTCAGGCACCAACCTCAGCTGCTGCGGTGCCCGTTCTTTATCTTCATGTCCGCCCAGACAGTTTTCAGTTCGCTCTCTTTTTAGTGCTGTGGGTTTTGCTATACAGCCTTGCATTTTGTTCCGAAGGCAGTGAGGTCTGTGGAGAGATACATCTTGGTGAAAAGGGAACTTTACTGCTCAGACCAGAAGTCAAAAAACCACCCATTTCTACTCTGGGATTGACATTGTCACACTGTTGCAGTTCCTCTTGAGGTCTTGCTCTTTAGCAAGAAGGAGAAGTTTCAGATAATTTGTTCCATTAGTAAGAAATGCACCTTTCAGATAGAGAGGTGAGCTCCTCAAGTATGTTTCCATTCCTTTTGTGTGTTTTCCTGTGAGCCTTTTTGATGTCAGACAAGAAAAATCTACCTGAGAATTCAGACAGCAATTCATCAATACCTCAGGCTATCCTCCAGATGTTGGGTTGCAGAAGAGAGTGAAAGCCTGAGTGAAAATGACAGTCCTGCCTCAAAACTTGTACATGCCAGGATTATTTGGGGAATTTTTGTGGGTTAATTTATTCAAAATGATAATGAGTAACAGCCGCAATGCCATCTGCTGCTGACTCCAGAACAGGGTGAGCAAAAAGATGGCTTAAAAACCCCCTGTTAAGTGAAGAACTGGGGAAGCTTTCATGTAGTGATCAGAGCATCAAAGTGGCTCATATTAGATGGGAAGAAAATTGATGATATTTGGACTTATTTTAGCTTTTATTTTAGAGTGCTCCACTTTGCAAACTTAACAAATGTCAGATTCTCTTCTTAATGGACAAACTTCCTGGTTCATGCAAAGGAAACATTTTTGACAGCTGAGGGTATTTGACAATCTAGAAATGGTGAAATCCAAAATACTCCTAACATAGACAGTGGCCTGATTACCTGGGGGCATGGAATCTAGACAAAAAAGCAAATTTTGCTTGGGTAGGTAGGTAGCTGTTAACCTTTGCCCGTATTTCCCACTGTACTTGTACTCGTATTTCCCCAAACAGCTACAGATTCCAATTTCCATATTCACCAAGCCCTACCAAGGTCTATGGGAGTTGAATTCAGCATTTGTGAAGAAGACATCAGATGTGTTTCGTGAGGGCAGTTAGAAAGATAGTGTTTCTCAGTTCTAAGATGGGGTTGATGAGGGAGAAGATCGATGCTGTGAGAGAACCCCATTACTAAAGCAGCTGATTTTGGGACATTGTATGAAAATATGGGAGTTATGGGAAACCACCATTCTCCTTGTATCAAGCAAGACTTCTCACAATGTAAATTGAAGTACAGAATTTTGCAAGAAGACTGAAGCAGATAATTTGAGGTAGAAAACTGTAGTAGAAATTAAAACAAATAATAATTTTGGGCGATTTAGAAACTAGACTCAGTACGACTGTATAATTTCCAAGAGATTGTGCATCCTGTCTCTAAGTCCACTTTACTGTCTTTCCATCAATTTGCAAATTTGAAGTATCAAGAAGAGGTAGCAAGCATAACAATATGAAATTTGACATGTGCTTATAGACTGAAAGCATTGACTTCTTTGTAATAATCTGCTTAGACCATTGTCCCATAATGTTAAATTCCTTCCTGGTCAACCTTATATGTAACTTCAGGAAAAATGGAGGAAAAATTCAGGAATCTTAGAACGTTTTGTACTGCATACACTGACAAAGTTTAAGTCTTCCTGAAACCAGGTTAGTTTATAAGATAGATGTGCATGCAGGGAAAAAGTGTGTGTCAGAATACAGTCAGCCATTTCTAATGTGAGTTTATACCATAATGCATGCTAAATAAGAACCTGCCTTTTTTATACTGGACTAAAAGATATTGTCCCACACCAGCTTTTGCAGAATAACTGGAATAGGTTCTTGTTATTAGACTAGCCTGATTAAGTGTGAAAGGGGAAACCCTGGGAACACTATGGTTTACAAATACAAACCATGTATTCTGTATGTCATTTACACATGACCCAGTTTCTGAGACAAAAACTTTACAGTCATATATTCAGACTTGGGCTCAGGCTTGAAAAAAATAAGTTTCTAAATGTGATGATAATCTTCATGGTTGGCTAAGTAGAAATTGAACTGCAAGCATTTGCAGCATAGGCTTTAATGTGTGTTTTGCAGCAGCTAATCAGTAGCTGAATGGGGGCATCTGTTCAGTGTTTTGCTGCTGTGTGTGTTTTAGTTTCTCAGGGCCCTTTGGCACTTCCTGCTGCTGTGTGGCTTCTAGTAAGTAACCATTTTATATCAGACCACATGTCAAGTATGAAGTCTGAAGAATTGATCTAAAGAGTAGCTGAAGAAAAAGTTTACTGAATGTAAGCAACTTGTTCAAAGAAAAGTATTTGTTTCAGTTTTAAAACCTAAACATATCATTAATCAAATCCATCATTAGCATAAATAATTTCTCTTTCTTCCCTACCCCAATCCCCATTTCCTTCTCTTTTTGCCATTATTTCCTGAAAAAGCAGACACAATTTAAGGCCAAAAGGCTGGGGTCAGTTGGCAGATTTTTTAAAGGTTGGTGAAGAATTTAATTTATTATTTATTTTTTGCTTTTTGAAGTCAGAATCTTTCCAGTGACAGAAATCCTGTAAGATTTCAGTTTTCAATAACACCAGTATTAGTCTCATTTCCGATTTTTAGTAGTTCTTATAGAATACGCTTTATCATAAGGCAAACATATCTTTAGTGATAAACTTTTCTTTTCCTTTCTTTTCCCCTATCATTTTACCTGGCATGTTGCAGGTGAAATTAGTTTTTCTCAAGTACAAATCCATTGGCACAAAAGGGAAAATATCTAGAAGAAAATAGAAAATCTTGACTTCAGTGTTCCGAGTTCAACCGCTTCTCACTTTATTTTTGAGATTGTCATTTTTAAATCCCACCACAACAAGGGTTACTCTTGCTATTCATTCATGTGGAAAGCACTGTGATCTTCCTGAAATACAAGCACAGTTTGTAGGCAGTCAACACTTTTCTTGATGGTGAGCTGAGAAAACTTCTTCCCCATTATGCAGTTTTGATGCAGAATTGGACTTTTAAGATGTTGTGTATGAATTCTGTAAGTGCCTTTGATGTTGTTACAGTTTTTGAATTTGAAAGGCTGAAGCAGTGAAATATTAGTAAATTTTTTCAGTATCAAGTAATTACTATAAAGGGCTCAGAGGTGTTGGCACTACTTTAATACAGCCTGAAGCTTTAAAGCCACTGTGCTTTGCAAGTTGGCTGTGCTCTCAGGTGGAAGGAGAGCTTTGTAGAGAAGAGGAGCTAAAGAGCAGCTTGAACCACTGCACGCTTTGGTGGTGAGACACTTTTCTACCAGCTCTCATTCCTCTCATGTTATTTATATATATTTAGCACATTCTGCACTGCCCTTCCCCTTTCTCATGTTGTTGTTAAAACCACTTGGGCGTATTCAGAGAAATACAGGACCAAACAGTATGGGACTGGGAGGGAAATGTGGAAGAGTAAGCATTCTACCAGAGACGGGCAATGTGGCGACACTTCACATGCTAAAATACTGTGTGTAAATGGCGCTTTTTTTTTAAATAATGTTAATATTGTTACCAAATGTCTCAATTTCTTTTCAGGAAAATTAGCATTTATTAGCTATTTTTAGTTAAATATGTATTTTATAGCTTGATCTAATTTTTTTAATATTTGCGTGATTTGCAGTGCCCAGAAGAAAAACTTTTTTAGAGAGAGTGGCTTCCTGATAAAAGGAGTTGCTTTTTGATTCCTTTCAACTTCAGCCATGATTTCAGTCTCACACACAAACTGTGTTGGCTACTGCTTGGGGAATTTGCCCAGTGGCACAGTACCACGCACTATTTCCAGTAGCTGGATGCATCAGTTGGTAGCTCAGTTTTGGCATCTTTAACCAAGTTATTCCTATTCAAACTATACTGGAAATAAGAGGCACTCATCTATCTCTTTCTTCCTTTCACCTTCTTCCCAGTCTTTCGCTCCCTTCTTCCCTACTAGCTTCTTTTCTGTATTCTCCATAGCTTTCAGTAAATGTAATTTATATTGTGTTGATAGCCCAGACTTTTGGTGATTCTCTGTGTATGTGTGGTTGGGTATGTGTCAGGTTTCATCCTGCCCATTCAAGTCTGATGCACTCCGATGTGAAGGGACTAGGAACCTGTAATTAATAACATTAAGTTTATAAACTAATAATGCAATTACCTGCAATTAATAACATCAAGTAAGTAAAACATTATTTTCTGACTGTCACAGGGAGATAAAGGTCAGAATTTGTACAGTCAGAGCAGAAATTAATTCAGTTTTATCAATCCATTGCAAAAGGGTAAAATGTCTCCTAAAAATTCTAAAAGAAATAGTTGCTAAATATTAGGAATGAAGGAGAAATGCTTCAGAGCCTTGCTAAGATAAAGGTTGACACAGTGGCAAGGATCAGAAAACAGATGAACTCTGACACAATCCTTATTTATTTAAACTTATCAAGTTATCTTCAGTTGCTTAGAATACAAATTTTTCCTCATAAAATAGAAGTTTTGTGAAAATAATTTTTTTTGTAAAAACAGTCCTGATTTCAGGCACATTTTTGCATTTGCAGGAGAAATTTCTGACAAAATTTAAAAATGGTAAATTGTCACTTCAAAAAATTAGTCTGATGTTTTTATAATTTTTCATCATACAGGAATTTGGTATAGGAGGTTTTTTCTTCTAGTTTGGGGAACAGGAACAGAAATAAAGGCAGCAAAGAAGTGTCAGAATTTCCTTGCAACAAAAATGTTATTATCTTAAGGGACCCTGTCCACCTATACCAGGCAAGTATAACCATTGCCATTTTCCTTTCTTATGGCTAAATCAAAGGTTAAAATGCCTCCTTGAAAGAATAAGGGTGTTCAGTATATCATAGAACCAGACCACAAAGAGCATGTTAAGCAAAGTTCTCCCTTCAGAGCATGTGTATTTGCTTTTCCTGTTTCCGGGGGGAGAATCACATCTTTTAAGATATATCTGTGACTAACATACACAGTACTGAAGAAAATTATAGGCACCAAGTAGAATTGGTATTGAGGTATTGTTTTATGTCATCCACAAGCACAGTAAAGAGGGAATTGTCGTACATTTGCAGTTGAATGTGTCCTAATTGCAGGCCTTCTTTGTGTTTAAACAGAAGCAGCTATATTTAAACTTTATGAGTGAAAGGATAATTAGCAGTCATCTGCTTGCCACTTTTTAATTCCTCTGTTGCCCTGTGTCAGGGCTGCCAGTAAATGTTGGTGGTTTAAACCACCAATGAAACTGTGACCTTTTTATCTGAAAAAAAGATGAGTGCTACCAAAGCGTGGCACAAAAAGGCGGCATCTGCAAGACATATTTCTGAATTTTATTCTGATTTAAAGCAGTTTGGGCTATCTCAGAATGGTTGGATTTGAAGTAAGTTATTTTACTTACACAGACAGAGCTCTTGTAATTCATCGGAGACCAGTGGACATTCCAAGTCATGATATGAACTGTGCTAGCCCCAAGGATGAAGCATGGTAATGCTGCCTTTATTAATTAGACTTATAGGCCTCTCTGCCTGTATTTCTCTAAGTAGACTCTTGACTATGTGTCCTTAGAAGTGAGCCAAGAAGGAAGAGTTACACCTCCTCAGCAGCATGGCATCTTCCTTCCAGCTGTTTGACTTTTGAGACCTTAACATTTAAAAAAAATAACGGTGTCTTCCTGTTATGCCTTCCTGGAAACAAAACTGAATGGCATATTTCACATGTTCGTTTTAGTGAATAGCAAATTCAAAAAAAATAGGCTGCCACCCAGCTATTTAAGTATTTGGAGACACATCTGCTATGAATTTTGCCTTATTCTTTGGAAGTTGAGATAAACAATGGCTTTTGATCTACAAATAGCAAAAATAATTTTGGGGAAAGATTTCCAAAGAATCAATGCAGTAATTTTCAGAGCTTTCTCATATTTAGAAAGTCATCTTGGGATTTGTCTAATGGGATCTTCCTATGGTAAATGGTGAATATATATGTAATTTTGTAGACGATTGTGGCTTACAAGCCAAGAGCTGCTCTGTGGTACAGATGTTTATCACCGCACACATGGTAAATGAGTGCATTGTACATGCTTGTGCATTTAGTGGTCTATCTGAAACAGCCTCTGAAAGCTACATCCTTGCACTGCAGGACCTGCCAGAGCGGGGGAGAAACAGCAGAGCGAATAACTTTCTTTCAGCTACAGGGGTGAAAAACCTCGGGGAGAGCTTCAGATGTGCTGCCTACCCCTTTTTTGGCTCTGTGTCAAATAGCTCTCCTGACGATCACCAGACCCTGCAAGCAAGTTCCTCCCCGTGCAGTTTCCATGGGGAAAAATAAAGCCTTTCACTCAGTGCCTGCTGTGGAGGCAGCGCCAGGAAGCTTCACGGGTTTGCCTATCCTTAGGTAAGGAAGGGTGGCCCACTGTCTCAAAAGGCAAGGTAATTGCCCAACAGCAGTTTAGACACTACTTTGAAATCTCTTTTAATTTAAGCTGGGTTACGTAAAATGAACAACAAAAGCACTTCTTTTTTATAATGTCTAAAATAACTCGGCTGCCAGTCTTTTAAAAAGAGAAAAAAACCATCACGGACAAAATGAGCAAGATACCTGTAACCAGTCTGCTGAATTCAGGCAGAGAAAGACCCATCAGACTTTGCCTTGGTGTCAGGAGTGTAAAGATTTTCTACGCTTCTATGCTTCTTTTCTTATGTCTTCTATGAAGTTTGTAATACTATTGACTGTTTTGGATGGCTTTGCGCTTCGGTAGAGATATTGTAATTTATTAAAATTAGAAATTATGTCTTTCAGACAATACAGAAGTAGTTATCACATAAATTCCTGGTGAGTGGAAGTAACTCAGAGGAGCACACAGCTTTTCCAGCTTTCTTGCATTATTATGTAAACTCTGTGGGGAAAAAGATATTTGTTCCATTCATTCTAGGCTGAGATTGGAAAAGTGCTGCAAGCACATGTAAAGAGGTTTCTTGGGAGTGGGATTTATTGGACTGGGGAATAGTCTCCCAGGAGGAATAGTGAAAGCTTCTCTGCTCTAAGTGCTGGAAGCACTTAAAACCAGATCTGGAAATGCACTAAAATTATGTCAAATGAAACTCTTTTTTGCAGCAATGAGCAGGGTCTTTTGCAGATGTGGGGGTTTTTGTTTTGGTTTGTTTTTTTTGTTTGTTTGTTTTAATTGCTCTGTGCTTATGTCAAGTCAAGAATGACAGCAGGGGGACAGAGGACTGATCATGCAAGCCATTCATGTGCACCAGACTCACTGCGCTAAGGAGTTGAAGATGCATTTTGCTTTTTGACTGGTTGGAAGAGCCACGTCTATGACTTTCTATCTGTGGTAGGATGTCCTTTTTGCCTCCTTCAAAAGTAGAGGGAAGCCAAAGAGATGGGAAGGAATTCTCCCAAGCAGCAAATAAATAACTGAAAATAGGATAAGTGAAATGAAAGGATAAACCAGAATTCTTCCTTAGTATCTTGAAGATGAGTTCTGTTACACACACTTTTATCCTAGGCATAAGATAAGTATATATTTGGATGATTTAGGTGAATATTTAGAATATATAGATGAATTCTAATCAGCAGGTTTTTGACATTGAGAAGTGCATCTAATAAGCAAGTTTTGTCTGCCTTCTAAGACAATCGCCTTTTTAAAAGAATTATATCAAGGAGATTTTAATTCAGGCACTAATTAGTGTAGTGAATTCTAATATTTATTGGAACTCCATACTTCTGCTTCAGAGAATTTGTTTCAGTTATACATACCCCATAGAGAAAGTAAATCTCAGAAAACTAAACTTCATGCATATCACGTCTGAAGTAAATGAGAGTTGTTCTAAATTGTTTTAATACAAACATTGATTAGCATAATAATGGAAGAGAGGGGAAAAAAATCTAGAAAGACCTCTGCAAATGGCAGTATGCATCTGTCTCAGATTTAGGATTAGATGCCTCAAATTATGCACATTTGTAAGAAGAACCCGAGTTTTAAAAATACATTGAAATAATTTCTGATTCTAATCTTTTTACATGTCAATAAAAACTATCAAAATATGTGCACTTTCCAGTAGCCCTAATCTTCACCTGTTAATGTGAGCTTAATCTTTCAGAAATAGAGATATAAGAGTGACTTTTTGCAGCAATTTGGGATCGCTGTGAAAGTGATTTGGCCAGTGTAATCATTATACCAAGGAAAAATCAGAAGCCAAGTTCAGTGGCACTTGGTAGATGCCACAAGTCTGTGGGATTCACCTGATGTTGAAGACTCCTATAGTAAAGGCTGGTGTGGTTCAAGGAATCAAAATTCCTTCTTTGCAATAACATTCTAATTCAATACCTTCCCTCTGTGATGCTCTGAGGGATGTAATGTCTCAAAGTGGATTGCTCTAAGCCCTGGAATTTTTGTAATAGTGCTGAACATTGGCTGAGTTGTGTGGATAGTGGGCATTGAAATAAATACTGCCATAGAACTGCAGGGCAGTTTTTAGAAAGGGTGCATATTTTTTCTCTATAAAATTGCAGTACAGGTTCTTCTGTTGAGAATTCATGGAGCACAGGGAATATAAGCATGTCAAATATGCCATGTACGTAGTCTCTGAAGGGCTCTTGGGTACAATGATGTGGGTATATATGAAAAAATAACTGCCCACCTTCAATTCACTCCGGTTCATTTAAATGACATTTTTCTAAACCACTGAAATATAAGCATTCATCAGACTGGTGGGGCCTTGCTTTGGCTCCTAGAAAATACAGGTACACAGGCACATGGAAGGAAGGAAGCAGTTGGTAGCTATTGGGTGTCTCCAAGAGAAATGCTGAAGGTTGAAGGCTGGACATATGGATCCTTGCTCTGAACAGGGAAACAGACTTCAGCCACTGCACTTTGAGATTGCTATGGAAGGAGAAAGAGCCGGGCACCCCATTTCTTTCCCCTTTCTGTATGTGCTGTCATTTTCCCTCCCAGTTCAATGATTTGGGATAATACAGCCATTATGATCTCTCAGCAAATGCACTGGCTTTACAAAAAGGGAGGACACTCAGCACTTCCAGTAGTCCAAGCATTTTTAAATGGAACAGGGCACTCAGGCTAAGCCAGTGTGGCCCAGCCAAGCCATTGCTGTGACTGCATCCCACCAAAGTTTCACCTTCAGCGGCTGTGCAGCCCCCTTCTTTGAAATGCAGCAGTACACTGCCATTGAAGTCTGCTGCAATGTCTCGGGGGTTATGATTTCATTGTGACTTTCCACTGCTTAACACTGTTTTGGTTTGGCTCTTACATTCTCAGCTGTGTTTTTTTTCTTTTCAATGGCTGCTGGACTTTGGTGTTGAAAACTTCTGAAAACACAATCCTCCCATGTCCAGGCATTCAGAGGCTAGGAGAAAGAGGCAGAAAAATCTACTGTTCTTTTTTTCTTTTTATTTTAAAGGAAGTTATACTATGCTCTCTGTGACATCCTCATGTTTCTGGAGGCTTGATTCATGACATTGGTGCACTTGTGGTTGGCAATGCTGCTATTGACTTCAAAGGGCTTTGCCTTGGGCTGTAATACATTGCTGCAGTTTTATCACAGGAAGGCCTCTTCACAACACACAGCAAAGATTAGGTGACCTGAAGTTCAATATCATAGTCCTGTAGAAGACAGAAGTCCCTTTGTGAGAAGACTGGACTTTTTTCAGATCCAGCCTCTTAATAAATTCCTGATGTAAGCAGGCATGAGATGCATTAACACATTTTGTGATTGCCCAGGGTCAATAATGATCAAAATTAATGTGAGGTTGTTTTCCAAAGGAAATGAAACAAAGAGCAAGTAGAAAGCATCTAGAACAATGTCATAGTAGGTAACATTATAGAGCAACTTCTACCTTTATCCTGTGAAAGCCCTATGAAGGTGCACTTGATGTGGGTGTCTCCAGGCAGCTTACCTTCACAGAAGAGGATCTCCTTGTGCGATGAAAGCCATGCCTTGTCTCCTTGTTACTTGGGTAAGGACAGGAAGAGGTGGGGATTGCCCATGAGTTCTTTCAACCTCTGCTGCCTATGAGTGCGAGTGAGGAGTGTGTTAGCTCTTCTTCTCTGATGTGAGGGATATTATCTCCCTCCACTAGCCCTTTTTGTTATAGTATCAAAAGGAGTAGGAAGGGCCAGCGTGGTGGAAGAAAATACTGACTTAGACAGCAAACGAAAATGGAAAAGGTTTAAAATGTGAAATATCCCTGTCAGAAACAAAAGAAATTACTTAATTCAAATTTCTGATACCTTTTTCTTTGGTTAGTCCAACCATTACATCCACAAAGAGAGCAAATTATTTTTTCTGGAAAAATCCATTGATCCTGCTCTGCTTCTTTCAGTTTACGTTCAGCAAACTGTTTTGGCTCAGCACACTTTTGATTCCTGTTCAGTTTATTCTCCAGATATTTTGTACTGCAATGTCCACCAAGTGTGTCCATCTGGTATCAATTACTGTAGGAGTCCATCTGCTTGTGGTGGCCAACAGAGCTGATGTGCTGGACTCTTACCAGCTCCAGGTCTACTCCGCCATGGATATGAGGAGAATTGTCCACAGAACCTCTCACTCACACGAGCTTTCCCCCAGCAGTCCCCTGGCAGCCAGCTTGGCAGCTGGGAGGTTAAGACACCTAAACAAACGTGGGTGAGAGGTTCTGTGTCTCAGGGAGATGCTGCCGTGTGAGGCTGATACACTAGGTGGGGTGGTTGTTATGCTGATCAGCAAACACCGTTTCTCTGGCGCTGGATTTCTGCTGCTGCTTGCAGGACGAGAGGATGAGAAATACCGGCTTATTTATAGGGAGTGATCAGCCCTCCTGCAGCAGAGTTGGTAGATTGCCCTGAGCTGGTTTTGCCCGGTTTCTTCTCCTTCCCGGGTGAAATCACAGCAGGGTCGTCGTTACTTTCTGTGCCTTAAGCGCGAACTCAGCTGTGTTTAAGGGCACAAAGCTGCAGTAGGACGGGACGGTGTGTCAGTCTTTTAAATTTCCCAAAGCTCGCCCCACCCCCTTTTTTCTAATCCATAAAATGTATATTTAATCAACACAAAATGTTATTATCAGCCATTGCTCTTCCTTCAGCCAAGGTAATGCTGCAAACTTGGCATTATCTGTTGTGCTAGTGAAATTGGATCTCCTTGTCATATTGATTCTGATGTACTTAGGTCGGGGCTTGTGGGTTTTGTATTGATCTGTCAAAGAAACTGCTGAGCAGTGGGTGAGCAAGATCTGTTGTCTGTGTTGTTTGGGAACTAACAGAAGCACTTATTGTTTGCTGGCAGCCTGTTGCACACTTGGACATTGATCTGTTATGAGAGAAGCTGGCTTTAATTCATTTTTCAGTATTTGCACAGAGTGCTTTGACCCTGGTCCACAGCAAGTTCACGAAGGCAGACTCTCAGATTGAGCTGTACATTTATTATGTCGTCTTCTGAGAAAGAAATCATTAAAATAATTGGACTAAAATTCTTGTATGTGCTGAACCTAAAGTAGTCTTTTCTAAGACAAAATTCTATTGGATCTATAAAATGTGTTCAGAAATACACATCTAGACCTCAATCGGCATTGTGCACTTAAGTAGTTGTTGTTTACCCTGATGTTTTGTTGGCCTGCTAGAGGTTTAGATTTGATGTATGCAGCTCTAATGGCAGGTACAGAATCCCTTGACTAGTCTGAACAGACCTGAAGACAGTAGTTCCTTCTCCCAGCCTGATTATTCCAGCATTAGAAAGGCTTTCCCCAGAAGCCTGAAAGAGAGACATCACTCACTCATTCCAACTTGTAAACAATTTTATGTCAGGAAAAAGCTTTTGTTTCCCTTTTTTGTTATTTTTATTTTTCCTTTTATTCTTGGAGGAGGAGGGCCTGGCTAGATTTTTGCTTTTAAGACTGTAGACTGTATTTCATTAAAAAAACTCACAGTAATGTTAAGTGGCTCATATGCAATTGATAAGTATCAAAGATGTCACCAAAGTGGTCATGTATGCCAGTATATCTGCAATGGGAATTTTTTTCTACATGAAATAGTAAAATTATAGACACTAGATATATGACTAAAAGTAAGTCAAAGCAGTTTTCCCATGATGTATCACCAAATGAAGCATGAAAAGAACACTCTTACTAACGTATCAAAATATTTCTCTATTATTTATTCAATACTGCCTGAAATGATCATGCAAAGTGACTCAGTGAAAAATGACTGTGTCATTTTATACAATGTAATCCGTGTCCAGGAAATTACATCTGTAAGTTCTGGCCATCTCCCACATACAGGTGCAGATGAATAGGGGATGAGGGGCAGAAACTATTAGCCAGGTCCCAGCCAAGTACAAGCCTCTAGCAGCCGTATTCTTCCAGCAGTGTCCAAGGAGCCACATCTGCAAGGCTAAGGAGCCAAAGCTCCCTCACTGCACAGCACACACAAGAAATGCTTGGTGTGTTTCAGCCCCAGTGGCTCAAGAATATCTAGGACTGCTGCTGCAGGCTTTCTGAAAGCTTTGGGTCAGGCTGTGTTGCTAGAGCAGGGTGGTAGGAGATCTTCATGTCCTGCATTCCGGGGAAGGAAGCATGGTGTAGTTCCATCCAGGTCTTGAAATGTGTGGTTGGTAATATCCTTATATCAGGATGAAAAGCACAGTTGTTTGTTTGTTTCTTGTTGTTGTTGGTTGGTTGGTTGGTTAGTCTTGTTTTGGTTTCATTTGTTTTTTATGAATTTGAAAATTATGCATTAACCTATTTTGTTTGGATTCAGATAGAACATTGACCGAAATATGCAGTAAATAGCGTGGCTTACTTGATTGCTTGTTGAAGTCTTAGGACAATATAGTATCTGAAAGCTTCCTTTTAGTTTAACTGTTTAGCTTTCTTGCAAAGAGATTTAGTTTTTGATTTCGACTTAAAAACATGTGAGAGATCTATGGTAGAGAATCTGCAAGTTCTGACTAAGCCCATGAAAAAGTTTATCTATTGCATCTGACTTTCATAAAATAGAAATGTGATCATTAAACCTGTCATAGGAGGGTCTTTGTGGACTGGTCTAGCTCAGAAATTGATGTAGTTTGCTCAATTATCTTTAAATGTCATATTTTTCCAAAAGAGGCAAGGCAAAATGGATACAAAGTCCCCAAAAATGTTAAATTATTAGAATGTTATAGGATTTGTATAACTGTGCGGACAGTCAGTGGGCTGCATGGCTGATTTCTTGCACAGATTGGTATTGACAGGATTGTTCCTTTAATTTAATTGGGTTAATTGAAATGTGGGGCCAGCAAAATCTTCCTTTTAGATCAACTTCATCTCCTTCGTCTCATCATGTAAACCATGTGTCAGCAGCTTGAGAGCACGTACCTCCTTAACTGATTTATATTTGTGCTCTTTACAAACATTTCCGTGACATTGTTTTCTCCCCCTCTATTTGTTGGGCCTCCTTCTGCATTTCTGAGCTTACTTTGTGGCACTCCACCATCCCTGGCAGCCCTTGCTCAGCCAAACAACTGTCTTGGCCTGGATTGTCCTTGCTACATCTAGAAGAATTTTTTCCTTTTGGTGCAGCAACACAACACTTTGTTTGGAGGTCTGTCTCACCAGGACTGGCTGGCAGGCAGTAGATGAGTGAGAGTACCGTGCTGTCTCTTCTGCCCCCATCCCTGAAAGCTGAACAGGAAAATTAATTACGTGGGTCTGTGTTACTACATCCATGTATGGCTTCCCAGAGCAAGCCGCAGTCATGCTGTGTCTGTCATGCTGGCAGAGCTTCAGTGAAGCACCCTGCTACACTCTGGAGGAGCCGAACTTGCTGCATGGGAGCTGACATCGGCTCTTTGGGAGAGGGCTTTGCAAGTCACTGTTGCATGGCAGTGTCCTGGTCTCAGTGTAGTGTTTCATAACAATAGCCAGAGACCAGCTAGACTAAAAGTCATGCTAGGAAAGTTCCAGAATGAGCTGTGTTGAGCAATTGGCAGGTACTTAGAAAGCAATTGAGTCAATAACTAAATGAGAGAAAATATGTGGTAAATGCATTTGATTTTCTGCTTTGGAGAGCTAAGTTGCCTGGTGAAGGAAAACACTAGATGTGTCTTGATTTGGGATATCTCAACATCAAAAAGATTTTGAGATTGTTCCACAGGACTGTGTTTTACACATGAGCTGTGGAAACCATGACTTAGATGTAATCTCCGTGAAGTAGGTGTACAACAGTTTGATAAATTGCTCTCAAAAATATTTATCAGCAGTTTTCTGTCAGTCTAAAAGGACATCTCATGCTTGATCTTGCACAGGGCAATCCCTGGTCTGGTTGTATTCAATGCTTCAGTTTTGATTTGAATGTAAGGTTATAGAATATGCTTGCAAATCTTGCCACTATTACTAAGCCAGGAAAGTTGCAAGCACTGGAGAGGACAGCAGCACTGGGAGTCAAAATGGTCTTCACAAATTCACGCAAAGAGGTAATACAGCTTTCTGTCAATTTCTATACCTCTCCTTTTGGTCTGGTTTTCATATAACTATAAAGAAAGCATTATCGTAATCCAGGTAAAATTCCGAAGCACTTAAGAGGGTAATCACTGTGAAGTAATTTATGCTCAGTCTTAAGGTTTTGTAAGAATTTAAAGGTATTTGAAAAACTGCTTTGGATAAATGCTGAAACTACCACAAGAAACACACCATTTCAAGAATTCACCAAAATGCTTGGAGTTTGGGGGGTTTGTCAGACTTGAAGACTGCGACCTGAGAGGACAAGTAGAGAGCAGAAGGGTTGGGAGGTTAAGACTGCATATGATTGTGCCATTTACCCACACTGCTAGATGGGAAACAAATTAGAGGAAGGAAATTATCAAAAGACAGCCTGCCTGTGCTTCAAAGCCAAGATGGAAAATGGGAAATCCAAGAGGCAAAAGTCTTCATTGTAATCCCATTGTCCAGGCTGACCTCAGTGACAAAAGAGAAAGATACCAGCAGTAAAATAATTAGCTATTTCAAATTCATCACATTTTAATAATTCAAACACTATTAATAATGCAAATAGAAAGAATATTTCAAATATATTTTTGTCAGAGTCCTTCTGTAATATTCTCTTTCTCACTGAAGGAAAGAAGCTTATACTTCTCACCACCCTGCAATGTAAAGAGAAGAACAACATAGCTCTGAAATACCCAACCACCTTTTGTAACAGCTTTAATGAGTTTTTTAATATGGGTCTCAAGAGGGCACCATTCTCCGTGTATCTAAATATGCTCTCCGGCAAATTCAAGCAGCATGTTCTTGGTGAAATGTTGTTATTTTTAGAAATAAACGAAGCAGGATACATCATTTCCCCTCCTACACGTTTGTTGACGCTTTAATAGAAAGACCTGTGTTCAGAAGTTAATTACGGCATCCTAGCTTGTGCACCAAATAGGCGCTAAAACTGCAAGTGATTTCTATTGTAAGGGGAAAAGAAAAGGAACAATGCCATACAAATGTTGCTTTGGAGTTCTTTTTAAGTCTGATTACCACCCCAGGAAAAGAGTGATGACTTGTTTGCCACAAAAGGGATTAAACTGCCTTGCATGACACCCTGGGAATGGATGCCCAGGTGAAAGCCATGTTACAATAAACAGGTTATTTTGAGTAAGAGCTAAGGAAGGAAAGAAATAGCACAAACCAGCTTGCTATCTGCATTTGGCCGCTTTTTGAACTCTCACACAACCCGATACGCTGTTTTACTTTGGAGAAGAAATTGATAATAGAAGCAGAAATGTCTTTGATTTCTTCATCTGCTTGTGCACTGAGTTCTGTTTCCCTGAAGACAGTGGGAGTCAAACAAAAGGGCGTAATTTCGCTACTTGCAGCTCAGTCTTTTTCAGCAGGCATTTGGTCTTAGGTTTTTCGTAGGACGTCTTTCCAGAGTTTCCCTGGCTACCTTGTTGCCTCTTCAGTCAAATTCTCTGGTCTTTCTGCCCTTCTTCACAAGATATGCATAATTCTGTGGAAAGCAACCAAGCAGTTTGAACCAGATTTATAACATGCTGTTGAGTTCATCATAATACACCTCTCCACACTGGAAGTTTTTATATAGTTCATCCTCTGGCTCCATGCTGGAGTGGAGCACTCTTGGAGTTCTGACTCAGAAGAAAAAGTTCGGGCTGATAAATTATCAGCATTATTACCTGAAACTACTCTGGGATTTCATTCTTCTTCTGCTATACTGGCCAGCCATGAAAGTATACTCATGAAAGTATAGCCTATGGTGGCACAGTTGCATCCTGAGCTGAAAAATATTTACCTTGTCTATTCATTCAGCAAAATCAAACTCTTTTTATTGCATTTTTCCCAACACCTGCATATGCCACATCTGCAGCTTGCCAATTTGTCTGGTGTACTTTGCTGATATCAGTTGGGCTCTGTGTTTGTCACATGCATTTTACAGTAATTTCTGGCAAGCATATTAGCTACCAAATTGGAATAAAAATGCTGTTGTTAACAAGCCTCTGCAGGGAAAACATGTATTTTGTAATAATTAAAATATACCTGTCCTTTCATTACCTTTGAACATCTGTTCTGTTGCTGTTGTTAGAATATCATCAAGCTGTGCAAGGCAAAGTGATGCTTTATGTGGTACCTAAAGCAGTTAGGGACAAGAGTTTAGCAGAAGTCTAAGTGAACAGACATTCCTGTGACTGATGAGGGTACAAAGAGTCAAATTACACATACACTAACAGACAGTCAATTCACCACAATTTCTGCACTTAAATAAGTGAAGTTAATCTTTGACTATTAGTAATTAAAAATATATATCATTTTCTGGAAGTATGAAGCACCTTGTACTAACAGTACATGGAGCTGCAATTCTAGTCTAGCTGGATCTCTTAAGCAGGTGGTCATGCAGAGACGGTTCTCAGTCATAAATATCTCATTTTGGGTCAGGAAAGAGCAGGTGAACTAGATACAGGAAAAAAAGATGAGTTTTTAATTTCAGAGGTCTCTACCAGCACAACACAGACAGATCCTGTTTAGGCTCACTGGACATGCTTCACTGTTACACAGTCCATTCAACTTGAGATCCTGCCCATGAAGGAGGAAAGTAATGCTTGCAACTCCACAGAAGCTCAGGGACTGAAGTAGTAGTAGCCCTGAGCTTGAAGAGATGAGGTATAATTCCATCAGACCTCATACAGATACCAGTTTTTCATATCGATAAAATAACTTGGACTATAGGTGTGTGAAGCAAATCCCTTCTATGTGGAACAGAAACTGAATTAATTGAGAATTCAGTCCTAGTATGGTAAATTAGGGAATAAATTTATAGATAGATAAATAAACAGTTTTAAAAGTCATTTGGGAGGACATACTCAAGAAGTGTCTTTAACTCTGCTCTCCTTAACAAATATTGCAGCATCTGGCAGCACCTAAAAGTGCTCATTTATTTGATAGTCACTTCTGGTTGATGGATTTTACTTTATTATGTGCACTATGGAGTTCAAAAACAATACAGGTTAGTGGAAAGATCTATATGATAACAATACCTATCAGTATGTAAGGGAAAGAGACAGTAAGATTGCAAGCTGAAGTTGTTCCTCTCTTTTGCGGATCTTGTCAGGTGTCTCCTCTGGTCATTTCCAGTTTGCTCAGATTTCTCTTTCACAAACCAAGTTACAAAACAGTAACCTCTAAAAGATGGTCAAGTATGTCTGGCTAAGTGTACAGTGTTTCATGTATCATGCATGACTTCACACTAGCAGTTATTTTTCAGCTTTCAGAGTTTGAAAAGCTGCTTTTGCTTTTTCAGTATTTATTTAGTAATTTCTCTAAGGGTGGCATTAGTCATTTAAGTGAACATTATCGAGCTCTCACTTGTCTAAATTTTACTTCAACTGAGAGAGAGGGTTAAGACAAGTGCACTACTCTGTTGCATTGCTGAAGACTTCATGTATTTTCACTCACAGTACTTAAAAAAAACCAAAGCACCCACAATCTCCCCTATCCTTAACATAAGCCTGGCCACGTTTTATGCTCAGAGATGAAGTCCTCTCCGGACTGAAGCAGAAGTTTTGCTGTTGGTTTCACCATAAATTGGGCGTTGCCTCAGATCCTCAGACCAGGATATATTGTCTTTCCTTGTTTTTTCTTTACTGAATTATCTGTTTGCAGATTTTAAGGGAAAACAGAAAGGGAAAACCTTTTTTAAGGGAAAACCTTTGTTTATGCCTCTCGGTGAGGTTAAATTCCCTCTCTTTTTACTGTACATAAGATTGCAAGAGAGAAATCTGCAGAACACACAAAAAAGTAGTGGGCAGAGGGTAAGAATAAGGTCTCAAGATAAGGAACGGGGTAAAATGTTCTATAAATCTACTATATGCAGTCATTTAGGAATGATAAAGGTCTGGCATTTCCCTTCAGTAAGGATAATGAAGACTGGTCTTTTTACATAGATTCATGGCACTAATGCCAGAGGGGTTGTTAGGTCTGACTTGTGTGATACAAGCCCTTAAATGATGCTCATTTACCATTTTGTTGAGCTCAGTAACTTATGTTTTATTGTTGTCATCGAGAAAGACATCCAGTCCTGATGTGATGACCTCCAGAGACAGAAAATCCACCAATAGCCTTGGTAGCTTAATCACATTTGTTGTTGCAATAGATACGTTTTTACTTGAAATTGCCTATTCTCAGTTTTCAACCACTGTTTCTCATTGGAACTTTCACTGACAGAGTAAAAGGCCTTTTGTTTCTTCTTGGTGCCTTGGCCCCTATGACTTACAATGTGTGTTCACTTTTTGTGTGTCATTAGAAGTCTGAAGCATTTTTGCTTGTATTAGCCATTGTGATGGAGTCAAATACTGAGGTGGAGGTGTTGCTGCAGTACAACTGAGCCAGAGATAAACTGAGATCCAAAACTGGCTGTCCTTTTATCCAGAGCTTTGATTTGGCCTCTTTATAGAAAATCTGTCCTACTACAAATACAGCATCTAACCAAATATCATGATTGTTTCAGAATGTTCAAAGATGTTAATAGATTTTCAAAGCCAGAACATTTTATAACAGGCTTTGTAATTGTGTAGCTCAGATGTGGGAACCCTGCAGCTCATAAAATGGGGTTTGAGTCTGGAGCTTTATTTCAGCATACACACAGATGCAAACTTTCTATTCCTTGTTATTATCATATAATAGTGAGTATTACAGGAGCCAGCTACCTTAAAATTACGCTCAGAAGTCTTATTTTGAACTGATTTTCTCTATTTCCTATATCTGATTTAGCCTGACACTCTGGGTAGCAAAGGCCATGCTCTGAGGTAAGGTTTTGGTTGTAACTCATCTGTTTCCATAGGAATAGTAACTTGTTTCAAAGCACTTGTTAGTGATATTTAAAGAGGAAAGGAGAGAGGTTATTTCAGTTTGCCTGACAAAATTCACTTATGTGAGGAATATGTTACATTAATGCAGGAACACCCACGCCAGGGATTGTAAATGGCTGTCCAGGTCTTATAGCCTTTCTCTCAAAACATTTATCCAGTTTTCTAGGACAGAGAGCAAAATATCTCTTCTGCACTTTCCCAAATCATAGCCCTTATCCCTTTAGTAGTCATTTGCTTTTCCAAGTAATTTCCAATTTTGGGAGATTGTAAAGAGCGAACAGAAGGGCATGTTTTGTTTCTGACAGCAAATACTTCTGACAGCAGTTCAGTGGAAGATGTGTGGCAATTTCTGATCTGTACACCTTCCTCCTGTTGCAGCCCCACTTGGCTCTGTAGAAGCTGGTCCATGACGGAGTCTGAGAGTTTGACTTCCATTAATAGCCGAACATGGAGGACTAACCACAGCCTAGTTTGTGTGTGTACGTGTCCTCACGAGAAGGAAAGAGGAGGGAAGAAATGGAAGCAATACAGAAATAATGGCTGTCTAAGAGGGAGGATGGAGCGCAGATATTGAGACTTACGGTGTTTTTACCAGCACGTCGATTAGACCTGACTCTGAGTAGATTTAATTGTTCTCTGAAGGCAGACAGCCTGCCAATAGTTCTGAGCTGGTTTAAACAGTAGTAAAAATCCTTGAAACCATTAGATGTCTTGTTTCTGAGGCTCCCATCGCCAGCTGTGCAGCTGTGCTCATGGGGACACAAGCAGACTGTTAGTATATATTTACTTTTGGTCATGTCAGGGCATGGCACAATTCGTTCAAGCACATCCAAATCCAAGAAATCCTCTAAACATTTCCAGGTCTAGGTAAGCAGTTGGACACATGCAAAACCTCCATAATGGGATCAGTGGGAAAGCTAAAGAGGAAAACTTTGTGTTTATTTTTCCAGATACTTCAAAGCAAACACATATGATGCCACTTTGTAGATATAAGTTCACTAAAAGCTAGGATTCAGAAAAAAAAGTTACAATTTACCTAAATAATCAAGCATTTAGAGATGGTTTTCTTGCCATGCTTTTGTTTCCTGCTGAGCACCTCTCTTCATGATATGCTGAAACCTCTTTCTTGACCTCTCCCCATGTCCCTGCTCTCCTCTCCCACTTCCTCTGTCCCTCCTCTCACTCAGCCCTGCCACACTTTTCTGCACTGAACTCAACATATGCCCAGCCCCTTCCTGCTCCTTCTGAAAAACCATCTGTGCTGTGAAACTCCCAACCTACAACGACCACATATTGCTGTCTGGATCCCACTCTCCACTTGTTTTCTATCAGTTTAAATCTGTTGACTTCAGAGGTGTTGCTTCTCCCCTCGCAGCTTTTGGCAAAGAGTCAATTCCACTGCATCTGGCCAGGCTGTTCAAGGATAAAGTCTTCCTGGGGAACAAAAGGCTCTTGTTGTTTGCTCAGCAAAATAAAGCATCCTCTGCACTTGTACCAGTGTATTAACAATATTTCCAGGCTGAACTGTAGCTTCTTCACAGCAAGAGTGTATTCTTGTTACTGTCCTGCTCTCAAACTCTTTTGCCTCTGTAAGGTAGAGAAAAGTTATTTGGCAAAGCCTTCTTCCAGTGATGGTAAGACAATAGTTGCTGAGGTTTAGGGAAGGTGTCTGTTAGAGGTTGGTCCTGCATTGTCCTGAACCCTCTATCCTTACACAGGCAAGCCTATCCATGCATACTACTCAGCACTTCCTCAAGAGGCTTTCCCTTTACCTAGCAATTTTGAAGAATGTGCCAGAGGAGAGGTGGTTTTCATATACCTGAAGCCTGAAGAATGTGCATCTAACAACTCTGTATTTATAGAGATGTTACTAACGAAGGATTTTGGTGCAGTTTATAAAGCATCCTTTTGCATTAAGTTACAATCTTCGTTACCGACTGGAAGATTGGGATTTGTCTGTAGCAGAGCCCAGACTTTTGCAGCCATTCCCATGCCTTCAGAGTGTCCTTTCTTCCCTCTCTGTGAAACCACCCCACCACTGGTGAATGAATATGTGCTTCACAGAAGGAAATACCTTTTGGAGGGCTACAGATCACTTGTACTCAGCACGATCATTGCCCCGGGACTTGGTGGATACTTAGAAGAATTGCATGAAGCTGTATAATTAGAGTGTTGACGTTAACTATTCAAACCCACAGCATCTAAAAACAAGTATAGCTTCTCCCAGAGACACCTGCAAAATGATTTCTGTGTGGGAAGAAACAGACACAGTGAAAGGGAAGTGAAACATTTTGCCCGAAATGGCATCTTACGGAGTCAGATCTTTGCAGTGACAAATATGCACCGAGCAGAGCCAGATTTCACATTTTCTAAATGTGTTATTAGGCATCTTTGTCATGATCAGAAACACCACAGCTGAAGCCGTACATTGGTTCTGCATGTTTGTCAGCTCAAAGTGTTTTCGGTGGGTGGGTGCTGAGGTCTCTGTTTACCCCAATTTCTCTGTTTGCTTCTTACCTGGGCAGATTTCTGTGCCTCTGTGAATCCTCGTTGATTTTCGTGAGAGTGAAGTGCCATTACTGCCTCAGGCAGCATACATCGTGTATTGGAGAGCAGGATCATTAGGGTTCTGTGTCATTAGCAGTGCTTCTAATGTACCCCGTAACGCTTTCTTCTCTGAGAGGTGACACTGGTTTATCTGAGTTAGCACTTCATCGACTCTTAACATTGCACAGCCTCCAGGGTGTTTATCCTCATACAGCTGAGGTGTGGGAAGCAAGCATGGTACAAGTCGTTCCTAGGTCTGATGTTGGATGAACTTGCACAAAATCTTTCAGGAAGTCTGTGGATGAACAAGGAATTGAGCCCAGGTCTTCAGTGCCTGTGACCAAAATGGGCTGTTAGACAGGATCACCTCAAAGCTGAAGAAAACTGGGATACAGTTTGATGGAGTATGAGATTTTTGGAAGGTGGACAGAGAGCTTTGGACCTGTGCAGATTTGCTCTTCTTAGTCCTTACCCAAACTTGTCCTTAAAAAGAGTGACGCATTTTGGTGTCATGAAACTATGGATTGTGATGGGCTTGCTCTGTAGTCACAAATTAAGTAAGTTTATGCCTGGAATATATATGTATTTTACTTTTAAGTAACAATCACAGTCTGCTGTTGAACCCCATCTATTATCAGTATCTTTCTTTTCACATGTGTTCAGTCAGGGAGACATTGCTTTAATCCTGCTATAATGGCATCTGATCATACACATTTCTTAATTTTTATTAATTCTAATTACCTACAATTAAAAATAAAAACCCAAGTATTTTGTGTATTTTGTAAAGCTTTCTCTTTTTTGGAAGGTTCCTGATGAGATACTTTCTGTTTAAATGGTAGAGATTTACATCATGTATGAAATTTCCATTTATAGTTAGCTTTCAAGAGTTAATAAACATTTACCTGTCACACAGCCGTGATGAAGCATCCAAACTCAGTGGCTTATCAAGCTGCTGTAATTGGGACTTAAAATCCTGGTCCTCATCTGACTTGAAGCTGTGACTATATCTGAATTGCATGTCACAGTGGGACCTGGGTACACATTACCATCTTCCAGAGCATCCTTGGAAGGAAACTTGTGCATGTGGGCAGGAAGAGAGAGCTGTGTTATGCTCCTTGTAGGTCTTCTCATCTGTGTGATTGGGGGACCAGCGCCCCGAAGTACACCATGAAGCCCATCTGCCCTGCAATTGAGGTTCAACCATGACATGCACACTAGGGCCACTCTGCCACACAGAAATAGTCACTGCCTGGAGCTTTTCACTTCCCTGGGGTCTAAGTATGTGTAACTTTGCATCTTCCTTGGGCTCTCTGGCACAAGCTGTTGCCCACCTGTATTCCCCAGCCACAAGGGTCAGTACTTGTTCCCTATAGCTGCACCATTGCCTGATGGCTTCTCAGGCACAGAGCTACCTATTCCTGGCCCCCAGTGAAACTCAAAGCAAACAAATTGGATTCAAAACCAATCCCTCTTAGTTTTAATCAGCACAAGATATTTGCATACTTGCTAAGATTTAAAATATGCTTGTGTCCTTCTGCCCTGTGGTGGCTTTGGCACCATCCCTAAGTGCTGTTTGAGCACAGGCACGCGTGGGTTTTGCAGTTCTGCAGAGCTCCCTCTCAAAACCAGGGAATCTTTTCCTTTCGCACAGGCAGCTTGCTGTTCCCTTGGTTTGGCTACATAGTAGAGCAATGGCATCCTAGCACAAAGGCAAAATCTCTGCCCTTCTCTCCCGAGCAGTCTGCCAGTGCAGCAGTACATCCCCCAACTCTCTCCAGGACATGTGAGGCTTTAAAGACACACCAAGAGCCTGTGCTTTCCTTCCTTTTCTGCAGGAATCCAGCACTGTCCAGGCAGCTATCTCCCAAAGAGGAGCTGAAGAAAAATGGTGACCTCTATCAGGTGGCCATCTCACAGCCTCCAGTTTAGTGCTCCTCTGCAGCTAGATTTCATCAAATGCACATTAACCAGTTGCACAAATTGGCACATTAATCAATTGTCATTAACTGATACAGAATCTAGCAAATGAATAAGTTCCTTATTGGTCATATTTAACCCTTTGTATTAGCGTGGCTGTAGCTATCCATGACATACACTAATGCAACATGCTTATGCTAACTTCTATTTTTTATAAGCTCTTCATAAGCCACTTATAAATAGAAGCTTAATATGAAGTGTGACAGATCTCTAATCTTTAGTCTCTCCTTAGCCCTCCAAGCGCTTCTTTTCTGGAAACACAGAATATATCCAGTATGCCCTAGATATTCTCCATTCTTGCTGATGACTTCAGCTCTCAGCCATTGATGCTTTCCACTTCTTAATCACTGTAAATAGATCAGTGCTGCAACTGTCTTTTTATTTAACATTTTAAAAAGACAAATAAGATAAAAGGGGCAGTAAAGGGGTGATGAATAGAAAATATATTTTGTTGCTCATTTGATGCTGTGAGGTGGAGAGGTTTTTATGTCTGTATAATACAGACATGAAAATCTGTAATTCTTTTCCATTGCAAAAAAGAGGATTGGAGTAGCTACATGATTTATCTAATAGAAGGGAAAAATATTGAGAAAATACTGTGTGGCATTTTTATGTAGTGTCAGTACTATATGACATTTTTTTTTTACCAAAGGCCATGTGTGTAATGGTCTCCCTGTCACCACTGGGCAAACACTGTAACAGAAAATGCCCAGTTTAGTGTTACACAGCAAAATCAGTGACAAAATGGGGGATGGAACCCTAATATCCTGGTACCGGGAAACGTTTATTAGTCTATACTAGGTTTGTTTGTTTGTTTGTTTACTTCTGTGGGGGAAACCCCTGTGCATCTGAGGCTCAGGTGGTACGGAAAATTCAGAAGTAATACCTGTTTTTTTCAGCATATGTCATTCAGGTTTTGAGTCTAATCCCTCCAGCATGTAATGTTTTTACTTCAACTTTAAAAGAAGTAAAGCCCTGTGGTTACTTTTCAGCCTTTCCTTACATTCAGCTATGAACAGTATAATAATGCCTGTCCCCAGGCAGTAAATGTATTGATATGCATTCACAGATAAGCACATCTACTGAGTTTCTCACAAACAGAACACCTGATGTAGGGAACATCAGGTGCAGAACTTGTAGGATTTAAAGCACAGCCAGAGGTAAAGGCTCCAATTGTAACCTAACCTAACACTTTCTCAGCCACAGATTCCTCCCCCTTTTTTTCTCCTTAAAACTTCTGCTGCTGCGTCATTCATAAATAACAGCCCTTGCTCCGTAATATATCCCTTTTTTATTTAAACTTTTGCTTTCTTACCCATTAAACCTCTCCTCATCAGCATTACTTTTACTTTTCAGAAACGTATATTCAATATTATAGGCTAGGAGTTCTTTTGTTTTCTCCCTGAGGATGTAAAACCCTGGGGGATTTAAGTATCTACTTGATAGGCTCACACAGTCTTAATCAGCCTATAATGGAGCTAATGGCTGTTTGTCATCCTTGGAGATATAAATTTCCTGGTGATGTCTACTGCAGTCAGTACATGAAGTATGCTCTGACTGCCAGCAAGGTCTAATAACCAGGAGAAGGGCAGCCAGCTTCATTAGTGAGAGCGAGACTGAGACCATACCGGCTGCTTTTCTGGGGAACTGTGCTTTTTTGAATACCGAGAGGGAATAATGGATAATACTGGTAAGTGAAATAAAACAGATCTTCATTCTTAGTGGAGCTACGGGGTTCGTTTGTATCCTGTCTCACTTGCTGCAGGAGATGTGTTTCTTTAGCTTGTGTGGCTTCTTCCTTTTAAATGTCCTTTATTAAAGCAAATTTTTATGTGTAAAACGTGACACACTTAAGTTTTTAACCCTTTAGTAGCCTATTTTTTTCTGGTTTAAGTCTGTTTCCTGGAAATGTGAACCTAAACTGTAACGTGGGATCTGCCTTTTTAAGGTTTTCAGTGTTATTTTGGAATCTATATGCAGGAAATGTGGCAGGAAGGGAAAATGCATGTACTTTAGTAGGGAAATATCTCTCACAGTTTGCAATCGGTGTGGATAGGTAACTAATAAAGCTAACAAAAAGTAGGTAATTCTTAGCTCCCATCTGTCTTATTTCAAGCTGCCTCTATTTTCTCTATATAATGCCTTACTCTCTTTTATATTTAGCACATAAAATACTGAATATATTTGCACTTTTTATCTTCTTTGATGTTCCAACTTTAGATCATGCATTTTCATCCAAAGTAATGCACTTCACGGTATCTAAGGAGGCACACACATCATTGCATCGGTGATGAAATGCATTATTTGCATTTCTCTTTTGCATTACCTTGTATCAAAAGGCAGAGCAAAAAAAGAGCTCTTTGGGATTGATATTTTGCATGCTGCTTTGACTGCTGTGAAACTTGAACATGTCAGTGTCTCTCTGATTATTAACACTAGTGCAATACATATTAGGACACAGAATCTGGAGTAGATTCAGTGCCCTTTGAAACCTGCTCAGATCTTCAGATTTGTCTACTGTTGACCTTAAAAGTGATGATCACCTCTACAATGTGTGAAAGGATTATTCTACAGTAGATTTCAGTCATGATACTTTATGTAGCTTAAATTTGTGGGGTTTTTTTGATGTTTGGGGTTTTTAATAATAAAAGCAAAACTCTTGCTTATGTCTGCTAAGCTGTCCAGGTCATTCTCATTTCATGTGTGTTGTTATCAACTTCTGTGACAAACAGATAGAAGGGTCTTGCTGCTTTTATTTCTATGAAGTCCAAGATAAAAAAAAAAAAAAAGAAAAGAAAGTTTTCCCCAAATTTAAAATGTAGGCATCGTGGAAAATGACGTTGCCAACACCTGTGAACTTAAAAACTGACATAGTCCTAGTATAATCTTCATTTTTGGAAATAATTAAGATTAGCAATACTCTTTGCACTTGGTGTTTTGACTAGCTTTTAAGAAGCCTTAACATAATAAATGATAGCAACTTGTGTTTGATATTGCATGACAAGGCAGAATTTTCTGCTGGAGGAGAAAGGTTCCTGCTCTCCAACACAGAATGCCTGTGGGCAACAGATGTCCTGGCAGGCAGAGCTGCTAATTCCACCAGGTTTTTACACTCTTCAGCATCAACAACTAATACTATTGAAACCTTGACAGAGATACCACTTTAATCCAGCTATAAGAATCTGTTCTGGAATGAGTCACCTTTGTTTTACCCCACAGTGTTTGTGGGGTTTTTTTGCGGGGGGGGTGGGAGCGAAGGGGAAAGCTAGTATCTGAAAACCATAGAAACAGATTTTCCTGTGTGTGATGTTTGGGATTCTGTGGGGTTTTTGTTGGTTTTGGTTTTCTTTTTTTTGGCCTAAGAAAGATTCCAGTTTGGTTCTTATCTGCAAAATTAGAAAGTTAAAGTAAGTAAAGTTTGTTCTCTGCACAATTTACCAACTACTCTCAAAACCTCTTAGAACACCAATTTGCTGAATAATTCCAGATATTTCTTTTTTCATGCAGAAACAGTGACTGATACTTTCTATTTTTTAGCAAACAAACTATATACCACTGAAATCAGTTAAAGTAATAGTTTGGGTTGAGAATCAAAAACTAGTTATTAAAAAAAAGCCCCAAACCAGGCCAACAACAGGTGGAACCAAGCCTTGTTGAAGACGTCATGGCAGAGGGCATGGCTTTGATCCTTCTTGTACTGTTACCAGCGATCTTCTCATTGCCTGAGCTTCAGCCCCACGTGTGACACAGGCATTCTCCCTCCTCCAGGCAGCTCTTCTACGAGTCCAGTCACTTCCATACTTTGAGCACTGCAGGGAATACATCCATTTCCAAGGAGCCTACAGGGTGCTGAGTAAACACAGCCACGGTCTGTAGAGTTACTTTTAGATCTCATGATCTCTGATTGCAACCAAATGGAGTTGGGTGCCAACGTGGGGACTGTGCAGCTAAATACCTCTGTGTATCTGGCCTGTGCCCTCTGACTCCTACAGGGATGTGAGTGCACCTTTGAAAGCCTACGCAGTGTAATCTGGGCACTTACAAGACCAAATAGACAGGAAGAGGATATTTGCAGCCGTAAACATAACTGCCTGATTAATTTGTTCTTCAGCAGTTTGCCAACTGAAATGTAAACACACTGATGTATACAGGCTGGATACCTGCCTGAATTCTTCCTAAAGAGATGCTATTTCTGGCAAAAAAAGAACTGCAGAATATTAGCAAAGCTGTGGGTTTGAGCCAGTGAGTGCTAGAAATAACAATTTGGTATCAGTGTCAGTGAATCAGGCCTCTGTTATTAAACTCATCATGCTGCCTAAGAGACTTTCAAAGTCAGACCATGGATAATTGTTGGGCAAAACTCCATCTTCTGCTCTGCATAACAGAAATATCTCTGTAATTTGTCACTCTTCTTCTCTGCCATCATTAAAATAATTTTCTGGCCAAAGCTGTAATTTAAAAAGATCAGTATTGCTAATAGGTCACCTATGTGCACATTTTAGGTTATGGTCTGAGCTATTTTGTGGTGTTTAGAAACAATGTCTTCATCAAGAAAGTCCTTTAAATGTTAGCTTATATTTTTAATCCGTGTACTGAGACAGCTCTGCATAATTGTTGTCTTGTGTGTTCTTTTAAAAGCCTTTCCTGGAATAACAATAAAATATTCATCCATCTGTGTATGGCACATCAGGACAGTTCTAGTTGTATTTTTTGCCTATTTTGGCATCAGCTGTTTGTGATGGGCTGGCTGCAGGTATTCAGCTGCAAGGCCGCCTGCTGCTCTGGGCAGGAGAGGGCAGCCAGCAGTCCTCGTCTTGCCTCCACTGGCAGGTCCTGGGATCTGGCTTTGCTGCACGAATCTACTTTGGGCCAGACAGATCAAGCCTGGCAACAGCAATGATGTAATACAACTCGTTTTAAAAAAAACAGGAAGGTCTGGAAATAACTCATGGGGAAAAAAAAGCGAATATGAAAGTAGCAAGAAACTTGCAGTAGCAGGAAGAGCGAAGCTGAGGAAACAGATGTGCTCCCAAGTGATGGTTTTTGAGGGGGATTTCCTGTAAGAAGGAGTGAGATCAGCAACATCCCTTCCCCCAGAGCTCCTAGTCAGCTGTGTCCTGCTCAAACAGGTGTCTCACCTTAAAACAGACAAGTCTTACACACTCATTCTTACCCAAGGAGCATGCCAGTGTGATGTACGAAAATCTTAGGGAAAGGATCTCATCAGAGTGAATGGCACCATAACAAGGTGCTGTGTCATACCACTCGTGAACAAAACCAGGAGTCCTTGTTTCATGTTTCTTAGGGATTTATATGACTTCTTTGCACTTGGAATATTATTTTAGCAGTAATGAGCTAGCTGTGGTTAATTGTTACCCTGAATTATGTAGGCTCTGCAGCTCTGGCTGCAGGCTATGCCTCCGAGTAAAAAAATTGTTTTAAAGGGACTGGAGGTCTTGTGTATTGAATATCCTATCTCTGAAGAATATCCAATAGCAACATGAAACTTCATATTTTACCTGTTGTGAAACTTAGAGCTTTCAATTGAAGTGAGACTTTAACTTGAATCCTGAAGCACTGCAGGACAGGGAGGATAGCAACTGTCAATTTAACCTTCTTCTGTATGATATCATGTGTCACAGGAAGGGCAAGAGACACAGGAAGCTCTCTGTGGATGGAAATTCTCTTGCTTTTGAACTAACCAGTCATTTTTGTGCTTCTGTAAGTCAATAGGACTTATTTAGCATTCTTTAAATATAGGAGTACTGAAATTGAGTGCTGGTTGAGGATTTGACCTTACAGGTGGTTTTTAGGGTCTTACCTTATTTCAAGGCAAATAGGGTGCATCTTTCTAAAGCATAGGGGAGAAAAAAAAATCAGGTATTTAGATGAGTAAAACTGGGAGGTGGACTTCAGATTATGATCCTGGCTTCTCATCAACTCATAGTGTCCAAAAGCCTCTAATGTAGCCCAGCTGATCCGTGTGTAGATTTAGGCTAGATAACAATCTCAGTGTGTTGTAAGGTTCACTTGTTACCCATAAAGGGCTCTGAAATACTTTAAACGTCTAAGGCTTAAGCTTGTCTGAATTGTCCCTATTGATCTGGAAAGCCATTGAGACAAAAACACTTGCAATGGAGGCAGTGACAGTGTAACTGCAGGTTTGTCAGCCCTTGAGACAATCCAGACTCCAGCAGCAAAATCAGTCATGCCTTTTGGCAGCTTCTGTTTTCATCTTTGATGGTACTTTGCCCATATTCTCTCGAAGAGTGAAGATGCTTTTAGAAAAGACGACAGCACCTCCTTTCTCTCTGTCCCACTCATGTGTATGTAAATGGTGCTATCCATGATGCCATGTTGGCTTTTATTGGGTTCTTTTGTCATGTTCTATTAGATCACAAAGTGGTTTGCACATGGACAATAAAATACAAAGCAATAATTAACTCTTTTATACTACATTGCTTACCTTAATTTGTCTCCTGTTTGCACCTATGCCCTGAGTTGAAATGAACGCTCTAGTGTGTCACAGTCACTGTCTGCTAGAAACTTCAATTTCTTCTTGTTGTATTTTTAGAATAATATTTATGGCTTATGCCCCTTTACCCAGAACAGTGTGCTTATAAAGGCATGATCTTGGAAAACATTTCTGTGAGGATTAAACTTCCTTGTAACCTTCCTTCCTGCTGCTCCCAATGTTATTTTCAAATCTCTATGCATGTAGCCCAGAACAACCGTGTAGGAACTTGCACTACAAGTAACCAAATACCATGTAGTACTAAATGTAGAGATAGTCCATCCACCCTACTTCAAATGGCTCTTGTTAGCTAGAAGTGCTGTGGTCCCAGTGTGGTGACACACATTCATATTTTAAGCAATAATTCCTGTTGCTGCAGTACTTCTTACAAAGAAGCACCATGAACTTTAGCTGGTTTGGAGAGATGGTATAACACTAATTCTATTTTCTAATAATTTCTGATTCTTTTTTTCTGATAAAAGCTAGCAAGCATCAAACCACCAGGTGCTGAGTTCATGCCTTGTGTTTACATCTGCTGGTTGTGTGGCACTTTTTGACCAGCTGCCCTTGGACCCCTGTTCTGCACTCTGGATTATCACTGCCACCTATGGTGAAGAAGCAAATGTTGTGTACAGCAGTAGTGCAAATTTGAGAGGCAGCACTTCCCCATATACTTCTAGCAAGGGTGAGATTGCAGGAGCCAACCATTGTGAAAGTACAAGAAAGCAGTCCAGATGAGGAAAAGTTGTATTGAGAGGAACAGGCACAAGCCGTTCCAAGAAAAACTACCTGTGTCCCAGGGGCCTTGAACCCCCCAAACTGAGGAGGCTGGAAGTGAACTGGGAGGAGGAAAGCAAGACTGTATGACCAAAGAGCAGATGGCTGATAATAAGGATCTAATCTGCTACTGTTTAGCCATCATTCATTGTATCTGAGTCCTTTAGGAAATCTAATGCTTAATTATGGGGTGACTGGAAGGGGTATTGCTTTGGGCTCAAAAAGTAGACTGGATGGAATTTTACCCTAAAAAAAATCCTCCCTTTCTTGTTTTTTGCCCTCTGTCTCACTATTTAACAATTTTTTATATTTCCACATAAAACGTTTATGAGACTCCTTCCTAAAATATAATTGGAAAATTTAAGTAGCTTAGGACTATAAGAATACCTAGCAACCTTCTCCCTGCAGACAGGAGTAAATCCTGAATAAAGCTGCTGAGTTTGTCTCTATTTGCTCTTTCTGGCAAGTGAGGCCTGGCAGCCCCTGAGTGAGTGTGGGGGGCCCAGGGCCAATGTGAGTATCCCCCAGCAGTGCCCTGTGAAGATGCAGGATGTTGGGGGAGGTTGGTCACCTGGATTTGTTATCCCACACCCAAGGAAGACATCTGTGCCTGGGCACAGCTCAACACTAGAAGGGATGTCCCATTTGCTGCTGGAGATGAAAGAATACAGAAATAGCCATATTCACTTGAACAAAACTACCACTTTTTCTGCAGATACTGGGACACAGAAGCTAATGTGGTTTGTACTGATACCTGTACAAAAGCATCCTCTCCAAGCACCTCGTGGGGGCAGTGGTAGCAGTGGAAGGACTTCTTACAAGGAACAGAAGAAGGGATGATGTTTATGGCTGTCTGCTTTCCTCCCAGAGGAGACAAACTCGACCCAGACTTGTCAGCAATGAGGTATTGAGTTGCTGGGAACACAGGGCTCAAATAATGGACTTGAGTGAAGAATTAGGTCCCTGTTAATATTTGATTTTTAAATAAAGCAAAAGACACAGAACAAAAACGAGCCAGGGACAAATATTTGCTTAATTGTGGTTTGCTCAGCAGCACCTGTCTGATAATTTAACTATCAAAGATTACTTATTTCAGAGTTTATTGTATGGGAAAATCCCCTTAAATGTATTTTGGATAGCAACAGGATATTTCATAATGGTAAAGACAACCCTGTGACCCTGTGTCCCTGTAGAAAGGCAGACACAGTGGGAGACAATCCAGAAACAATCTTTTCATCCATGGTTTGACCATTGCTAGGAGAAGCCTTGCACAATGTAATTCCCATACAAATATGACAGCAGCTGGTATTTCCACAGGAAACAAAGTTGTGATTGATTCGTCCTAGCTCCAGCTACTGCTGACTCACAAGTCCCTTCTGTCTTTCTCACTGAGACTTGAGTCAGTCCAAAAAACGAGGGGTATTTCATTATGAAGGCTTGCATGGAAACCATGTGAAGAGATGAACTGAAAATATGGTGATCTCAGACTGGCATAAAATGTGTGCTGCTGGGAGCTGGTTATTTGGACTATAGCCCAGCAATACTTTGGTATGTCCTCACTGTCAAGGGAAATGATTTGTTAATGGAGGAAGCCTATGGACTTTGTGTGTGTTATTGTATCAGAGAAACAGGCTATATATTTTAGCTGCTTTATTTGAGGCTGCAGTTGTTATATGTCTCCTTTTTCTTCTCTTTTCTGTTTCTGTTTTTATTGTTTAATATTATTAAAATAACTAACATGACTCATTAATCTGTTTTAATTTCAAGTGAAATTTGGCATCTTCTAGTGTCGGGATAAGGTTTAATTGCTCTTGGCATTTTAAAAAGAAATGCAAATGACAAAGATATTAAACTAACAAATTATGACAGTTCACATAACACTTTTTGAAATGGTTTTTTCCATGCATTTTTAATACTCAGAATAGATAGCCTTAATACTATCATATTTACAAAAAAAATCATTATTCTAATGGAGACATTTTGCTTTGTCAGGCAACACACAATCAGCAGTTTTCAATAAGGAAGCTGAAAACTGTTTAACACTTATTCTGTGACACAAACTTATAAAAGCCAGACAATTTATAATTGGGGCCAATATGCTGCCCTTAAATTGGGATATTAAGAAATAATTAGAGCACAGTAAGGGCAGGTTGCCAAACGTAACTTTTAAATTCCCTAGCTTGCATCACACAGCACAGTGATTGTAATATATTATATGGCTTCTGTAAGGCATAAACTTGTGTTTCCTACACAACAGCTTAAGGCTCTGAGCAGCGCCCGCAAAAGGTTGAAGTAGTTGTTTAGTTTGGCATGAGTGGCTTCAAGAGGCATAAAATATCACAGAACTTAGGAACAAAGATGGCTTTGGGGTTAAAAATGGAAATGGGAAGCAGCGGTAGAATCCGCTTTTCTCACTTTTCCCACAAAACCCAGCAATGGGGTTTTTTGTTTGCTTGTTTTTCTCCTTTCATAGCCCATGAACACCTTGTCTGCACCTGTGTAACAGGGGCCGTGCCAGAAGTCTTTGAGCGAGCTCTGAGTATGTTTATGTGGTGCAGTGCCTTTTTCCCAGCAGACATTAATCTGAACCACCAAATAGCATAGTCGTACCAGCACTGCTGGCTGCACCCGGACTGGTTAGTCAGCTGGGGTTGGATGTGATGCAGTGTCTTACATCTGCATGGCATCCAGTTCAGGACACAGCTTTTTCTAGTTCTAGCTGGAGGATCTTTTGAGCAGTGTGGTATTAATTGATGCAAACAGGCCTCAGAGCCTAGCCCTGCCTATGGTTTCGCAGGTGCCAGCCACTGTGTCATATTTAGAAATTAAAGGTTACATAGTGCCATGTGGGAGCATCTTGGCAATTCCCAAGGTTAGATAGTCTAGATTATAGGGAAATTTTTTTTTTTTTTTTTTTTAAATCTACACATGGGAGGTTCCGGGGCCAAATTAAATTATGAAGTCTTGATCAAGATTCTGAGGTCCTTCAAGGTGAATAATTTACTTTTAACATCTGAAAGTAATGAGCACTGCATTCTATTATTTTATTGTCCTCAAAATAATGTAATATCTTTTAATGATCATTGTTTTATGGTGTTGATTCTTCAACATGAATACTAGAGGGGTGGAGTAGCTCTACACATAGCGCTTCATTTTCACACAAGTTTCTGTCATGCTTGCAAAGCCTCAAGTTCTGTAGGTGTTGGGTATATTCTTTAATACTGTAGTTCAGAAAACTTGACTGCAGAGAGGAGTGGAAAATTATAATACTGGCAACGTAGAAATACTGCTCAGCACCATTTGGAGTCTTATTTTGAATTGCTGGAGGAGAAAGAATAGCCAGTGTTGTTTCCCAGAAATGTTCTCTTCTCCCAGGGAAGAACAAGGATGACTGTGGGATCCCCTTTCTCTTTCAGGTGGTAGCCTGCCTAACTGTTATTCTGCACTGCAGATGAAGAAGCTCACGATATGCCACTTGAGCAGGGGGCATTTTGTACAGCTACAGTTTAAGAGCACTTTTCTGAGAGTAGTGTTATCACTTACCCTGAGATAAGTTCCCTTATCGCTGCTTGCAATCACAGCTAGATTTCTTCAGGGTTTTTTTAAGCAAAATTTGAAATTCT
>JAWWES010000115.1:52666449-52761385 GCA_035583135.1 Lophotriccus pileatus
GAGATAAGTTCCCTTATCGCTGCTTGCAATCACAGCTAGATTTCTTCAGGGTTTTTTTAAGCAAAATTTGAAATTCTCAGGGCAGATTCAACTCTTTTTCATCTTGCAGAGCAGATGGCTCCCAAGTGCTAAAGTTTGTATCCACCTTTGGATTCAGGTAAGGTTGTGCAGTCATTTTAGAGGACTACCATCAGGGTGAACAAGGAGAAGGCAGGAGTTAGCATTCTTCCTAGCTCAGCATTTAACCACACTTTTGTGGCAGTGTTGCCTCTTGTGGTGATCTCCTCTTCCTCTGCTCTGCCTTTAAGCTTTTTCTCCGGACCAATAAGTGCCATCTCAAGCAGTAGATCAGATTGCTAATGGAAAAGAGGGTTGACACAGTGTGAAAAGCAGCTGATATTTTCTTGCCTGAAAAATGACACAAATAAACTTCTCAGAACATTGCTGATGGAGAGGGACCTCAGACCTTTCTTTTCTCTGCTTCTGGCACACCACACTTGTCTTTTACACCTTTGCCTTTTACAGCTTATCAGGAAGCACGTAAGTGTCCATAGGATGCAAAAGTGATGCTTCCCACAGCAAACCACCTATTGCCTGCTACCATGTTGGATTGGTCCTGATAACTCCTGTGGTCCCCTCCATTTTCACATTCCCATGCTAGTCTGCATTCTCAGCGTGAAACTGCATCACTGAGGTTTATTTTATTTTATTTTTTTTCCTTCTGCCCATTTTCACAGTCACAGTGTACTATGGGCAGAATGAAAAATGAAAATAAGTATTTTGATGATATTAGTAACTTGGCAACCGTAAAGCTTTCCCGTGGCTTTGCAGAGGAATTTGGAGTACTTATGTTCTGTGCTTCCCTTGATCCTGCTATGCACTGTGCACCAGAGCTCCAGTTCTGCAACTGATGTCATGAAAGTAGGTTGCTGTGCTCAAATACAGGGTTTGTCTGGGTCTTCTCAGCACAGTTTTAGGCCTGGTAAGACCGCACATGCATTGCTAGTTTAAGACTGCTTCCACCACAGGTCATCCATTAGCTGCTGTGTGCTATTTGGAAGGAGTGGGTGAGATCTTGACAGCAACTTTGTTTCTAGAAAGAGAAACAAACTGATAAGAGAATACTTACCTGTATCAAACTGGGCTTCCTCTCAGCTGAGAGAAAAAGCAAAGAAGTTTGTCACATGCCCCATGATTTTCTTCCTTGCCAACTCCCTGGTGACACTGGCTACACCCAAATGTCAGAAATTAGAGGTTCTTTAGAACTGGTATAAAAGGAATTCCCACAGATGAGAGTGGTCCCTAAGTTATTTCAGCGTTTTCTCTGTCAAAGGTGACTAGTCCAAGACATTTACCATCCTTAAGCATATCGACACTTCCACTTTGCTCCCAATTTTTTCTTACTATTTCATTACATTAAATCAAATTCCATTATGTGTTCATTTATAGAACAAGTTGTCTTCTCATAGTATTTATGGACAACTGCATCATGTGCTTTATGCAGTTCGTGAGACATTGCAAACACACAAGAGCAAAAATGTTTTCCAAGCACAACAGCACACTCCTCTGCACACAGAGGACTGCCTTACATTCAGCCACTGCACAGACCCTGTGGAAAGTCTGGGAGTGCTTGGGGACACTGCTGGAGATGGAGTGCTGGACTAGGTGGACCTTGGCTATATGTGTAGGAGGCATGCAGGTAGGATAGGGAAGTAGGGAGGTCCCAACCTGTTGCAGCATGTATTAGTATATAGTAGTGGTAGGGTGAGCACTACAAAGGAGTCACGAATAGTTGGCCATACAAAGGCACAGGGCTGCAGTTTGTTTTGTAGCCCAGAGATGGAACTGGCAGGGCTTTCTGGACTTCTGTTTGTGGGTTGGGAAGGCAATGAGTTACCTGGCCTCATAATCTTCTGAGGATAATCAGGTAGGGCACAGTGTACTCCCTTGGTCTCCGTTCTGAGAGAACTTCATGTTTTTGAAGGAATTAATCTGTGTTGCATCAATTTTTAAAGGGAGTAAATGAGGCAGACTCATAAGCATAGCTGGTGAACCTCACATCAGTCCCAGGCAAAAATGTGAAACAGGTGATACAGTGACTGAGCCAGAACGAATTTAAGAAATTGAATACAAATAATTCCAATTAACATGGGCTGGTGAAAAACAGCTTTGAGGGAATTATTTCATCTATCTATCTATCTATTTCATCCATCTGTCTTAGAAGATTATTATTTCATCTATCTTGCTGCACTAGAAGATGCTTGGCTTGATTCTGGTGTGTAGAATCTAAAATGATACAAACCCAATATGTTATATATCAAACGGGTTATTCAGTGGCCAAACGCCAGGCTTCAAAATACAAGTGTGTTTAGTGAATCGTTGTTGCACATCAGGTGTGATTCAGGAGGTATCCAGCAAGAACTGGTTCTTACTCCAGGTTGTATGATGCTACGAGCACTGACTGGCAAGAAAATATAAAACTATTCTTATGCAAGAAACCAGTGTGTTCAGTTTGGACAAAGGAAAGTCCATATGATTGGGGGAAAGGTAATTAGATCTGAGTTACAGATGGGGAGGCTCAGTATTGAGAAGCAGTGATTTTCAAAGATAGTTGCATTATAATAGCATTATGCTGGAAGCACATGTTCAGCTGATGAGCTCTGTCTGAGAGAGCTTATGTACTCTTTAAATGTATTTTCAACATGGGAAGCTGTTGTCTTGTTCTAGTTGGAGCACTAGAGTGACACTAGAGCTTATGGAATATTGAGTAATCTTTGGTGTTCCATGTGTTCCTTGAAACACAAAAATCTGAGGAGGATTCAGAGCCTTGTAACGATGCACTCTGAGCTACTGTAAAAGTAAGTTTACTAATATTCTTAATCTACTTTGCACCTCAACCTAAAATCCCTTTGCAGCTTTCTAAGTATAATAATCCTACAAAGAAAACTGTCTTAATGTTTCTTACTGGAAAATACTAGTTTGGACCTCTTTGTTCCCACCTATGACTAAATATCACCAACATCTATCTATAGAGGTAGATTGTTGGGAACCATAATATATTTATATATTAACATGTGTGTGTATATATATTATATTTAAATATTGGTAATGGGTGATTCTGAATATATTTCAGATTTGAAAAAGGAAGGTGACTAATAACTAGCACAAGGGTAAAACAATACTGCACAACTTGCATCAGACAGACCGCTAAAAAGGCTGGAAATGAGGGGTCCCAGGTGCTAGAAAGCCTCCAGCAGGATACTTCCTAATCAACACTCAGCTTTTCTCCTTCCATTTTTAATAAAGGCTTTATTTCCACTGGAGCTAGCTGCATATGCCCTAATTGCCACCTGTCGGACACAACGGAGCGGCATCGCTGACGCGTACAAGCCTTGGCTACCCTGGCTTCTCTGTGGAAGAAAAGCGTGTTGAAATAACACCCATTATACTGGTTTTCAGTGCACATGTAGCTAAGTGAAAAGCATTTGGTTCTTTCTCATCACCCCAGAGTCAGCACCAGCCAGAGTTCCTGTACAAAGCATTAACTCATGTTTCTTTTAGGTAGTAAAGTACTAGCGAGAGGGGCAGGTGGGAGTAAGCCAGAAGCAATTAAGTGATCTATATCCACTTACAGCAATGGCGGGCAGATTTTGGCATTATTCCAGCATCTCTGAAATTGGGCACCAACCTCATTCCTCAGTGTTGCTGTTAGACTGACACTCTAGCTGGAACTCATACAGGGCTGCAGTGAAGACCATAGTTAAGCACTGCCTTGGTATTATGACTAATAGGAAGGCTTCACTGGCTAAATCTGTCTGTTTAGGAGGTAAATTACTGCTGCTCTTCATACTGCAAGGTAGTACTTTATACAATCTTATTACCATTGCTTTATGCAGGTGGTGTGGCTTTCTCCTCTGTGCTCCAGTGTTTTCTTAAATTTTATTTTTTTAAAAATTATCAAGTCTTTTAAGTCCTGTCCTTCAGTTTATTACATCATTCTTTGTGTGGCACCTAAGAGTTCTGCATTACAGGGCATCACCTGCCAGAAGAGGTCTCCTGGGACAAAAGAGCTGGAGGCAGCAGATCATGTTATGGTGAGGGTGAACGCTGTTGTTGGAGCATGCAGACAACGTCTTCAAACTACACAGTGTCTAAAATAACAAGTTCCTTAGACCTTAAATAGACTAAGTATATGGTAATACAGCCTACTGATTAAGGCTCTCACCTGTCCTACTCTGTACCTACTTAAAATGCAGAAGTACTTTCTTTTTTATGGAAGGAGGACTAGGAGGACTAGAAACAACAGCCCAGCCCCATGCCAAAGTGCTACAGAGAGACGCTAACACTGCTTTATTCCCCATGACAAAGCATCACCAGTGTTTCCCCCCTGCAGCTGGCAGGACAGAAGTCCCCAAATACTGGTATTATATCAGCAAACAGATCAGGTTATTTCCACTACTGGAAGGTCACAGAAGCAGGAATTAATCCCCTTGGGCAGTAAAGAGTAAAAAACCCTAAACTGTTTTGCATCCTGCCCAAGCTACTGTGTGGATGGAGAGAAAGGGTCCTCTCCATCTAAATGCTGGTCCTGAGATTTGGTCTGGAAATAGAGCCCCTGTAACACAGATGACAGGCAATCTCACTACCCAGCACTGCGTTGTCTAAGGTCATCTCTTGAGAAGGGGGACCCTGAGGAGAGAGGATAAGCTTTTTCCCCAAATATGCCTTCTTTTGACAGCCCAATATCACTTGAAAAGGCTCCTCAAAACACATAGCCTTCAGACTGCTCTCCAGAACTCTCTAAAAGGGACTGGGCACCATTTCTCCAACAGTGTAAGCGCTAATAGGGCACTGCTATGGTGCAGAGAGCTGTAGTGGTAACCATAAGTGGACATTTAGTTACCAAGGATGAAAGCTCAGTATATGGGTAATTGAGTGCTTGTGTGGCTGGGCAGGAATGAAGGAGGGTGTTCAGGACTGTGGAACTCAGAGTTTGTGGATCTAAGCACATTTTAGTTAAAGGAAATAATTTCTCACAGAACCATCCTGTTACCCCATAGCAGATCTGTTTGCTGGGTACGGTGAGGTACTCAAATCTTGCAATGATGATGAGGAGCCCAAGGTTCACTTTACACCGTAGCTCGTCACCTCCCACAGAACATACTGTTTCAGCTACTCAGTGTTTTCTGGATAAACGTGCTCCTGCTGTGCCACCTTCTCTCCTGGGGTGCAACAAAAGGCAGAAAAGACTGACCATGATGGAAATAGCTACCACACACAACATGTGCACTCTTCACAGCAAAGGGAATGGGAGTCAAGGAGTCAGGTCTGGGTTCAGGCTGTTGTTGTAACCTTTTGCTCACATTCATAAACAATGCCTTATTGTGATGTTGATTCCTGTAGATTATCCTAATAACCAGTGAGCAGTGGAGCATGAACATGTGTTCAGGTTTCTTAGATTGAGTTCTAATGTAATAAAATGTGCCAGCTTTTTAAGGGCCAATCAAAACTGCACAAGAAGAATTGGGTAAGATGGAACACATAGAATTTTGCTGTAACTCTCAAAACTTGGAATCTTCCAGGAAGAAATTAATTTTATACCTAAGAACACATGATGTTTGCTTTCTTTTCTGCTATTTTATGACTTGGCAGTTATAATGATACATTTAATCTCTAATGGTCTAATGTTGGTAGAAGAGCTTTCATAAAGGTTTGATTGCAATTATAATGGGGGTGGGATTTTTCATGTGTGTCAAAAATACACAGCCCAAGGCCTTGCATGGTATGTGAGATGATACAAACGGTGATCAAGTGCCTTGCCAGGGAAAACAAGGAATCTCAGAGCTCCTACCCAGCCACTTTACTGCACACGTGCTGAAGTGTTACAGTCATTTACTGCACCAGAGGATTTGTAATATACTAACTATAAAACTGATTGTCAGTGATGTATGTTTTAGTGACTTCAGTGAAACAGCACCAAAGAGGAGCCAAATGATGTCTCATTTTAGCAGTTCAGTACCAGGCTATTAGCAGCAGACTAATGACGTGTGCACGTAAGTGCTCTGTCTGTGAAGAAGGTCACGCTCCTCGTATACTGGGTTGTCTTTTGTCCTTTAGACTGGCTCAGCTTTTAGTGAGCTCAGCCTGGGAGGTATGTAATGTCAAGTCACTTGGAGCAGCTTGCAGTCAGAAAGGCCCTTCCAGTCAGACCAATTACGTTTGGTGTAAAAATTAACACACAGACAAGCCTAAAATAACTTCAGGAAAGGTATGGATTTTTCTTTAATAGGTGATATGATCCATCCAGTGTTGCTAGAGATCTTATACAAACAAAAAATGCCTTGTGTGAATTGTGGATCCAGTTATCTCATATTAGTTTAGTCAACTTGATGGGGCAAATTACTTACAAAACCGACTAATATTTATCATAACATAAGGAAATGCCAGACATGTATAGGTTGCTATGACCATAGTTTTTCAACTACTAGTTTAATAACAACATACTTTAAAATCCAGATAATTAATTTTCTTTCTATTAGACTGGTAAATAGACCACTTCCTTTCCATACCTCTTACAGTCCATGGATTTGAATGGCAGGAAGTCTCTCTGCTGGAACTCCTATTCAGACTTCTAAAAATTTTGTAGGATTAATAGGATGGTTCAACACAAACATCTATACACAATGAAAGTTTTCAGTGGGGCTGGCCACACAAGAAAATTTGCAGTTTTTTCAACTCACTTGCATCTGTTTAGCATATCTATACATGGATATATGCATGATTATACATACATTCGCTTTATTAATGTCTTTACTTAAACTGATCCAGCCCTTGTTCATAGACGTGACCTGTGAGGCCAGGAGTTAGTACTGAGTGTTAAGCAAGGGTTAAATCTCCATACCTTTAAAAAAAATTAACTTTGATTAGCTTGAGCTGTGAGAATCTGAACCCTGACAATGTCATGTGATTTTAACCACACTTTGTCTTTAATTGAATGCAAGTCTCCCTGGATCCAGGTGCAATATCCCATGCTGGGACATTTGGCTTTTGTGGAATTCAGCTGTACAAAATTAAAGTGGTCTTATTTCATCCCTTAATCAAAAGGTGATCTCTCTTAAAGGCTACTCTAGAAAGGAAGAAGTATTTTCTCTGTATACATTATTAAAAAAAAAAAAAAAAGCCTCTCTGTGCTTTTCTCACAGGTTAATTCTACATACTGCACTCTGATTTATGTTCAGCATGCCAGGATAATGGGGATGGAAAGCACAGGACAGCACTTGGCCACATAAATATGTTGTAAAACATTCTGAAAGTTTTCAGTCTCTCTCCAGCAATGGATCATTAAATGAGAGGAATAAACAAAGAAAGGACCATCGACCTGACCTCCACATAATTTACTTAATGGCTGCCAGCTACATTCATAAATTTACAGGCACTGGGTTTTATCACCATGTGTGAATCAAGGTTGTGGTTCATAATTACTGTGCAGTTCGTGGGAAAATGAAGACTGACATCTTGCACTGTATTTTAGTAGTTTGAGTGAGTGGGATCTGTGCTTGAGAATGCTTAGGAGCACCCCTCATCCTGAGTAGGTGAGATTTTATATAGACTTTTAATTACTCTTTTGGGGGAAAACAATTATTTACTGTGGCACACATCTAATGTAAATGAAAATGTCTCAGATTTTCTGGAAAGGGTAACTGTTTAAAATGAGAAATGGAGTGGGTGTGTCTTATGTAGGGTATCTTTTTTTTTTTCTTTTCACCACATAGCACGGTCCTCTAAGTGACTTTACCGAAAATACTGAAGCATAATGCCAAGCTGGATTTTATGGTTCATACCCCACAACCAAAGGCATTTGCTTTTCATCCAGAGAACCCAGTGGATGCTATTTGCAGTGCCCATGAAGGCACTCCTGCATGGCATGGGGCTGTGCCTTGCACCCACACAGGGTTTTAGAGGGAGCTTGGCATTGCAGCCTGGCTACCAGTGATGCCAGGGACTGTGAAGGAGGCAGTGAGGGTTCCCCGAGCAAGTCATGGTTTTGGAAATGTGTATTTTCTTCCTTTCACAACGGCTCTTCTTGTGTTAATGTTTTCTACAGTCAAATACTTTACAAAAAGCACTGTAAAATTAAGACCTTTTTCTCCTAGTAAGTGACGTACCAGTAAAGGTCTTATTACTGGCTCTCGCACATGAGCTTTGCTGCTTCTATGCGGGAATATAATTCAGTGAGCCACAGAACCATGAAAATATCTGAAGTACTACTTCTTATAAATGGATTTTCCTTACAGAGAAGCTATCTTCCTGAGCATTTCTGTGAAGGCTTCTGTCAACTCAATTTAATTCAACTGTAGCTGAAAACAATAATATTTCATTTACATTAGCTTAAAAATATCTGCATTTCCCCCTCTGCAGCCCATCTGGCTGAATCGTTGCTGAATCGTGATTTAATGAAATTTGTACATTTGAACTAACTAAATGTGCTGCATTAATGATCTGCTGTATTAAACAGGTAATTAGAAAAAAAAAAGTAAAATATTGATGTTTAGTCTTGGTGAAAGCATTTTTGGCATTCCTGTCTTACTTCATATAATTGTTTTAGTTTCTTTATGTGTGGGGTTTGCAAATGAATGAACCTGAGCTAAACATGATCAGCACAAAAAAGACCACCAGGACTAGTGTGCTTAAAGCATCCTGGTTTCTCTCCTCACTGGCAAGCCAATGAATAACACACAAGAATTTAAAAAGCAAAATATGACACTCACAGATTGACACTTGATTTATACAATCACCACGTGAAGACCAAATGCCACACATACGGGAGGAGCTGGAGGCAAAGCTGACCAGGCTTTCTGCCTCCTTAAAATGCTAGCAGGTTACTAGATCAGAGTTCTGCTACAGCATGCTGCCAAGGGTGCAAAACCCGACCCTTTCTAGCCCTCCCCATACACAGCCATGCACACTTGGACATATGGAAGTTAAAATGGGATGATATGTTTCCCAACACCAAGGATAGCTTTAGAAACTAAAGGTGTGTAAAACCTGTCACAAAGACAGCTACCTCCAGTTTGGAGAATGAAAGCAGCTGACTCTGAGGGTTCGGTACAAAACCCCAAACAATTGCTTGATGAGGGGGGAGGTGGGTGGTGTGCATGAAGGATGAAATTGGATCTAACTGTGTCTTTGAACCAGTCACACCTTTTCGACATTACCACTTAAAGCACTTTTTGACAGCACCACTTCAACAGCCCAGCCACCAAAGTCAACACCCACGGAATGCATCCCCTTTCCTGAGGTGTTATGAACCCCATGGCTGCCTACTCTTCCCTGGCAGAGTAGGCGGTGTGCTTTGCCAATCCCCCTTGCTTGCCTGTGACTGCTGTCTGTGAGCCCTGAGGATCCCCCTCTGGATTGACCGACCAACCCTTACAAAGAGCCTTGTGGGGAGCTGGGGCCAGACCAGGCGGAGAAGAAGCAGCCTCTGTCAGTGCTCTTGCTAATGCTGGTGTGTCTCTGCAGCCAGCCAGACCCTGACAGAGCCAGCAGGGCGGGCTTTCCTGTTAAACTTCTGTGAACTTGGAGGTGGCAAAAGGGCACTGTCCACCAGCCTCACTCCTGGGAAAACTGTTGATGTTTGCATGCTATTGCAAGACGAGAACTGTGAGCAAAAGCCTCAAATCTGTAGGAAAGACAGTCTGCACAAAAGCAGAAGATTCATTTTACACATTTGGTTAGGACACTTATAACTGGCTGTGGGCTTTCATATGAATCAGCAAAGACACAGGCCGAGCTGTAATTGTGGTAGGAGCAAAAAGAATCACAGAATAGCTTGGGTTGGAAGGGAACTCTGAAAGGTTATTAGTCCAACTCCCCTACAGTGACCAAGGCCATCTTCAATTAGATCAGGTTGCTCAGAACTCTGTCCAGCCTGAAATATTTCCATGGATGCGACACCTACCAACTCTCTGGGCTGCCTGTTCAGTGTCTCACCACCCTTATAGTGAAGGATTTCTTCCTGATATCTAGTCTAAAGGTACCCTCTTTCAGCTTAAAGCCATTCCCCCTTGTCCTGTCTCCACATGCTCTTGGAAAAAGTCCCTCTCCATCTCTCTTCTAGGCTCTCTTTAGGTACTAAAGGTGCTGTAAGATCTTCCCTGAGCCTTCTCTTCTCTAGGCTGAACAACCCCAGCCCTCTTAGCATGTCTTCAATGGAAAGGTGCTCCATCCCTATAACCATCTACACGGCCTTCCTCTGGACTTGCTCCAACAGGTCCATGTCTTTCATGTGCTGAGGACCCCAGAGTGAGTCATAGTACTGGAGACAGTACTCCAGGTGGGGTCTCACCAGAGTAGAGAGTTTTCCAGGATACAAAACTGCCCAGGGGCAGGCCAACTGCATTGGAGCAGCTGGAAGAAGCAGACCAAAGGCAGAACAAAGAGCCTGCCAAGGAGGAGTGCAGCTGAGCAGGATGTCCTCATGCTTTTAGTAGCGTGCTCCCTCCTCCCATCACTCCAAATGAAACGTGGAAATCGTACCTTGGGGATAATAACACTTCCCTAGGACCAGTGAGAGGTGCTCACATGCTGTAATAATAGATGTTGTATAAGTGCTGCAGATGGAAAGTGGATATTGGCTCAATATTTGCAAAATGGGAATAATAAGCCCAGTCTTTCAGAAGACCATTCGGCGAGTGTGGTGCAGGAAAGAACGTCTGCCACCAGCCCTTTATTCTGTGTACTCTGCAGACACTGATGAATTAAGTGTATAGTATCTTGCTGTGAAGAATAAGTGGAACAGACACAGGGAGATGTCTGACATATATTTTGAGGTGTATTTAATATTGTAGTGCTTCCAGATTCCACTAGCATGGTAGGGGTTTTGGCTTCAAACCAATGTTTTCAGCAGTACCATGTGTCTCTGGAACAGCAGTTCTTACTTTAGAGCTAGCTATGAAAATAGTTTCCATTATAACCCTTTGTTTTTACATGCTTCTTTTATTTTATTTTGAAAATCCTCTTTTGAGTCAAAAATTTCCATCTGTATCTTTGCCAAAAGGTGAAGTTTTTCCCCCTTCTTTTTCTTCAGCTTGGAGGAAGAATCTTTCAGATGTTTTTGAGTCATGGGAGAGTGGAAAAAATGCATTTTCCCAGTAGGATAAAAAAAAGTCCACATTTTCATAATAGCAGAAACATGGAGGCAAATTAAACTGAAGGCTGAAACTTTTATTTTGGTCTATATACTTCTGTAGTAAACCAGCTTCAGAGGGAAGGACTTTGATTTGCTAGAGGCAGAGATTATTCTGATTCTTGGGAGTTAATCAGGCAGGGGTTCACGTTTGACACTTTGCTGTCATTCAGGATATTGTTCAAGGTAGTGTCTTTACAGCTGCCCATTTAAAAAGGAAAGAGCTGGTCCCCTGTGGACTTCTGCCCTTCAGAGCTAATTATAGCCCAGCAATACATTTAAATTCATTGTAAAATCTGATTGAATGGAGAGGAACTAGATGAACAGTGGTGCCAAACATTTTCAAAACTTTTTCTCACAAGTTTTGAGAAAAAGTCTCACTCTAGTCAGCAAGAGCAAGTGGATGTTGTTGAAGCTGTGGACAGGCTCAGGCACCTTGAAAGGGCCGAAGTGCATTGCAGGGTACGTACACTCGACTGGCTTGAGCAACTGAGGAACTTTGTTCAGTGTGCCTGCCAAATATTTTGTTGATGTCTTTTCCCCTTCACATAGGCTAGGAAGCATCAGTGTAAAAATCTGCTGTGCTATGTGTAGTTACACTGAATCAATTATTAAACAGAAAAAAAAACCCAAAACAAAACCAACCAGAAACAGAAAGAAAATGAAAGGAAAGGGAGAGGGAAAGGAAAGGGGTAGGCATCTAACCTAACTCATCATGCTGATGAGTGATCCTGCACCCCTCTGCTCATTTCTATTACTGTTTTTTTCCTGTTTAGGATGTAGTGGACACACTACGATTAAGTCCCCTCAATGTGTTCCAAAAAATATACAAGATCTAAACAGTTTTGGGGGCTAATGATACTGTTGTGATTTCAGTTTCATGTTTTCTGGCTCTTTTGCAACTTTCAGCTACACAGCCTGCACATTTCATTAAACCTTTCGCTTTCTATCATTCAAAACCTGCTCCAAGTGTACATACGTTTGGCAAAGGCATCCAAAATGATGTGTTTGTTTTGCTTTGGTGCCAAAAAGCAGTGATTCATTAAGGAGCTTGGAAATGTAGAGGGAAGGCCACAGCCAGCAACGACTACACATACCCTGAAGAGCAGAAAGCTGTGTTTTTCCAAGGAAAATGGTTAGTGCAGCTGGACCAGTATCATGGCAGACTTCTCTGAAGCAAGGAGGCACTGCTGGACAGGCTGGAGAGCACAGAAGTTCTCCTAGATAATTGGGCTTTGCTGCAGCAGCCAGAAGCAGCCAGAGGCAGCTGTTAAGCCCAGACATGAGAGAGAAAAAATGCCTAAGAGGAGCTACTCCAGCTAGTAGGAGCCTTTTCTTAAAATGATGAATTAAGGAACTCCAGTACCATTACCACTGCTGTGATGAACACAATGCAAGGTGCAACAGGCCTTGAGAGAAGAGGTGGAGGAGGAAAGGTGTTGGTGTCCTGCAGTAAGAACAGGTCTCCAGCTGTCTTTGGCTGCACTACTTCATTTTCTCTGCTGGGGGCATGCCAGCTTGTATCAGTAAAGGGGCACGTTCACTTTGTTTATTGTAGCTAGTGATACAAACTTGAAGCAGCTAAAGCCTTTGAAAATCTGGCAGAAACCTGACAGTTGAGGAGCTCTACACTCCGGCATGTCACTGTTACACCATTGCTTTCTTCATCCCCAGTGGCTTGAACTAGGACAGGGAGAATACTATTTATAACTTTTAATGTAGTCCTTTTTGTCTTTCACCATAAATCTGTAACCCTGGACAAAATTGATACCTGGTAACAAACACACTGTTGATTGGAAAATGTCTGATGGTTATTTTCTGCCTGGAAAGGAAATGCTGTCCTGTGCTGTCACAGAGCTGCCACTGCACAGTGAGACACCATGCAACAGGAGGTGCTGGGATCCAGGAGTCAGTATGAGGCACAAAGGAAATGATCATGTATGAACAAGATTAGTATTGAGAGCTTTTGTTATTAACAATCTGAAACATGTAGAAGAGTTTTAGAAAATTTAAGATTTAAATTTTAAACCAGGACTATGGCATTTAAATTATTAGGTATTAGGGTGAGACTTTACAGACTTTGGGGGTGTTCTTCCTGTTGTTTACAGAAATATCTGGTCTAGGATTAGGGACACAAAGTGATCTGGTTTGTCAGATCTCCTTGGTGCTTTAAACAAAGACAGGAAGTAGATTTTTCCAGCATAAACTGCACGATGCTTAGCCCTTCTTGAAAGAAGACAAGATCCTTTGCCTGAATAGCACACATTTCTTATAGCATATTAATTTTCAGTATCTTCAAATTAAAAAAACCACAACACTTAGTGTCAGAAGGGTCTGATTAATCAGGGTCTGAATCTCTCATTTGTTCACTTTTCATAATATTGTACAAGATGTTCTCCAAAATCTGCATTACACCACTTCTACTGTTTACATCAGAAAACTTCAGGCACCTGATAACTTTTGAAACAGTAGATTTCAAAATCAGAAATTTCAAAGATTTTGGATTTCCCAAAAATACTCCAAATAATTAGTGAAAACTCCAAATAGTCAGTGAAATACTCCAAATAATTATTGAAATACTCTGGATCTGTGTAGGCCAGGCTTGGTGAAGCAAAGCAAGGAAACTGACTTCAGATCATCATAAGCAAAGTAAACAAACATTAGCAACAACCATGGGATGAAGAAAAAAGTAAAAAAAAACTCAGAAGACATAGAGTTTTAAAATTTGCCTTTAAGGAACATTAGGGAAAGAAAATATTTTTGAAAAATATTGTGGAATAGAAGTGGGATGGGGATGAAGCATGTAGAAATTGAAATATAGGAAGAAAGCATGGAGGTGGTGTAGGGCAGTTTCTAAAGCTGAGGAGCATGCACAGGAGATGAGTAGATCTGCTCTCCATGAATCCCAAAATGTTTGTGTTGGGACCATTTTCCTTCTGTTTTCTGCCTTTCAACTGCACACGTTATTTAAATTACTTCCAATGTCCAGTGCATACAGTACCACAGAAACCTGCAAACTATTATTAAAATGAAGAGTTTTCAACATACTTGCAATGTTCAAGTCTGTAGAAGTCTTTCCTATAAAAATTTTCCAAGCAGTTACTTAATATAGGCAAGAGCAATGTTAAGTTAAAGGGTACAACAGAAGAAAGTCACAGATCAGATGATAAAAACACATGAGTATATCCATAAGCATTCATTATTAACCATTTTAAATCATTTTGATGTACTGTTGTGCAAGTTTCTTCTAGGTACAGGTAAACCCCCTGTTTTTAGAGCACAAAGAAAGACCCACAGCTGACGGCATCTAGCACACACCTAGATAATAAATTATTAAACTGTTGTTGCCATGAATTGCTTACCTGCTTCTCAGTGTCTAAAACTGACTTGCAAACTGTTATGGTGAATAATTTAGAGCAGCAAACAGGTTTGCAAGTGCAGAACCTATTTGCAGATAATTTGTGAGCAGAAAGAAAACCTGTCTGTGCCAAATCACCAGGAATGAGTTTGCCCAGCTGTGCTGTTTTTCCTGCCTGTGATGGCAAAGAGCTGGTAAGGATGAATAAGAACAGGCATTGAAATAGGAGTCAAGATCACCTGAACACTAAACCAATTCTGACCCCCTCATATCTTCCATATCTAAGGGCCTTGATACCTGTCACCCAGTGCAATCATAATGTGAACAAGTAAATTTCATCCAGGAAATCTGTGTTATATGTTTTAATCAGAATTGCCCTCATTTGCGTATTTACTCCTCTGATCCAAGTCTTTGAACCTCTAACTTCCAAATTTAGAGACTGAACTACAGAAGCTCGTCTCAGTTCTGTATAGTTGCCTTCCATTCTACTATGTAGATACTACGTACAATGGGTTTTTATGAGGAAGGAAAACTGGTGATGATCACTGACAAAGACAACAGCCTCTTTTTAAAAGAAGATTTCAAGTTCTTTTTTTTGCCTAATACATGGGCATTGAAAATGGGAGGTGACACTGATAAGAACACAGCATTGCTAAGTAAAAGTGAAAAAGGGACACAGAAAAATATTTTAAAATATTTTCAAATGAGAGAATAATGTAGGGTTATTTAAAAAGTCCCTGGTTATTGAAAAGAAATGGCCTAAATTCCCAGTACAGTGCCAGCATAATCCATGAATATGGCCTGTGATTTTATTTTGACAGTGCCAAACTGCATTTAGTTTCACAGAAAACAACTAGATTTTTGCTCAACCACCACCAGTGTTTCAGTCTTAAGCACACAAACTGATTTTGGTGATACCATCCCCAAACTCTTCCCTTTTGTAACTGCAGGTTTTCTACAGGTACAAATTCGGTGTCATCATTATGAATACTAGTGTGACCCATGACTAAAAAAATTACCTAGCTTCTTGCTTGTGTTTGCTCATGCCATAACCTTTGTTCATTGAACTGTACAGCTTTGCAGCCTGCTGGACATTGTGCTACTCATCTTCCAGCAATTCTACACACTGATAGGAGTTGTGGGTGGGAGGACCACTTGTCTGCATCATTTTTGTTCTAGACTCAGTGCCATCCTCTTGGTTTATGTTGATAAGCACACGGCTAAATTTTTTTCTTGTTATAAGGCTGAATGTGTTTGCCAGTCTTGCATTATGAACCCCAGAATTACATGTTAGAGCCTCTCCTTGTAGCCTCTGTTATATTTAGTATCTTAAATTAATCTCAGTAACTGAAAGAATAGCTACACAAATTCACCTTTCTAAAATGCCTCTTTACTTTATACAAGCCTATAGAACTTTAAAGACTGGGCAACAGCATCCTACAAGTTGTAGGTCATCTATTGCTCTCCACCATCCCAGTATAATAAACACACTGAAATAGAGCTGGTTTTGAAACTTTATTGATGAGAAAGAACTTGCTCTTTGATATGTGAGACAGATTATTGTGTGTATTTTTTCATTCTAACTTTGGAACAATTTGAAAGTTTTGCATCATCTTCCATGAAGAGGTCTCGTATCAGTCATTTAAATAAGTGCAATATTCTTGTTTTACAAAGACTTCTGAAATTCATGAAGAAGCTATTCTTCCTCTTTTGATGGAATTTTTCAGTTCTTGAGGGTCAGTAGAGTGTCTCTTTATCAGTACTCAACACAATAACTTGTGACAAGAAGGGAAGGACTGTGTGTGTAGCATGAGACAATCAGGTAACTGCAGTATTATTACTGACACTGAAATTTCAAAACTGACTGTGACACTGGGTCCAGGAACCCCACTGATGCTGAGGTATCAGAACAGTCCGGCATGACTTACTGGCAACTACTGTACCCATCAGCTTCCCCACCTTCCTTGGGATATGTCAGCATCTTGATACAGTATTTCCTTCACTACAGGACTAGCCCTGGATAAACAGGTCATGGAAATTCTAGTCCTGAAATTCTCACTTTCATCTTCCCTTCCCGTTTTTGCTTTGCTTGCAATTGTGGATTTCCAGGAACTCCAGAAGACTACAATAGCTACAAAATGCTGGGCAGTCCATTTGTGTATTCTATCCTCTTAGCTGTTTAAATGAAAAGTGGAATATACATGTTAACACATCATAGATCTAAGTCATCTAAATCCTTAAAAAAAAATATCAAATAAAGGTGTATTTTATCTACATAATTGTAATCTCAAATCTCTGCTAGAATCAGTTGTTATCGAACACTATTGTACCCTGAAACTTTTAACTGTCCTAAAAGTCAACTGCCAACATGGCAAGAAATTTAATGCACAGATGAGAACACCTCTATCATACTGCAGGATAAAAGTCCACAGGCAACTGAATACTAGATGTATGTATTTTGTGTGGATGCTCAAATGGGAATGTCAGTAGGGTGATAAAATCCCTTCTGTGTGGAGGCAGTTACATAAATATAGCTCTGCATACAAGAAATGTCATATCTTGGCTTTCAACAGTCCAATTTCTCTTATAGGTCACATTGGTAGACACCTTTTTGTACAGTCTTGAGCATTCATGGTTCACTCCTTCACATCAGTGAGTCACAAGCTGAACTCTTTAATCAAATGGCTTAAAAGGGAGGATTTAAGCAGAAAAGTGCTATTGCTTTTTTTAATTTGATCTTTAATGACTGTAAGTACTTGAGATATATACGTTGCTCCTTTGCATCTTTAGGCAGGACATAAAGCAGAAAGAGACATAACTGTTGTATGCACCAGTACCATTTTATATATTCAACTAGTATTCCCAATTCAGGATCAAAATAAAGTATTTATTTTTGCCCACTTTACAAAAGCTGAATAAAGAATCTATGGTGCTGGTATTGGATGCTGGCAACTGTCTTGTCCATCATGAATAAAAATCCCCTTAATAAGAACTTTAAATTTTCTAATGCAAGTAAATAGCTTCCCGGTTACAGGCTGCTCTTTTGGGTAAACTTTTATAAGCAGAAGGTACATTTTCTGTAGCATCATGATGCCTATGATCTGTTAGTCCTATAAATCAACACTGTTTTTCCCTAGTAGAACTTCCATTCCTTACTTTCTAAAGTCATAACCATGTCTGGTTAGTTCTACAGGATATCACTGAGCATTGCTGAGGTATGAAGACAGAACCCTTAAAAAGGAGGTGTCTGTAGGGAAAACATATAAAAGAAAGTCGCTACCTTCAATTAACTTAAGAAGAAACAAACCCCAAACAGAGTAACCAAACCAAAAGAAATTGGCAATTAATTCAATGCCATGAAGGATATGGTAACTAAACCCATTTTATCAGCTCATGAATTGACCTTGGGGAGTTTATTACTTCATGTGAATCATAGCAGACAGATGATATATACTTTTGCATTGTAAACTGGGCTTTTACGCAGCAGGAGAACACAATTTCCTTTGATAAAATTAATGAGATTGACCAGAGGTAGACCGGAACACTTTTATGTTCCTGTTTACAAGTGACTCCAAAGAGGTAACCCAAGTTTCTCAAAACAAACAGTTTAAAAATAGTTTTTCAAGGTAAGAAAAATAAATGTGTCAAATTGCATTGAAAAAAAAAAATCCCAAGAAATAAATTACAGAAGTTGCCTGTTCAACAAGCTGCCCTTCTGAAAGCCTTTCTTTGAGTTGGACAAAAGCACCACTAAACCAGTTACCTTGCCCTTGTCTCCCACTGCATAATTCAGCCTGCTGTCTCTGTAGTAGCACTTACTTGTCTTCAATTCCATGCTTTGTGTGCAGCCTGAAGTTGGAGGTGTCAGGCAAAGAGCGTTTCCTTCAGTGTTTGAACATCCGGGACTGTTGCAATGCTATTCTCTCCTTGCAAAGGCACTGTTAGATTAAAATGGAGCACATCAGTCTTTCCTGAATGCTTTGGCACTAACTTTCTTCACACCTTTTGTTCGAGAGCACTTTCTGCAATTTCCATCTCATCTCTTTCGAGCTGTTTCCCATCATTCAGTGGTTTTTTAAGGGGAAAATGACACTGAACACAGGACAGGACTTTTTGTCTGATAAAAAGCACAACTATCTAATGGGATTTTTACCTGCCCATTTCCTATTTGCACGTATGTATGTGCATATCAGATTACTTTTGTATCAGCACTAGCTCACTAGCTTGGGTTGAATTTTGCCAAGTTCCTACATGGAGAAACTTTTAAAGATACTCTCCTTGGCCTTGTAGGTAGTGTTACACCATCCTGCAAGTCTGGGTTTTTTCTCTTTTTGATCCTATTAAAACTTACTTGTTTGAAAGAGCTGGATTTATTAAATAATCCAGATAACTCTGTGACTGCCTTCTCCTCATTATCACTCTGAATGATATTTATTCTGTCTAAAATTGCTGCTGGTGGTGATTTATGTAGTCTTTTAAAGCTGTTGGAAATAACACTTTTCTAGACTGCTGATGAAAACACTGACAAGCCTCCCCACAGCTCCCAACAGAAACACCCTCATTAAATGCTACTGCTCCTTGAACAATTGATCTGCTTTTCATTTAGTTCTTCATCTGTTTGTGCTTTATTAATTTTGTGTTGTCTTCACTTTTTTCTCTCTTACTAAATCAAGTACCTAGCAGAAGTCTATTCCAGTCAAGCCTCTGGCAATTTAACACATAATCATATAAAATGAGGAAATAAAACGTCTGTTTACCAGGACCTATTTTCTATTAAAAAAAAAAACCAACAAACATAAAGACTAGCATTAGTTGTGTTCTTCTCTATTAACGATGTATTAGCTGACAACCATGTCTTCTGCTTACTACACAAACCACATCAACTTGTGGTGCTCCGTTTGTGTCCTTAGTGTGGGCCCCACACTAACACAGTTCTCCATCTCCTGAAGCATCACCACAGTGCCAACACATGCAAAGAACAGCAGGTCAGACATCTCTTTAACCCCTCTAGGATTTCCCTCTAGGATTTCCAGACCACTCAGAAAAACAGTAATTTCACCATATGGCTTGCTGATAGGTATTCTTTGGAGGAGTCTTGAGTGTCCTCCTGTGCATGCATCTCCCTGCTTGTTTCTAGATACTGCATAGTAATACCTATTAAGCACTGGGGTTTTTTGGGGAGGGGTTATTTTTTGAGGTTTGTTTGTTTGTTTTGTGTTGTGTTGTTTTTTGTTTGTTTTTTTTTGTCACTGATAACAGTTACTACCTCTAGCTCTAGCATTAAGCTTGCTCTAGTGAGCTTAGCATTAACCTTATATAACTGCTTAGATTATGCTTATGCATTAAAGAAAACAACCCCCCCATCTTCCCCTTAAATTTATCCAGTTGATTCTGACCCTCCTTGTCACTTGTTATGGCCGAGTTCTGTCTGGATGCTGCTGTCTTCGACTATCTTCTTTCTTTCAAAATTAAACACAGTCCTATCTTTCATTACTCACTTCTGGGCGAGGTGAGGGGTCGGGCACTTTTCCAGGACTCCTTCACAGACAGGCGACGGCTGGTAACGACCCCGTGCCCTGCCCAGCCACTCGTTTTCCACTCGTGACGGTAGCACAGCCCTGAAAACTGACCCCAGCAGTGAAGCACATCCGAGCGGGGCGGTGGGGATCGCTCCCTGAGGTTGCCTCAAGTTTCCCCTGTACCTTCAGAGGGGATAAGAAGGGGCGGGAATAACTGTGCGTCTGGACTAACGCTGTGGACTTCGGATAAGGGCGGGGGTAGGCAGGCACCGGGACGCGCTAGCAGCGAGGGAAACCTCTCCAGTTACGCACCGTCTTTTCCGATCTCCGTGTATCTAAGGGTGGTTTTTTTGTTGTTGTTGTTGTTGTTGTTGTTGTTGTTGTTTTTTAATTTATTAAAGACTTCTGCGCTCCCCTCCCGGGCTGGGAGCGGCGCGGAGCGGAGCGCAGCCCCGCGGGCCGGGCGGGGCCGAGGCGGCGCCCCGGGGCGGAGCGGGGCGTGGGTGGAGGCGGAGGGTCCCGGGGCCGCGGCCGGCGGCTCGGCGGCGATGACAGGCAGCCGCCGGCCCGCAGCCGCCGCCGCCGCTGCGGGAGCAGCCGCCCCCCGCCCGCCGGCGGGGAGCGCGGCCCCAGCCAGCACTGGGATGGCCCCCCGGGAACAGCCGCGGCGGAGGAGGCTGCGCGCCCGGCGGGCGGCGTGACCGCCTCCCGGCCCAGCCATGGGACAGACCTCGGTCTCCACGCTGCCCGAGCCGGCCGGCGGTGAGTACCGGGGACCGCGGCCGTGGCGATGGCGGGGGCAGCCCACGGTCCCGGGGAGAGCGGTGCCCGCCGTCCCCGGGACGGGAGATCGGTGCCCGCGGGCCGCGCGTCGCCGCCGCTCGCCCGCCCCTTCGAACCGCAGCGGGGAGGCGAGGGGTGGCCGCTTTCCGGGCTGCCCTGCCCTGCTCGGCAGCCCCCAGGGGGTGAGAGGCTCCGCCGTGACTTCCCCACCTCCCCGGAGCTTCGGGGGTTACTTCTTTTCCCCCCGTTATAAAATAAATAAGTACGAAGGCAAAAAAAAAAAAAAAGAAAAGGGAAGGAAAGGAGATCTGGCACCGCGCCCAGTAGCGCGGCTAGTAACCCGCCCAGCTGGTTGCTTTTGGCTCCAGAATATTTTATGTGTAAGCAGACTGTTGAAAATAAATAAATAGCGTGTGAGCAAAACTGGGGTTTCTTTGGTTAGTTTTTCTTTTTTTTTTCCTGTTCAGTAAGGCATTCCTAACTCTTTGCAACTTTTTGAAGATAGTACAGACTACTTGGGAATGCTGTTTGGAGGCATGTTAGGATAACCTGGTGTGTTTTAGTTACTGAAAAACAGAGTGTGTCTCTTCCCACAATAATAGGATGTCGAATCTAAATTAACTCCAGCAAGGTTTGAAGTTTCCTGCAAAAATGTCACTGCATGCATGTTTTTCCTCAACGCCTGTTTCCTTTGCATCCATTTAAGAAAATAAGAAAATCCTGTTGTGGAATTTAATTCTGGAGGCTGAACTTTATCCTTGATTTCCTTTTTGCTGTTAATGTGGGAATGTTTTGTCAAATAGGAGACAGTGTAACAAAGTTTCTTTTTCCGCCTTTTTTTTTCCTTCATGGATGTTTTCAAGGATAGCTTTAGTAATAACACATACATTTTCAGAAGAGCCCCATTATGTTCCTAGTCACACCATCCCAGTGAAAACCTTGGATTATTTCCTCACCTGTCAAACATTGCATGAAAGAGAAATTGGACCATTTCCAATAAATATTACCATCCTGTTGAAGGTTTCACCCAGTAGCCAGCATGATAGGATTATTTCAAGGTAGGCACCAGGAAACAGATGGACTGGTTGAAAATTTTTGGTTGCTTTTTTGCACGGGAAGTTGAACAAATGCTTATGTACAAAAGTCTACTGTGAGAGTATTTTGCCCTAGGGGAGCCCATTATCATGACCAAGGATAGCTGTGATGTCTGTGTTCCTTTAGCTCAGTGCTAATGAACAGTAAGTTTTTTACCTAAAAGAAGAAAAGTCACCCTTGAATTCTTTCCTAACTGAAACCAAAATTTTCAACTAGGAGAAGTAAGAGCCCGCTATCTGAAGATGTAAGTTACAATGATGTGACCTCAGTATTGCCAAGTAAATTCTGGTTACCTCCATTTTAACAACACATCACTTTATGATGAGACAGTGGTAGTGGTAGTGCTTTCCAGGAGGTTCCACGGAAGAGTAATCCCACTGCACTTTGAGCCCTGTTGAAATTGTTGGGAGGGTATATCCTTAGCAAGAAGCCATAAGGGCAGGTGGATTTCTGGGTGGCATGGATTCTTGGGGGTGCAATCATTTGTTTTCTCCAGTCTGTTTTGGTATGGTGTGGACACTAGATACGTTGCAAAATTTAGGAAGCCCTGTACAGCTGTGATCAGGGCAGGAGAATGACTTCCGTTGGCTTCTGTTTCACAAGTTGCCCCTTAGGCAAGCAGGCCTAAAATCTTCGTTGATTTTGGCATGCCAGCCAGCTACCAGCCATCTAAGTCTTTGACAGCTGCTAGAGATTAGAGTTGAAGGAGATATCTGTCTTGCAGGGGCTACAAATCTGTTTTAGTGCGAAGGAATCAATAGTGCATTCAGATCCTCAGTGAGCCACACAAAAGCAGCTGTGAGAAGTTGCTTGCCTGTTTGCTCCCTTTTTTCCCCCAGCCGTGCCGGCCGGCAAGGGCTCAGACCCTGCCCTGTGATCCCTGCAGACTTCACCTGGGTGCAGGGGAAGGCACCGCTAGTAAATCACCGTGGGGACTTTGGATGGGCTGGTAAGGTGAACATGGTTTGATGTAGAAAACTAAAGTTAAAGATTTTTCCTGAAAATCATAATGTGTTAGAAGAGATAAAATATATGCATAATACAATACGCAGGATGGACCCCAGCCAGTGTCCTGCAGGGTTTTTATTAAGATTTCCTTTAAATGAAAGGGTTTAGTCTTGGAAAGGGAAATATATACTGAAGTACTTAAACAGATCAAGTTCCTAGTGTCACTTTCCCATAGGGTTAAGGGCAGTCCTTCTCAACTGGGCAAACATGGACTCATACCAGGTGTATTAGCATGCCTATAAAGAGAGGATGAATCAGTTTTTCATACCCCATTGGAACTTCCTTTAGCAATGCTGCCTTGCTGGAGTTTGCTGTCAGTTGCGTGTGAGTGGGTGTTGAAGTGTTTTGGACAGGAGGATTGGGGCTTTAATCATCTCCCATAACTGTGAATGTTAGGTGGTATTGGATTGCCTGGTGGACATCCACAGGCAGCTTTTAGTCCTTTTCTTCTGTTACAGATTTCGGTAATTTAGTTAAGTTTTTTTAAAGCTTGTTTGTTATTTGCCACGGCTAGAAAATGTGAACAAACACCAATTGCAAGAGGCGCTTGCAAAGACAGTATAGATGCGTGGATAAGGAGAAGCACGTATTGTCCTTGTTCGTTTTCCTTCCTCCTCTCTGGTTTTCCCATGCCTGGCAGGACTTGATTAGTGTGCTCTCTCTCCATTCACTGACTGGAGTTCAGTGCTTTTGGGGGTTATCAGCCATCATGTGCAAAAGCCGTCACTTCTGTTTTCTGATCTACAGTTTATCGAAGGACAGCAGAGCTATACACTTCTTTCAGTCTTTTTTTTTCCTCTTGGATTTGTTCTTGGGTAGTTCAATACCAGCCGCACTACTGAGAAACACCAAAGTCCTCCAGTGGAGGCATGACCGGTGTGTTGGGAAGGTAACGTTTCAAAGCAGAACTAGTTAGGTGATGAAAGATTTTTGTTGCCTCTTGAATAGTGATGCTTGTCAAGAAAGAAATTCCCAGTAAAAACAGACCTATTAGTGTTCCTGGGAAGAGGTCAGGCAGCTCAGCATGAAGTGAGAAGCACAAGAAGAGGGGAAGGACAAGTTGCAAAGGGGAAGGTCTCGGGAAACTCTTGCCCTGGTGATCGGGATGCTCATCAGGGCCAGTTGAAGACTGGGGTCAGATCCCTGTGCTGACCTCCTGTGCCAAGAACGCAATCTGTGGGTGGGAGTTCCTTCTGTCATATACATTTTGCAGAAACAGAGCACAAACTGTCAGGCTTGTGTTTCATCCTTCTACAGAACCAAAGTTTTTCGTGGGCATGAAAATGTACTTCAACAGCACAGAAAAACCATTTCCCACTCAGCTCCCCCCTTGAGATGAAAGCAGTCACTGGAAGGATTCTGTTGTTTGTTGACCTTGGCACTTGGTGAAATGATTCTCATAGGTCAGAAGTGAACATGTTTCTCAGACTGCTCCTTTTCATCTCTCTTGGCTTTGTGGGATTTCCTGCTCATGGACAAGGAAATAGCAGCTTCACCTGTGTCTGTGCAGAGGAATTGTAATTTCCTTAACTGGGCAACTTTGTTCTAGTCCTGAAATGAAATGGAAAACTAATATTTGTTTCAGCAGTTCTAGGTGCTGGTAAACTAATTGGTTAGCAATTCAGAAATTCCAAGACTTGTCTAGTAAAGAGAAGTTATTCCATTCATTAGTAGCTACTTGTGGGCCTTACTGAGGGTGCTGTTACGGGCCAAGCCCTCCTCTTCCTGAGGAGCTGGACATTGAGATACTCAGCCATAGATTTAAATCCTCATCTTAACTCAGTCCACTATGAATCTGAATGTGCAGAAAAGCCCTTACAGTAATAATTCCAAAGAGTTTTAAAAGGAATTTGATTTTTCTCTTCCAGCTACTTCTACTTTCAAAGGTGGAATAACTTTGATATCATTGTACTTTACAGGAGGACATTTCAAACCATTTACAGGTAAACTGGTGCACTTCAAAGAATGGAAAGCAGAACTGTTGAGCTGAAATGTCAAGTCCCATTTGATGTGAAGCCCTAAATGACTTGTCCACAGCCACAAAGGACGTTTTGGGCAGAGAATCTCAACTTCCATACTTTTTTCCTTAAGATTTAAATTGGTAGGGGCCTTTGAGGCTGAACCCTCATAATATTTCATGGGGAATCCTATTCCTTTTTTCTCCCCTTCTTTATGTGTTTGTAAGTTATGCAAGAGTTATAGGTACAATGTAAAGGTGTACTGTTTTTCTTTGCTACTAAATTTACATCCAAGGCTTTTCAGTTTTTGGGAAGCACTTTCTTTACCCTACCAGTATTGTCGGATGGGGCTACAATTGTGACATCTCCAGAATTTGGGTTAAGTAAGTATGCAGTTTGCCCCAGACTTCAGGCTGATAGAGTGGATATTTTGCATACCTAGTGAAAGGCAGAAAAAACCTTGTTTTCAGACAGAATGGGTAACCACAGATTTGCCTGCTAGTAGTGGGAATTGCAGGAGCTCTGTTAGAGAGTTGGTGCTTGTCTTTCTTGAGAAGTTTCTCTGAAAAGTAATGGCAACTGCTGAAGGTGTAGGTTTCAGCTCCTCACACCATGAATCTGATTTGTGCTGTTGATGAGGGTCTGAGTGTGAGCGTGTGAAATGAATCACTATTTATAGATAAAAAATTGTGCACACTTTTAAGTATTGCACGTTTATAAAATACAAGATGTATGTGCTGCCGCATGCTCTGTGATCTGCCAGAGCAGAGCGGGGCCCCCACGGCTGCAGCAGTTGCTGCTGGCCCGGCCGGAGCTCCTCAGCTGCGGCAATAGCTCACTGCAGGGGAGGCTGCAACCTGAGCCTGCACCAGGCATGGCCCAGAACGCAGGTCTCATAAGGACACAGGGAACCAGACACACCACAGGGACTGCATGTGCGTGAAAACAAAGGTGTAGTGCTCAACAGGTTCCAGGTCGGTGTCTCACCTCTTCTCACTCTGACGCCACTTCAAGGATGACCAGGAATTCTCCTTGTTTAGCTACCAGGGTATGTGACCTTTCATGTCAGGCGTGCTGGCCGAGGTATCTTTATGTGCTGATGTTTGGTAGCTGTTAATCAGCTGTTCCCAGTGTTAATCATCAGCTTCCTCATCTGCCATGAGGAGAAACAAGAGTTGGCTCCTGGAAAGTCATCATGGGCAGGGTGGCAGAGTCCTGCCAGTTGCCTGGGTTTATGTGGGGGTTGTCTTCTCAGATGACCACCCTGATACTTCCCCCAGATGAAAAGCTCATGGAATATCTTGTTTCCTGCTGAGCACCATGTGCTAAGCCCCACTGACAACTGATCCCACACCACTGGGTCTCAGCCACCCCTTGGATCAGTTGTCCTTCCTTTCTAGATCCTCTTTCTTGGCTTTCTTACTGCTCCTGAGTAATATGGCCTTGTTCTTAGGTGGTGTTTTCTGTTACATATTTCAAAATGCTTTCCAGTCCTTTTTATATTATTCCTTGTTTTAAATGGGGAAACTTATCACGAGGCTGCAGGACAGCACCTAAGGCACAGCCAGGAGGAAACCAAAGAGCTCCCACATCCTCATCAGTGTTTGAACCATATCACAGTCCAGCCTGTTAAAAACAGAAAAGACTTAGACATTTATATCTTTCTTATACGTTTTTCCTTAAAGTTGTCCTTTATTCATTTTGGACACTGATGCTTTTTGAGATTTAAAAAAATGTAACATTGCTGAAAAACACTTGTGAATCAGTGCTGATATGGATTTGTTTTTCCCTTTAGTTTATTGTTTTAAAACATAACCACGAGTGAACTTAATGTCTTGGGTCAATCACTGGTAGATTTTAAAAAATACTTCAGCAAATAGCCTGCTTCCATAATTTATTTCTGCCCATTGTATTTAAATTGTAACAGTGGCTTGAAAAATATTTCTGATATACAGAAATAATCCAACCAGCTGCCATTCAGTCCCATGTGGAAAAGTAATTTCTGAAGTGTCCATTCATTGCATTCTCTAGTTGGCACAAGGGGAATTCCTGATCCTGTTGTTATCCTGATATGAAAGGATTTTCATTCTAGTAGGGCCATTTCTAGGCACAGGAAAAAAGAGGGGAGTTAATTTGCTGGTGAGGACGAAATTTCTCTAGTAACAGGCAACAGTGGCTCTGATCTATTTTGCCCCCAGCGGATCCCAGACAGTGAGGCTGGCTGCTGGTGTTCCTGCTGAGACAGCAGCCAGGATGTAGGTGTGCATCAGGGAAGTTTGTCTGTGTCCTTGAGCCATCAGTATTCAGTTTTGCCGGGGCTGATAGGAAGCTGTCAGTCAGGTCTGGGTTCAAGCCACATGAAGATATTGATGTATAAAATACGTGCAAAACTGAGAAAGAAATTGTGAGTACAAACCATGGGTAGGGAAAGTAGGCAGATAGTGAGGGTGTTAGTTTGTTATTTTATTTCATGCCCCCAAAATAAAATCGAAGACAAAGCATGACACTGAGTAATTTATATGGCTTTGTATGTGAACTCTACAACCCTTAGACTGTCAAGTATATTTTTGGGCAAATGTGAAATCACAGTGGGGTCCAGAATGTGCCATTTCCTACAGTGTCTTATGATCGAAATGGTTCAGTAGGAACTAGGTAGGAAAGTCACTGTGAACATCCAGGTGGTGCAGGGTCTGAAGATGGACTATTTTTCCTTCTCACTGCCTTTGACCAGAATCACATGGGTGACAGTTCTGCGTGTCCTCTCTTCTTGGTTTTGGTTTTTTTTTTCACCGTTTTTTTCTGGATTTAAGTATTACAATACGTGAATTGGTTTGACCTTGCCTGTTTGCAGTCCACAGAGTTGTTTGGAATAGCAGTCAGCACAGACCATTCAATTACCTCTGTTAATCTTACGGTGGCTCATTATTAGGAAATTTGACTGAAAACTTGAGTTTCTTGCAAGGCTTGATACAATGTCACTGCATAGGAATATAAATTTCTTCTGTCCTTGACTTGGTTTTTGGGCCCTTGGAAAGAAAGTCTCTGTCCAAAGGGAAAGTCTTATTTACCTTTGTGTTCTCTCACTGCTTTGTACAGCTGTGATGATCAGTGTAAGTGGGGAAAAGCTAGGGAAAAATGAGGATCTATGGTTGCTCCATCATTGTATGGAAGTCTAGTATATGCTATCAGGTTGCATGCAAGTAAAATGTGACTATACAGTAATAATATTATAATAATACTGTAAAACTGTGATAACACTTGTTAGTTGACAGGTCAGAGTGTTAATACCACACCTGTGTCAATGGTATCTTTGTGAAAATGAAGTTTTATAGGTAAAGATAAGGGCTATGTTGCCTTTTTCTTCTCTCATTCCTGCACTGGTTTTGTATGAATTGGAGTGATGTTTTGCCTAGTGGAGTTAACTGTGATTCTGCTGTCCTAACATTTGAAACCATGTGAGCAAAACCAGTCCTGTTTCCGAAGATCAGCCTGCATTCCTCACCCCTGAGAATGTGCTTTTTTTTATTAGCGTTCCAAGATGTCTTCACCATCTGCCCAAACTGCCAGCAAATCCTCATCAGGTAGATGGACCATCATAATTTCAGTGTTATTTAATTCTTTTTGTATTTTCTGAATCTGATGTATTGCCCAGTAAAAGTCCAAGAATGGTGCAGAGGCCTTAGATGTTGATTGGGCTTTAAAGCCTGGGCTATTACTCTTCGTGCAAACAAGTCACATAGTTTATAGTCTAGAGATAATTCATGAAAAATAGAGACAATATCTAATATTTATTGATTTAAGCTAGCTAGGTGATTTGCACTATTAGAATAGCTGTGAATACACCATGAAACTTGATGTTTTTACTGCTATAATATAATTTACATTTTCAGCTTAAAACATTGCTGTCAAGAATTAGAGACCCGCGGGGACTCTTTTTCAAGTTTAAGAATTTTTCTTTATTGCTTGAAGCCTCAGCTCAGAAGGTTAACTCTTGACTGGGGATTTATCACCACTGGTTTTATTTCTGGGGTTTGCAACACTGTTGATGCCCACTAAAATTATTGTCATTTCGCCTGACCCTTTCTGGTGAGGAAGACAAAACTCTTCTTGCCTTCTGCCTGTGTGGCTGTAGGGCAAGGACAGGCAACAGAAAGTAACAAGTTCTGTTTAGTAGTCAGATGAACTAAGTGAAATAGCACTTGTCATGAGTGAAATTTGGTCTGAATACCCAGGAAGCTTCATGAGAGGACAGGCTGGCACTGGAGAGGATGGTGTGTTGACAAAATAAACTACAGCAGGGGGAGCCTGGAAGCCAGAATGTAGAAGGTTCCCTGCCCATGGCAGAGGGGTTAGAACTAGATGATCCCTTCCAACCTAGAACATTCTGTGATTGCGGGAGACAGGCTTTGCAGCCCAGCACAGCCTGCTTTGGCCAGGTCCACCAGTGATCTTCCTTTTCAAACCAGGAGCTTTGGGAAGCCAGCACCATGTGCCGGTGTCTGTGTCTACATCCTCAGCAGACTGCAGCCTTTGCTGATGTATCCCAGTTACCAATATAAGTCAGTATGTGTTGTTGCACGGATGCCTAAAGGAATAGCAGTTCATGGAAGAGCCTCAGTGTTGTAGCCCTAGGTTACATTTGCCTGTACCCCAAGTCAGCTTTTGCAGATCTTGTAGGGAGTGAGATGCCCACATACTCCTAGCCAGTGTTTGCCCGTGAGGCCCTCGTGAGCCTCAGCATGGCTTGTAGGTCTCTCACCTCTACTGCTGAAGAGACACACAGAGATTTCAATGCTTAGGCACCAAGCCAGTGAAGTTCACTCACACAGCAGCATCCTGAGTTAAAAATTTGCTGTGACTGTGAACAGCAAGGGAGGGTCCAGTTTGTGACTCTTCTCCCAATTGCTCTGCTTGCTTATAACCCCCAGAGATGACCTTACTTGAATGAATTTATGTCACAACAAGCAAGATAAAGTCACCCGGGCTGAAAACTAATCTTCTGTGGGCTTTTTTGTTGCTGCCTTTTTTCCCAAGATCCTGGATGAGTCAACAAAGATTTCATTGCGTGCTTATGGAAAAGATTTAGTGGGATACAATCAAGTAATTTGAGTCACATTACAACCTAAAGTCACTGCAAGCTGGTGGGAAATGATTTTTAGATACTAGTAGTCTTATGAGAAGAAAAAAAAAACCCAAACAGTTAATTGCCAAGAAATTGGACGTGTTTAAATTACACATTTATAATGTTTTGTAATTTATTTCATTGTTAATAATTCAAAACTGGCTGTGCCTTTCCTTCCCTGTAAATTCGTTCAATGTGTCTGAAGATTACTGGTTTGTTTCTTGGAGTTTTATAGATTTATTGCGTTTCTGAGGGGAAGGAAGTGTTGGTTTTGGCACAGATGCTAAGGACATTCTTGTTCTGAAAATGTGAAGCAGTGTTCTAGTGCACTGCTAATCTGGCCTCTTTTATGTTGATACAGAGAAGGGTGTAGTGGTTTTCCTGCCCTACACATTATACCACCGTGCATGATTCTTCTATTCTCATGAATTGTTCAAGTGATTGATAGAAGGAAAATATTAGTATTAATGTGTTAACAATCCATATGTGATTTAAAACAATTGCACTAATTGCAGACTAGTTCCTGTGCTTACATTCTTGAAGAAAAGTTTTAGAAGGCTAGTTTGACTCTCATAGGAGGACAACAAATTTTGATTTCTTGGAAAACTTATGCTGTTATTGATTCTTACTTAAATATTGCTGCTGTTGGCACATAAAAATAGGGTACGGAAGAAATATGTAAGGCCTGATGATGAGACATGAAGGAGACTGTCTATGCAAGGGAGTGAACAACAAAGTAGGCAACTTTGGATAAAGCCAGCTTCCCAAGAGCTGGACAAGGACCAAGCAGAAATAGTGTATACTTTAGTTGGAGGAGAACATAATGAGCCAGGGGAAAAAAGGAGATATTAACTATAAAGCACTGCAGAAATTACGTGACTATGACACTCTGCTTTTAAAACCTTTTGTTGGACCATACTGTCACACACTGTAACTGTGTCGTGTTACAGAGAGAACGTGATTCTGAAGAGAGGAAGAAAGTTTTTGTTGGAAAAGCACAGGGAAGTTCACAGAAACCTGAAACTGAAAACACAAGTATCTTGGACACTTGAAGCAACACCTCTCTCTTAACTTCCCCCAGCACTTCTCCTCCTGCTACCAGAGGCAAGAGGAATAGCGTGTTTCTGAAACATTTAGTGCACCTGGAAACTCTGTAGCTTAGTTTGAAATGTATGATAAAAAACGTGTTGAAGCAAAAAAGTATTTCATGTCAGTACTGGATCTCTAGGACTGTGTATTTTTGAAGGAGAAGAAGAGGAAAAAAGAGTGTACCTTTATAGTTGACATCTGTGAATGATGAAAAAAATGTGAGAATACAGGTTTAGGCCACTAGAAGGTATCCAAAAGCTAAGTATTATTTTCAATACATTTTAAACCATTAACAGAAGTCTGGGACTTTGCAGGTTTCTCTAGTTAGCAGGAGAAGCTGGACACAAAATTTGATATCTAACACTGCATGCTGTATCTATTGCATAGGTCAATTATTAGTTTGGAAATGACTGCAGTGGCTGAGAATGCACATCTTCCCTTGGACAGAAGTTTCCCTACCTCAGCTCAGCCCTGCTAAGGTGTGAGCCTTTCCCAGCTGCTGCAGCACAAAATTGGCAAAATCTGTTGCCATGTAAGAATAAAGATAATCACCCTGTCATGGTCTGGAAGGGCTCGTGCCTCCCAGCTCTGAATTATTCCATGAACATTAATTAGCTCTGAAGATGGGTCTTGTGTGATAATTAAATATTGTTATTCCCCCCCCTTGCTACAGATGGACCATGTCAGACCTGAAAGCCATAGACCAAGGACTTAAGGGAGCACAAATGATCAAAGTCAAACTGAGAAGCTTTGTGTTTGTACCTTTCCACCAGCTGTCCTTAGGGGATCTATTTGTAGGGAAAACATATCTCTCTCTGTTGCTCAGCCTGCAGTGCATTCAGGGTTTCCTCAACCACAGAAGAGAAACATCGCCGGAAGATGAGATGAACCAAAAAACCAATTAAAATGCTTTGTTAAGTGAGTTCACCATGGTGAAGGAATCAGCTGAAGACAGCTAGTGAGTTGCTCCACTGCTCTGGCAGTGGGATAACTCTTTTTTTGGTTTTTGCAGGGCAGCAGCCTCCTCAGCCCCTGTCTGCTTGGGATTTAGCAGATAACAACATTGCACCCTGGCAGTCCCTGGATGGGTATGCTATTGGTTAGCATGTTTGGCAACCTGTATTTTCCCTGAAGGCTTGTTTTGGGAATGTATATCAGCAGGGCAGAACTGAGATCAGTGCCCATTTGCCAGCAGGGAGGTGTCTGGTGGCACAGATGAGTTTTTTTTTAATCCCCTAAGAATTTATACATCCTCTGTATATATGGGCCCAGAGGTTTCTTCCTTTCAGTTTAATTTTTTATTCTTTATGCAGGAAATTCCACATAAGATTGAGGGGAGAGGAAAGGAAGAACAGATGCAGCGCTGCTAATTAAATTAGGCATTTCCTAAAAGCAAAGACTAGGCAGTTCAATCTCACTAAAAAAATACCAGCATGGAGCCCATTCTTTCTGATTTGAGTGATTACTTGCTCATCCAGATGTCAATGTGAGAAAAACTATAAATGTAGAGAGGTTTATTTTGCATTAGTTTGTGTATTTCTTTATAATTCAACCTTTGCAACTACCACCTTTGGCTTTTTCTAATTTATTTTTTTAACATATGGAGTGGTAGAAAAAATTTTGAAGCAAACCAAAAAATGTCCTTCTTGCAGGGTGAGATAAAGGGACCATGTTTAGGGTAAGAGAGAAGGGAGGGAAATTGGGGTAATGCTGACATTTTGCAAGAGATGACCCTTCAAGGAGATGGGTAGCAAAGTGTAATGCTGACATTTTGCAAGAGATGACCCTTCAAGGAGATGGGTAGCAAAGTGAAAAGTCTTTTATGAGGACTTCCAGTAGCCCTCTCTAGCCCAGTAGCTTGCTACGAAGTCAGATGAGAAAGCCAACCATTATCTCAATGCAATTATTGTTGCTATCATATTGGTGGCTTTTTTTCTGACAAATTTATGGGTATTTTTTTTTTCTAGCCTAAGAATTATGGCTGAGGTCCCACAGAGACATACACATGTGTGTGTAGTCACATAAACTTGCAAAAGTTTTTAGCATCAGATTATGGTTTATGTTATATTTTGCTGTAAATTTCTGTAGCACAAGAAAACTGTGGCAAGTTTTCAAAATAGTTTTTGTGTCAGTTAAAATAGAGAAGCCAGAGCTCTGGTAGTAGCAACTATTTGCAGATGGAGGATCCGTACATGAAGTCACTGGACATCAGAGGAGGTGAGAGGTGGATCAATGCTCCCCAGAGCTCCCTGGTAGTAGAATAAGGTAGGTTTAGGTTCTGGGGTAGGTTGAGTCCCTTCAAGAGCAAGGACTTGCTCTGGGCCTCCCCAGTTCTGAGTAGGTGCCATAAGAAGTAAACAGGATCCTTCAGTTTTGTGGATATAGCCCTGCACTTCCTCCAGTGTTTTGGTATTTGCCTGAAATGAGAGCCACCTGCATTCAATGCATGTCAGTGAAATTACTGATGAGAACTCTTCCTTGCAGAAAAACATACACAATGTTTTTTAGTTATAGTCCTTCCAGCATTTTCACCAGTTACTCACCTGTTCCTCCCAGCAGGTAGCTTTGTACTTATAAAAAACAACATCCAGGTACACCCAAAAAAGTACTATGACTTCATATAAAATCAAGATTACATTCTTTTCAACAACTTCACCAAAGCACACCAAGGACAGTATTCTAGCACGGTACATTTAGCTCTGGTTTTTAAGCTCTGGCTTGTTTTAGTTGTGAAATAAGTGAGTTTATTAAAACGTTATATGGAGTCAAAGGTCCTTTTTCTAAATCCAGCATGTAGGGACATGTACTCCAGAGTATTACAGTAATGAGGCACTTTCCTCTGCACAAATAACAAGACCCACTTAATATTTTGTATTTTTGTTTTTCTGTACTCATTTGCCTCCTTGGGGAGCACATGCTCAGCCCAGGATGCTGCCACTGCTGCTTTGGGGAACTGTGTATCTGGGTGAGCTCTACGCCCCTGCCAGGGGGCATTGCTAACCAGTGGCTCCTGTTCTTATTCTGACCCTTACTCCAGCACTGGTCTGTGTGAAAGTGTGTAGTATTAGTGGTAAACCATGGTATTTCTAGCACATGAGCAAATTAAGATATGGTCTTGTTTTGCTTTGAGCATGAAGAATATGTATGTGCTATACTAATCCTTTCTTTCTTTGTTATTCATTAGTTTTTCTCCTTAGTTTTTCTCAAAGCTAAACTTCCCACAAAATTCAATTATACTTCAGAAGTCTGTGTTGGGATGAAAGATAATTAAAAGTCCACTCAGACCTTTGCTTCCCTAGTGGTTTAAAAGACAGAAGTTTAAAGTTAGCGTAGAGGCTGACTGAAGTGGGAAGGCAGTGTTAGTGATGGAGCTGTTTGGATTGGATGCCGTGAGGTGACATCAAAATGTTCTTCATTCGCTTCGGAGCTGGTGTTACCAGAAACAGGATCACCTGGGATCTTGACATAATCCATGGACCCTTCCCTCTAGTTGGCTGCTCCAGCATTGCCAAACTGCTTTGGCAAGGCCTAATTTGAAGTGGATCACCATCTGGATGCTTGGCCAGGCTGCTCCTTCTCGTGCTGATGCTCATCCGAACACTCTAAGGCAGCCTTTAAAATGCCAGGACTGCCTACAGCCCTGTTGATATGGGCTATATACGTGTTCACAAACAGGAAACTGAGGAGTTTTGGTTTAAGTGAAAATTCTTATACAACTGGTTGCTAATGACCTCTATTCGTAAGTGTGTGAGATGTCATAAGGTTTATAAAAAAAAAATCTTGCATACCTATGCTGTTCAAGTTTAGTATGTTATTCCTAGTCCTATACAGGAGTTTAAAAAAAGAACCAGTTAACCCTTGATTTAGTTGAATTTTATTCCTTCTAGAACAAGAAAATATTCAGTGAAGGTTAGTGATTCTCTTCTAGCAATTTTTTTAAACCTGAGTCAGGCTGTGCTGTTGTGCTTACCTACATTCCTTGTATTATGCTTTTGTATTGATATGCAGAAAATCTCTTACCTAATACGGAAATCTTCTGTTTTGCTTATTGTGTCCTCTGTACGTTTCATCATGATTTGAGGTTTTTCCCCTCATGTGAGCACAGCCTGTGAAAGGCAGTGCCTGCCCAGGGCAAGGAGCTGTGTGGTGTAACGCATTTGTCCGTTTTTGGGTCTCTCCTGGGGTGGGATTACTGCTCTCTCTCCCGGACTTCAGCATCCAGCTAGAGTGAAAAGTGAGCATAGGGTCTAAAAATGTTGAATATGTGTGCCAAGTACTTGAATGTTAGCAAGAGTGGGAGGGAGGTTTAAGGGAAATTACAAACCTTTTTCAAGGCAAGAAAAGTGACTGAACCCTTTATCACTTCTTTTCATTTACAAAATGTCAAAACCGCTCCCCTAAGCTTGGCAAAGTTGCCATCATTTGTTTGTGAGCTGCTTGAAGGCACTCTTTGAAAGAATAATTATTAACCTTTGTTCAGTATGACAAAGAGAATTTTTCAGGAGGTATTTTCTGGGGGAGGTAAATTGCTGGGGATTGCAGGAGAGCACTCTGCTTCTTTGGTTGAGATTGGAGCTGAACGGGCTTCAAACCATGATGTCAGAGTAGCACTGGCGTGTGCCTTGAAGAAGGGCACAGGGACTGAGTTTGACTCCTGTTTGCCAACCCAGGGCTTCAGTATTCCCTCTCTGCCCACCAGCACACGGACAGATCATCCATCATCTGTGAGATCTCTGATTTCCTTTTCCTCCTTGAGTCCCTGCAGCAATGCCATTTTGGAGATCCCTCAGCGGGAAGAACAGGGACCCAAGCAAGCCCTGGCTGCCAGAATGGGCTGCCCACTTCTGGGCAAACCCTCAGAGAAAGACCCCTATAGAAATATCACCAGGGGAAGCAGTGTTTTCACGTTACTTTGTGGGAGACTATGTCCATGCATTGATTTATTATTAAATAAGTGTATAAATAGCCCTTTGTCTCCCTTGTTGGGTGCATCAGTTGCTGTGCAAGTTGCAGAAAGCCCAGGATAAGAGGATGAGAAACAGTTGGGACAGGCAGAAACTGCCAGCAGGAATTTCTGAAGTATTCCTGTGGGCTTTCCTAAGAAGTGGCTCGCTTTCCCAGGGACCGCTAGAAGCATGGGAGCACTCAGTCACATCATGTTCCCTCTCTAGGAAAACATTTGGTAGTAGTTTAAAAAACAAAACTTTACAGAACTTAAATAATGCCAAAGATGAATTTGGTGAAAACTGATGCTGTACACACTTTACTTAGGAGTATTTTGAATTTTCAATGCTGCTTGGAGTTGCTAGCAATAGCTCCAGGGCTTGCCAGTCATATTCAGGGTTTTTTGTACCACCTTTTTTATTTTAATCAAGTTATTATGGCATTTCTAAGCGCGTGGCTGAATATTAAGCTTCTGTGTTCAATTCACCTGTATCAACAAGGTCATGGCACTCGTAAAAATACCACAGAATTTAGTAATCATAAAATTAATGAAATCCTAATAGTTGCGAGAATGGCTTCAGTTTCATTCAGTTTTTAAAGTAATTCATGTCAGTGTTTACATTTGTATGCTGGCTTGTAATTACTCAAGAGTCATGTAGCCTGGTTTACCTCTAAAGTAGTAAGGAATAATAAAAAGATTTTTTTAATGAAAACTAAATTTTTAAAGACAGTTTTAAAGGAAACACAAAATACAGTGAAGTTTTTCATTCCATACTGTGGGACTGACTGATGTCAGCATTAATCTGGCTAAAATAGGCTAAATTATTCTTGTTGTCTGTGTTGGGTTTTGTAAAAAGTAAACAAATCAATATATTGTCTGATTGACCATCATCCTGAAAGCATCTTAATGGTCACTGGAAGGCTTAAAATTTGTCACTGGGCTACAGTGATTGCTAACTCTTCACTGCACTTAGAACCACAATGGATGGCAGTGCAGTGGTGTCTGCTGGCATAATTGGGTAGTCTTGGATTTTCCCCATCAGGTGAACAGGCATCTCCTCAGGCACCTTTAGAAACTCTTATTGTGTGTGAGCACTTACATGTGTGCTGAATAGAAGTACTGAATTAATATTGTTAGGCCCTGTGATAGTGTAGTGCTGAAACATATTGCTGGGGAGGAGATGGAGTCTGGTATTTTTTCTGTTGTTCGTTGCTTTCCAGCTTAAGGGGTGTTCATCCAGCTCTGGCTTAAGCAATTCAGTTTAAACTGGCACATTAAAGTTCAAGTTGGTGCTTTATTTTAGCCTACAGACAACAAAGATATATTTTATGATGGCTTAATGTCAGTGTCTGAATGAGAGAGGAAGTTGGGAAGGGACATGCTGCAAACAAAATCACAGGGACTTGTGGATAGCTAAAAAATTTTAAAAATGCAACAGCTGAGCAGGTGGCAGTGAAAATCAGAAATCTGTTGTTCAAGCTGTTCTCTTTCATTTTATACTTAGAACTGAAGCAAGAATGGTCTTTCTGGTTTTTGTTGGTACAGCTCTTGTTACAAAGAGGTCCTGATCTAAGGCCAACCCTCTTAAGCACCACAATAATACAGTCATTCATTATTAACAGAAAGCTGGAGAAGTGGGAACCTCAAATGCAGCATGAAACAAGCAAATGGAGAAATGAAGGTATCAATTATGTACCTGTTATGTTGATGATGCTCTTACAGAGTAGTTGTTTTCCCCTAAGAAAAGAATCTGCTGGGAGAGCAGAGCGTATTCTCAGTGCCTTGTCTGACAACAAGATGACATCTCCCCATCTGAAGCCTCAACAAGCCCCTTTGTTTAGCCCTTTTCCTTCTCAGGGGGACTTCATGCTTTGGTTAGTCCTAGGCTGGTGCCTGGACCTAAAAGGAGAGCACTGTTGGCTCTCCCACATGGAGGTGGGATCCTGGTTTCAAACCCTACCTCCACCAGCATCTGCACCCTTGGGGTGCGCTGTGAACAGGGCAGGCTCCAACACGGCATCCCAGTGCAATGAGCTGAAGGGCAACAATTTTCATTTGTAGTTTATTCCAGCTAAAGTTTTTTGTTTAGCAGTGCATTGCTTCCATAAACACTGATTCCATGGAAAAATTGAAGTCCAAAATGTGTGTGAATACAGCCTTCAAGCCTATATGAAGATGGTACCACAGTTCCACTGGGTTTTGCTGTAGTGATTTATAGTGCCATCAGCTTGCGTGATGGAATTACTGGTTTTTGATTGTGTAGGAAAGGGACCACACTGGTTTTTAAAGTATAATTGAATCCTATCACTTTGCACACAGATCTGTCTTTTTACTTTCCCCTGAGTGTCCAAGTTTAAATTGGGAAAGGAAGGGCAGCTGGGCTGACAAATATGTCAGCTTGTGCTTGATTTTTCCCCACCTTGGCCCTAGTAAAGAATAAGATACAGGGAATAAAACAGCTGTTTGCAGTGTGGCTAGGGACGGAGAGGGCAGTGAAACATGATGCGGAATAAAAGTCAGCTGCAGCTTGGCAACTCCCATTTCCTTATAGCAAAGAATATGACCTAGACTGTATTCTGTACTGTGATATTATAGGTACAGAATGATATGAATGATTTTTACAGGCTGTGGTTTTAGAGTTGGCAAATGGGCATTTTGACTGAGAGGAACTGTATTTAATCATTAATAGGTTCTTCTGAGCATTTTGGAGTTTTATTATTATTGTTTATGCAAGCTGGTATCTAGCAACAAAGACAAACATTTTAAAGGCAGCTAAAACTGAACTTTAAAATAAACAGTTTTCTCTACAAAGGCAGCAGAGCTAAAAGCCTGTACAAACATTTGCAACGACAACAACAATCAGAAATTTGCTAGTTGGGTTTAAAAAGCGTTGACCTCCCTGGTGGGGTTCTGAGGCCGAGAAGGTCATAAAAAGAGACTGTTTGCTTTGGGTTTGACTTACACACATTTGGACAAGTGCAATATGCTGTTTCCTGTACTAGGAAAAAGGTGTTGAAGTGATGCCAGTATAGAAGAAGATGTTGCTCTTCAAAGGCAGCACAGTGAGCTCTGGGCTGTCCTGTCCCAGGGATTTAATTACATGACTGATCAAATTGCTCCTAAGGTTTTGGCTACATAAACATTCTGTTATTTGTACATCAGGAGCTCCTTGTCATAGTACTTAAGATGAGGGAAGCATTGGGATGGGATTTCACAAAACCAGACCTGCTTTCAGATATGTAAACATGTGAATTGTGAAAGATTTGGTTCAAGATAGTAATAATAAGGGTAAAAACACATGTAATATTCATACCGAATTGTATTTAGCAAGAGTGGTGGGTAGTCTGGAATGAGACGGAGTGGGATAGGAAGATGTGTACCTCCTTCCCGTCCTGTTGGAGAGGAAAATAGCTGATGATGTTAGCACTTCACGTTGGTCATTGCTTTAACACTGGATATGGTGAAGGGGTCGGAGCATCTCTTGCACCCACTGGTGGTGAGCTCGGGTAATCACTTCCTAGCAGAAGTCTTTCCCTCTCTTCGCAGACTTCTCTCCCGTTCACTCCTGTTCTCTTCCTGCCTCAGTTCAGTGGCACACTACCCAGCCCAATCTGGTCAGCAAATTCATTTGTCTGACCCTCCGATGTCAGTAGAAGGACCCAACTCAGTTTTAAAAGCCCAGGCAAAAGGTGATTTTTCTTTTGTCTTGCTGTGGTGATAAGGTGAAGCCTTACAAATGGTTACCAGCATGGTTGGTGGTTCAGCTTATATTTCCACCATGGCGGTGTGAAAACACAGCCTGAGATGACTGGAAGCCCACTTGTGTGGGCAGCATCTCTATAAAACTATATCTGCATGCTACCTCTGTCAGTAGTGGCAATGGCTTCTGGGGGCATAGCCAGGGATCTGTAGGGAAACGCCTCCCATCTTTCCAGCTATACTGGAGGGGTGTCTGAAAGGCATCAGAGAAGGATCAACATCTGGGTCCTTTAGCCAGTGAATATATCAATATAGAACATAATAAGATGCGTACCTGCAGCTTACTTTTAGGTGAAATTACAAAATTATAAAAATAAATAAATAAATAAAAATGAAACTATAAAATGGAAATACATACTATCGTACTCCAAGGAGATATATCCCTTAATATTACATTATCCCTTAATAACAGAGAAGCATTCATTTTAAATGCTCAGCTGTGCAAAGTAGTTTGGTTGCTCTTTTGTTTGTATTGCTTTTAGTTTTTTCTGTCCTCCCACATCTGTTACTGTGCCTGGATTTTTTTTGTCCCTGTTTTTGTGGAGGAGTTGCTTTGACCTTTGGCCTGATGTTTCATATATCTGGAAAATGTAACTGTCTGGAAACTTTCCATTTGCTGCTTTTTGCTCAAGTATTGGGGTGAGAAAAAAAGAAATAAGCACCCTGCATTAAACCTATGATCCTTTTCCCTCTGGTTGGAGCCAGCTGTGTTCGGGGTTAGAGAGGAGATAGCAAGAAGATTTTCGGCCAGATCACTTTCAAACCTCTATAATAGGATGGCCGAGCATTTGCTTACTTCTCCTGTAGAAAGCTAAAAGGATGGAACTTAAACGTTTCATTGAAGAGGAGGAAGAAGTTGTGTAGGTGTTCTAATAAGGACTGCATGATGCCAAAATCTAAATAATTAATTTACAAACACATGCTTGTGGGCATATTGCAGACAGAAGATCATGCCCTTAATTTTATTCAGACCTGAAGCAAATCCCTAATGTGTTTTGACACAAAAAACAGATGAGAAGAGAGGTGGTATAACTTCAGGGCTTAATGTGCTGTAGAACCCGCCCAGCTCACGTGCCAGTGTAGGTGTAGCAGAAAAGAGCTCCGTGCCGGTTCCTGCATGAGAAGTGCAATTTAGTAAGGCTGGATAGCCCTGACTGTATTGCCTGTGGCATTTCCAGTGTCTCTACAGAGTGCTCTACAACCATAACTTTGCTTTTTTTATTTGCTTTAGAATTAACCCAGTGGGAGTGAAAACTGCGAAGTAACAGCGAAGATGCACGTTGCAAGTGTGTTACCTGCATTTGGGTTGCATTAGCAAGAGACAACATGTGATAGATAGCCTGTAACTTGACAAAGCACCCAACAGCACTTAAGTCCATGTGGTTATTGTACTGGGGGAAAAAAAATAGCAACACTTAACTCTAGAGCAAAGAGATTCTTTGTGCTTTACCCCAGTGATGCAGCAAGCATGTCTCAAGCGCTAAAGTTAACACTGTTTTAGGTCCTGTGTCTTGTGTAAGGTAGTGCGAGGCCAAGGTAAGGTCCCCTGCTTGCTCGCTGGAGATCAGTGTCTTGCAGGGCTAGGGCATCCTGCCTGAGAGACAGATAGCTAAATAAGCTTTTCCAGGCCTTGAGCCAGTTAATCCCAGGTGTGCAGGTGAGAGAGTGAGAACTAGAATAAATGCATAATTTTTTGGGATTCTGGTCATATTCCTTCTCTGCACACTGTAGAAGAGGACAGTGTGACTGAGCATCCCTCTGAGCCACGTGGCTTTTTGTCTGAAACATGGACCCCTGGGCATCCATGCTATTGCTTTCAGGAGAAGCACAGGCTTCCCTCATTCCCTTTTAACTACCTTTTTTAAATTTTTTTTTTTTACAGAGCTTGGGTAGGGGCTCATCACAGGGCAGAACAGAATATGGCCTTTTGAGATGAATTTTTCACCCTTGCAGTGTTTGACTTTCTGCAGTGAGGTAACATTTTGCTTGTGGAGGTATTGGAGTTACAGGGCTTGAGCTCCCAAAGCCGTTTCTGAAATATTTGGCACTGTTGATCCAAGTGTGAGTCCAGCAACCCAAAAGGCATTAGTGTGTGTATCCTTGTAGAAACCTGGAGGTATGCAGGCAGTCATATCCATCCCTGCTGTAGTTTTTCCAGGAGGACTACCTCTTGCTGTTTCAGGGCAGCAGCCAGCATCCCTATGAAGTAGCCTCTATCCAGCCTGTTTAGCTCATTGCCAGCAGGAGGTCCAATTAACATTTTGCGATATTGTCAGTTCCATATGGAAACCACCATTTGGCCGCCTACATTTGAACTTCAGCTTTTTCCTTTCATTTAATTAAAACACAATCAAGTCAATTAGCTCATGACAGTTTCTCCAAAGTTAAATTCCAGATGTATGGCAAGGCACAAGCATGCAGATGCCAATTCATTGTGCTGCTCGGAGGTAGATTATAGCTCTTCCATTTGCCAGTTTATCCACTGGGGATTAGCTGCATTTTTTCCCTTCCAAATAGATTTTAAAAAAAAAAAAACCAAAACCAAATCAGAACACAAAACCTAAAAAACCCCCAAACCACGAAACAAAAATGGGAAAAAGAAGAAAGACCCATCTTTCCATGGTTCTGGTCAGGAAAAATAGGTAGAACGTTACAGAATTTGAGATCCGTACTGAAAATGACACTTTTAGTGTCAGAATGACTTCTGATTTTTAATGACCACATCAAAGATTTTACCATGCAGTATCTTGAATGTTGCCAGTAAGTTCCAAGAATAAGCAGCTTATCATACTCTATAGCAAGCTGATGACTTATTGTTCTTGTTGCTAACTGGGAATAATATGCAGCTGCATAAACATGTTGATTTTGCTGGCATAAAAACCACGACTTCCAACTCTGTGCCCTTTGGCAAGACAGTATAGAATATCATAGCACTATAAGAAGAGGTTTTGAAGTCTCAGTAAACTAAGATGACTTTTGTAGCGCATCCCTGCAAGGCAGCAAGGTGCACTGAAAGGAAGAGAAAAAAATAACTGTACTAGGTAATTGGTAGTTAATAAACACAGAAATCAGATCCAAATCCACACATAAGGTAGTCTTTAACTCAGGCCATGGCATCTTCTGTTGCATTTCTCAATTCATTTATGGTTAAATGTGGCAATACCTTGAGTCGCCTACATTCTGACAGGACAAAAAGGTTTTCCTCACACACTTTAAGGGTGGTGTGGTTGATACCATGGTAATACTGCAAGAGAACCAGAGAAAGTATTAGGTGCCAGTGCTGCCTTAGTGCCTTGATATCGGTGGAGCACTTGACTCTGTGCCTTTTTCCCTCTTGGTTGTATTGTCCAGCGGTGGGGAGGAGGAGAGGCTGGAAGCAGATCTTTCCTTCATCTGGCCATTCTGTACCTTGCTGTATGACAAGGATTCAGAGCAGAATTGCAGTACAGGTGAGTGAGCTTTGGGAGGTGTGTGTGGGAGAAGGAAATGCAGCATGAAAGAGGGGAGAGAGAACTTGTAGCTCTGCTGGTACTGTCTTACACTTAGCAACCCTGACATAAGAAAGGATCCCTTAAATGTATATCCCAGTGCTCTAGCAGGATTAGATCAATTCTGTAAAAAGGTGCTGGTGAGGGGAGTGGAGAGACAGAATAAAGAAAACATACTTCTGAGTAATTGTTCAGAAGGTTTAATAGCATTACAGTCCTGTAATACTTTTTTTTGTGTCAGATTCAAGTGAAGGGTAATACACTTCAACACTATTTATTCAGGAAGGGGGAAAACCCCAAGTCTTCCACCTACCCTGTGAATGCTCTAGGCAAAAGCATGCTTTATTTTGTGGGCTTATCCAGGTTTAAGCACATGCCAGGCTGTGCAGCACTGTTGGGTCCATGGCTGGAATGTCCTGCTACCCTGGTTGCAACTGCAGAGCTTCTTTAGGCTGTCTGCCCAGTCCAGTCCCCAGTTCCCACCCTGTGCAGCAGCTCCTTGCCCAACCCTGACACTGCAAGTGTTTGTAGGACTGTCCTAAAGACTCAATCACTGAAACAGCCCAGATTTAAAATAAACTTCTAAAAAAAAGGAAAGGGGGAGGTGTTTTTGGTCTCAATCATTCAGAGATCTACTTGCAATGAAGCCCAATGAACAGCTGTAATTTTTACAACTGAAGGGACAGCATATTTTTTTAGGGTCAGGAAGGAAAGTGTGGAGGAAGAAACTTCCCAGGCTTCCTTCATCACCAAAACCACTCTGCTGTGAAATTTCAGTGTGGGTTGCTGTTTGCATACACAGAAGCAGAGACTTCAGATTGTCTTAATGGCACCTGTACCTTCAGAGTCAGGGAGCATCTGATGAGAATTTCCCAGACTCCTAATAGCAAAACTTTTGACGTGCACACCTAAATTCTGTCTTATTTTTTTTCTTCTATGTGGTCCTAAGTGGTTTTTACTCCAGGATCTCAAGAGTCTATATGACAAGAATAATCTAATTAAATTAATCATCTAACTCATGGCTCATGCAGCATGATTTGGCTTTGCAGTGTCTCAGTTACCATTGTTGTTGGTCTTTTACAATAAGATCTCTTTGTGTGACACCAACATATATGATTCATGTACTTCTTATCCTTATGTACATGTTATATCCTTCAGCTATAAAATCTTCACTTAGAGCAAAGGACTGGATAAACAATGCACATAGTATAGTCAGAAGTCCTAATGTCAAACTTAATAATGATGTTTATTAAAGGCAGTGAAGGACTCAATGGCTTTTTGGAGATGGTGGAAAGAAGGCAGGACTCCAAGACACTGTAGAAATAAAAAAATAACACAAGTGACCAGGCTCCTCTAAATCTTGGGAAGCTAAGATGTTTCTTTTCATCTGCATGAATATGTATAACATTTATAATGATTAATAGAATGTAGATAAGCTCTCTGAGGTGAAAAATCTGAGGTGAAAAATACACTGCTTTATTCTTAAATAGTACATGACCTATAAAGCAAATAGTGTAAATCTTAAACATCGGTTTTCTGCTGAGTCTTTCAAAGAAGAGGAGCAATAGCTTTTGTAAAGATTTTTCCATAAATGCTCTGAAACGTTATTGCTGAAATTGTGGGGTTTTTTTCTAAGTAGTTTATTAATTGGTAAAATGTACTACCTTGTGAGTATGTTTGTAATACATGTAATATATGTGCTTTTGAATATAAATAAGTTCTTTTTCCTAGAAATGTTGCTTTGATTTTAGAAATAACATAAGATAGACTGTGATACTTGGCTATGCTTATTCCTCCTTGCCAGATACATATTTGCGTCCTTTTTTCAAATGAAAGAAGTGGTACACGGTGCCAGTAGATCAGTAAATTCCCAATTGTGAGCATTTGTTCAACTTGTTTTATAAATCAACTCCTCATCTTTTATTGTCAGAAGGAGTTAATGTTGAAGTCTGTTTTCAAAAGTTTCAGTCTTCCTGAACAGAATTATGAGTTTCATGTCTTAGCTCATTTGAAGCAGACAGATTTCTGTAGCTAGGATCATTATTTTGGAGTTATGTTTTCAGCAGAGGGCAGAACAGGGACTGATGCAAATCCTTATGTCTCTGTGGGGAGCTATTGGAGCCCTAATCCTCCTCCATTTCTGGTGGTAGACACAGCAGGAAGAAATCTAGATGAGGCTTTTGTGACCCATGATACACTGTACTCCATGACTCAGAAGGATTTGAAAATATCAGTGTTATAGTGTTTGTAAGATTGTGCTGTCTATCACCAGGATGCAGGCTCTTCACACTAGTAGCCCAGCCTTTTTAAGCCATTGGAGACGAGAACATAGGTTTTGTCCTGCTGCCTCAAGGGGTGGGTAGCCTCTCACTCTACTGAGCTGATAGACTGCTTCTGCCAGTGACCTAATGCTTGGCTGCTGCCCCAGAACAGAACTGTGCAGCCAGCAGATCCTGTCTCTTTTCTTCACCACTTCACTTCTGATTGTTTGGATTTACTAGTGTGGGTTTCACAGAGAAACCATGTCTGTCTACATCCCTTAGCACCCACGGGAATCTTCCCTGGGAGGGACCTCAGGAGGTCACTTGGTCCAGGCCCTCACTCAGAGCAGGACTGTTCCTAAGAGTAGGTGAGGTTAGCCCCAGAGAGAGCTTTAGAGCCTTGCCTGGCTGAGCCTCCAAAGCCTCCCAGGACCTGTTCCAGTTCTGTACCACCCACCTCCTGGAAGGGGTTTTCTTACCTTTCACCTGACTCTTCCTAGTTGCAAGCTGTGGCCCTTGTTCCTTCATATGTCAACTGGAATTGCCAATATAATTTTTGCTCTCTTGTCTTTGTAAGTACCCTTCAAGTAAATGTACTTCTCCCTTAGATCCACAGTTTCCAGCAGTTTCTGTATTCCACAGGGGACTGCACTCCATAGACAGTGTCTGTAAGCCCAGTGTCTGCAATCCCTAATTTCAGGCAAGGCATCCCTGCAAGGCTCCTTCTGCTGTCTTTTGCCTCTCTCTTTCTACAGAGCTGCTCACTAGCTTTGGTGTTCCTCTCATCCCTCACCTCTTGCCTGGCTTATCGGGGTGTGTAGGGAGGCAGCTTGTTTATTTTAAGGGCATTTTAGCTTAAACTGCCCTAAAGATTGACATGTTGTCTAGGGCACACAAATGAGGAAGCTGGGATTTTGTACTCCTACAAGGGGTAAGCATAGCCGAGTTCTTAGCAAAATCTTGGTGTTTTACATTCAAAATCTGTTTGCATGCCTTTCTTCTATCTTATCTCCATGTTATGGACCAGACAATACCCAAAGCAAATGAAGAAAAGCTTTAAACCCTGTTGTATCTGACTAACAGTAATTTATCCTAGAGAAGTTTTCCATCTCTCAGGCAGTACAGAATTTATTAAATTTTATGGCATAATTTGTTCAGATTTATTGATTTAAATACTATCGTTCTCATACAAATTTATGTCTGGTTTTAACTTCATAGACTTCAGTGAAGTTATACAATGGATCTTTCTTCCCATACTTTGTTTCAAACACTGGAAATAAAGTTCCTTGGACTCTGTTTGCATTACATCAGCTTTCTCACAGAAAAGATTTATTTTTTTTTTTAGCATCCTGGATCAATCTAAAGCCTAGGACAAATATAGGACTCATTAAATGCCATTTGTCTGAGAAACAGAATGTGATTGCACCATGATGTTATGTGGCTGAATATATATCTTTTTAGCAGCTAGGACACAGGACCAGAATTCAGGAAGCCATTTGGCAAACACAGAATTAAGCACTTAACAATTCTGTGCCTCATATTTTCCATCTGTAAAATGGGAACAGTCATACTTCTTTCTTTCAATAGAATTTCTGATTTAATGATCTATGATTATCATTACTACTGTTCAGAGTAGCATCAACTCTGTTCTGAGTTGGCTATAATTAGAATGTTTAGATGAATGAAAGCAATTACAGTGCCTGTATGCCACAAACAGTTAAGCCCATTATTAATTTTATGTCTGTAAGTAATTGCAGTTACTTCAGTGCTCACATGAGTAAAATTCAGAACATTTGAAGCGTTTGCAGGTCTACAAATGGAACGCTCTAAGAAACCTTAGTTCTTAAATAGAAATAAATGATAGTAGATGTCTCAGAAATTTCCAGGAAGTTTATTTTAACTGTATGCCATGGCATATTGTACGATGAGTCTTAATTTGGTTCACAAAACTTGATGTTACAGCCATTGATGATAAATATTGGCTTTCACATCACTGAATATGTTTTTGCAGAAAAGTAATCCTTCTTTAAATTCTGTCTACAGTTCAAAAGCTAATTGTTAAATAGATTTTGTTAATAAGAAGTCTGACTCATGGCAGGCTGCACTGTGAATGACTGATTACCAGGGATATTGAACAGACCTGTTTCCATTCCACTGCCAGAACAGCTAACTGTAGAGCTTGTTTAAGAAAGGAATCATTTCACCCAAAAAATGGTTTATGTTTTCACATTACAAGGATTTTGTTTTCTATATGATGACAGCTAGTTATTCAACTTTACCAAGGACAGGGAGAAAGTCATCCAAATATATGTTGAAAGAAATTCTCCAGTAGTGATGGAAAACCACAGGACTGTGCAAATGTGCCAGATGCGCATCATGAGAAGCAAGTTCTGGACAGCTGGAGTTGAGGTGCTGAGAAGCAGTGAAGCCCAGGGCAAGCTGGGGTGGGGACTGGCTGGTGACCACAGGCTGAGATCAGGTGCCCCTTGGCTCATTTCCGGAACAGGAAAAAAGCCACACAGATACACACACAGCTTGCTGCAATCTGACAGTGGAGGAGTTTAGCTCTTGGGTACCATTTTGTTTTCCATCCTTCAGTTACCTTTACTTCTCTTCTTTATACAGTTGATGGTTTGGACAAGGCTTCAATTGCTAACTCAGAAGGACCAGCCCCAGGATCCCAAACTCCACCCTTCAAGAGGAAGGGCAAACTCTCCAACATTGGCAAAATCTTTAAACCTTGGAAATGGCGGAAGAAGAAGACAAGTGACAAATTCCGAGAAACGTCAGCAGGTATGTCTGTGGCCCTTTGGTGGCAAATAGTAGGAAATGTTATGATGGTTTTACAGAGCTCTTTGAGCTTGTTAGATGGAAGGGATTATTTAGGCACGGTATTTTACATATAGAAGAACAGTTTGATCCTTGGCAGTCTTACAAGAATGACACATTCTTATAATACCAAGGCAAAATATGTGTTCCTATTTCTTTTACAGAAGGAGGAAATTAAGCACAAAGAAGTTAAGATCAACATTTTCAAAAGTGCCTCCTTAGTTACTTGCTAGTACTTAATTTGCTTGTCTTGTTTATGATGGTGTGGTCCCTCAAGATAGTAATTTGCTTTTAAACTGTGTGTGGGGTCACTTACGTTTGTGTATGTGCTTCATGTGAGGCTGGAATTGAAAATGAAAAGTAGTTTGGATTGCATTCATCCTGCCTCAGATGATAATTTCAGGGAGGAAAAGATTAGTTTTCCCTATGTTTCTTGAGGAAATAGACCGAGGACCAGTGGAGGCTGAGATGACGCATTTACATGGCAAGTTGCCCCTTGTTGCGTGCTTACTGACATGGGAGAAGAAACTTGCTTATTTGACTTGAGAAAGAAATGGGAAGACATCCATACAAAATAAAAGTTCTACAGGATATCCTCTTCCTCAGGCTACTCGATCAGAGGTGTATTTACATTACCAAAGGGGGGCTGTGTGTCTGTGTGTGTGCATCTTACATGCAGGAAGCCCATTTCCTGGCCTGAGACCATGGGAGAGAGCATGATGATCCTCATTTATTGCCTGTTCTCTTAACAGGGCTACAGCTTGATAAATCTGTATGCAGCTGAAGAATGAGTTTTCTCCTAAGACAGAATGTGGGCTGTTGCAAAGAACTCTTATAGCTTTCTCTGGGTTTTCAATAGGCTTTTTAAAATAGGTTCTTGCTACAGCCTCACGAGGCCATGTACCATGGTGTGCTTTTTGTCTTATGAGCAACTGAAAGATGTTCATAAACAGCAAATACCACAAGCATCAAAAAAGAATGGAGGTTTAGATGTTAGATGTTGGTATCTGTGCTGATGTGGGAATGATAGTAGGATTTTTTTCTTTTATCAACATATTTTCCATGCTTCATCTCAGGAAGTCTGTTCTCTGGGTACTGGTTGTATGCTTTTTGCCTAGAGGGTTTTCAAAATTAAGTAAAACTAAACAGAAAATGGTATGATCTCAAGGGTTTCTCTTCTATGCAATGTTTTGCTGTGAAGGAAAGGAAAGCAACAGTTTGTGTCTTGGCACAAAGTAGATGCCACTTCAAAGCTTCACTGCAAGAGTATATGCAGACAGGGAGCAGAATGCAATTTTAGCTCTTACTAGGTCAGAGAAAAATTAATAAGTGGAATTATCTCAAGCCTCTCTTAGAAGAACAAAACTAAATACTGGAAAATATCCAGAATCTCACAGCACTCTTTGAGTCAGAGAACGGGTTTTAAGACTGCCTGAGGTTTGTAGCTGCTGAACATCACTAAACAGTCTCTTTTGAGGGGATGGGAAGGGAGGGAAGGAAATGTTTGAATGATGGTTGCTGGGTGTGCAGATGGTACAATACACTTGACTGTGTAAACATGAAATATATTGCCTAGTCTAAAGTTTGTAAGCATCAATAAATTATAATGATGAGTCCACGCTGCCTAAATAGCACCCCATATAAGTTCCTAAGCTGACAAGCTACTCGTTCCTCTTATACAGGGAGACATACTTTTGGCCACTTTGATTTAAATTAAAATTCTGCCTTTTTCTTCGTAGGAATTAAAATTATGATACTCATGGTGAATACTAGCATAATTTCTAGTGTGGCTTTTTTTTCCATGGGCCAAATAATATTTAAAATAAATTCTCTTTTCAAGCTGAATTAATTGAGCTTAATCAGTTTAAATAAAAATACCACTCATGGCTAGCATTTGAGATGATGGAGGACTGGGGCTTAAGCTTCTTATCTGTTCACAAATTTTCTAATCTGTGAAATGGAGATAGTTATGTCTCAGGGATGTTATGAAACTTACGTAATCTATAAAATGCTTTGAGGTCTTTCAGTAAAAGTATAAGGAGTTCATGTCTTTTAATGCCGATTGACATTTTCCTTGATAATTAATTCAATACAGTTGTTAATTCAGTGTTGTAGAACCAAAAAAAAAAAAAATCCTGAAACCTAGAGAGACACATTGATGGGGGTGGGGTGTCTGATTCAATGTTCCTAAGCTTCATGGAAGAAGAACTATTGTTTTCAAGAGTCAGACAGATATTAAAAAATAGTGGGGAAAAACTGGAAGAGCTTGTGAATAGTTTATTTGGGACCCAAGGCAGTCTAACCTGATCAGCGTTCCTGCTACCACACTCTCACCAAGTAGGGTGGCCTATACTGAGAGTCTTTAGCCACACTCGTGGGCTCCTTTATATTGTCAAATGCAGTTTGAATGCCGCGGAAGTTTGACCTTTAATGGACAGATCCCACAAAGTACTTGAGTATATAGAGACAGACTTAATGCCAACTTACATGTTCTTGAGCCAGTACTGTTTGCATTTATGAGCTCTTGATCTCACAGGTATGAGTAGCTTGAACTGGGCTGGTCAAAACGTTTACTGCCTCCAGCTCTTCTGCCAGGAATTGGTGCTATTTTGACATGGAAATGCATCCTATGTTGAGCCATTGCTGTATCTCTGAACTTTGTAGTGTGAGAAATTAAACTGGTTCTATAAATTTGGGAAGTGCAGAATCTGAGTAGCTTTTTACAAGTGCCTGTAATGCTAGGATGGTAGGGGTAATGTCTTTAAACTGAAAGAGGGCAGGTTTAGATTAGATATGGGGAAGAAAATCTTTAACGTGAGGGTGGTGAGGTGCTGAAACAGGTTGTCCAGAGACGTTGTGGATGCCTCCTCCCTGTAGCTGTTCAAGGCCAGGTTGGATGGGGCTTTGAGCAGTCTGGTCTAGCGGAAGGTGGCCTTGCCTATGCCAGGAGGATTGGAACTAGGTCCTTTCCAACCCAAACCATTCTATGATTCTGTTCAACCATCCCATTCCCTGGCAGAGAAGGGGAGTGGGAAGCTGCAAGCAGTGATGCCTTTAGGTGTCTGAGGTCAGCCAGCCTGGCTGTGTCAGCAGCTGGAGTTACCTGCTGCTGGGAAACATGTTTTGCCATGCATGGAGGATAGCTTTCTCAGAAGAGCTGAACTGCCTCTCTCCTTGCTTTCTCAGGAGTTGTCACTTCACTGTATGGCTGATTCACTCCAACTGGGCTGGTAAAAATGAGATTGATAATACTTCTTGCAGTATTTCATCTGCATACAGCAACTAAATTGACCCTAGAGAGTGTTTGAATTAGTTGATGAGATAAATAACCCTATCCCTATCCCATAGCATTAATAGGATGAAGTCCAGCATGGCTGAAGCTTCACCACATGCCCTCAGCTTGAGCTGCAAACGTCACTTGGATTTTGATGTCCAGATGTACACAGAATCAGGATGGGAGACTAGCTTTTCTTAACACTGAAGATGAGATTTTACAAGTGATGCTCACATTTTATGGGCCATGTGCCATGGTCCCATGGATCATTACAGTGATCTCCCAGATCGCTGTATTGGTTTGGGGCTGGGCTGCAGTGTGGAGCTATTCTATTTTGACATCTGTAAATTCTTTTCCCTGTAAAACTATTGAGCATTTTTTTTCCATGGGAAATAAACATAATAATTAAAATGCTTCATGTCACAGTCTTTTGTGTATGTGTGTGTGTTGTATGCTGCTTTTTTTTTTTTTAACCTAAAAACAGGATGCTCCATTTTTTCCATGAAAGCCAACCAGCATTGATGAGGATGTTATTTCCTTTTAGAACACAACTTTCTGGCTTCTGTAAAAGATTGTTTTTGTTGTTTTGTTTTTTTTTCCTTTAAAATAGTTTGCATGTCACAAAGGCTTCTCTGTGAGCTGCTTGCTCTGAGCAGGATTTGTCTCTCCCAACTCAAAACTTCTACAAAGCAGATGGAGGTATCTCTAGCTGAGCTAGTCTGTCCAGTCAGTGGGAAAGAGTTGCTTTTACATGTTAAATGCCTATTCTAGGATGAGTTCAATTTCACTCTGGAAGTACCTTTTTCCATTGACTGTAAAAGAAGCTTCAAGGAGCCTTACTCAGTTGAAGATACTGCATCATCCAAGTCCCCACTTTCTGTGCCTGAAACTGTGAGATATTTTCAGAGACTGTCCATGACAACACGGACCACTTCTGCTGTAGAATCAGAGGAAACAGATTTCTCAGGGTTTCTATAAAACAAAAATATTTTTCTAATTTTCTTTTTCACAAGCATCAGCAGTATGAGAATAAATCTATTCTTAACTGTGCTTTTTCTTTAGTGTTGGAAAGGAAGATTTCGACAAGACAAAGCAGAGAGGAGCTGATAAGAAGGGGAGTGCTGAAGGAAATGCCTGAGCAAGGTGATATAATAACACATTAACTAGAATTTAGCTACTAAGCACTAAACATGTATGATAAAGCCACTATTGCATTGTTTCCATGTAGTATAAATAGGTATGAGGAGACAAACTGAGGAGCGTGAGAGGTAATTTGGGCCAGCTGACAAAGAACTACACCAGCTGACTTCTGTCATATCCTGAAGTGTTTTAATGCTCTCTGTGAATAATGTGACACTTGTGGTTCCTAGTTTGCCAGAATTTTTTTGAAGTAATGATAAACCTATTTTTTGAGTCAAGGTTTGCTGTCTAAAGCCACTGAAGTATAAAATGAGAAATTTTGGCTGAAAAATTAGAGGTTTTAGAACCCCAAACAAATCAGTATAATCCATTTTAATCCATTTCAGGTATCAAAGAGTACCAGTGCTGAGATCATATGGATCCCACCACTATCACACAGACCACATTCACAAAAATGGCACAAGCATAAAACTGTGGGAAAGACATCACTTGTTTAAAAATGCTCTAAGTTTAGTAACTGGTATTAGACAGAATCTGTATTTTGAAAAACATGAGTAAGCCAAGGTTAATACCTCTGTGCTACATCTGATTATGGTTCTAGTGGTATTCTTTCTAATATTCTTCATCTTCTATAAATCTAGATTAAATAAAAGTCAAGTGAATAAAATAATCTTCTGTAGCTTAAAATTAAACCATTTGTCATTTTATCAAGGAGTCCAAGAACTCCATGTTTTCCCAAAATATTTTTCTCCTATTATTCCATCTGATCTAAAGAATCAGGAAAGTATCAATGTGTATGGTTTGTATTGTACACATAGATATTTAGAAATAAAGGGCTTGTTTGTTGACATGTGGTATCACTTGCCTGTACAGTGTTTGGCTAATTACCAGGCTATGACATTCAGCATAGCTGGCTTCTGCACTTGTCTCTGCTGTCTTTGTCTTAAAGCAAGACATGTAAACTCTCCATGCCTCAGTTTGTCCATCTGGGAATTTGTTGTGGTTTTTGCCACATGCTTTACAGGGGAGCTGTGTGAGTTTGTCCATTGAAGGTTGTAAATTGCATTTATTGGGAATAAATTGCAAGGTTGTAAATTGCATTTCACTTAGTGAAATGTTTTAACTTCTCAGGTTGGTTACAGTCTGAACTTAAATCCTATCATTTGTGCCAAAAGTATGAGTATTTTGGTCACCGGTGTCCTTGGCCCTCTCTTCCATCCTTAAAAGGGGATGGGACTTTGGATTTCCTTACATGGATTGAGAAAGTGAGAAAAGGATGTAAAGATGAACAATTTTATCCTCTTCGTCCTATATCTGTGTTACCATTATTACATTGTGCTTCATGTCTGATGAAAATAATAATTTTTAAGGACCACTTTGAAAGACTATGGGATTGGTTTGAAGGTGCTAAAAATGGAGGGGTAGGAAAGAAGGTGGTTGAGGATTATGAAGGTAGTTAGAAGTAGTGACTATGGAGATGAAAACTGAATGAGGAAATTACATAGAGTCTTGAAATGTGAGAGGTAAGAAGTGTGAAGAAGTGACAGTGTGACAGTGACAATGGGATGAAAAAGAACGAAGTGGAAAGTAGCAAGTGCCACTTGGAGGCAGGAGGTGTTTGCAAAACCAAAACATGAATAAGAGGTGTCAGTGTCACATATGGAAACAGGAGAGAGTGGATTTAAGAATATTTGGAAGAGAGAAGCTAAAGGAACTGAGTGTTGCAGTAAGGTAAGTGCAATTGTCAGATATAGTGAAAGAGACAAGGTCAGGAAGGAAGAACTTTTTACACATCAGGTTGCTGTTAGTGTGGATTACAGTGAAACAATCATCTTAACACATGGAGCACCCAAGGTAGAAGGAAAGAGGCTGCATAATTTTGTTGAAACCAGGGAAGTGCAAACATCCAGGTCTGATAACACACAGCAAGTAAGAGGAGTGGAACTGCCAGTTAGTGAAGAATCAATGGAGAAGTCAGAAGAGATGCCCTGTAGATTTGCCTAATTTATGGATTGACAACAAAAGAATCCTCTAGAAAGAAATTACCAGAGAAGAAAATCAGCAGCAATTTTAAAATGCATGGAACAGAGAAAGCTGTAAGCCAGCAAGAGTATGTATGTAGCACTTTTCAGGATTATAAAGACAAATAGGGAATAGAAAGAAGTTTTTTTCAGGATTAAAAAAACCCTCAAGATGAGGTAGTCTGGGAGTAAAGTATCATCAGGGAAAGAATTTAATTTGCAGAATTTAATAATGGTATGATATGGGATACAGAAAGACTTCACCTTGATTCTTAAGACTGTATAATCTCTTTGTGAACTATTTTGTTAATTAACGGGGCACATACATTCTGAGAACTTCTGTCTGAATTCCTGGCTGATTTACCTACTGGGATGCACCATGGTAGTCCTGCAAATCTGCCCCCTAACTGTCCGTTTTTGGCACATGTTGGGAGGGAGAGAACAGAATGCTTATGTGTACAGCCACAAAGCTGTACCTGAAAACTGACATGGACTTCCAAGACCATTACTGCAGAGATGTCCACCCAAAGAACATGGAAGCTTATAGGGTTTCTTTACAGTTACTTTTCAGAGCAGATCTGCAGCCTTTCACATTTCATTAAGTCTTTCTGCTTTGCTTCCGCAGGATCTTGAAAGCAGAGGGATGCCATGTGTTGTCAGTGGGTGCTAAGTAAGCAGTTAGGCAATTTAGGCTTTTTAATTTTCATTTCAGATGGTGATGTAACAGTAAATTTTGAAACTTCAAATGGACACACCATAGCCATTGGTGAAGAAACCATACAGGAAGAAAATGTGGTAAAAGCTAGTGGAAATAATGGTACTTTATCAGAGAAGGCATCAGCATCAGAAGGAAAAAAAGAAGATCAAAAAGGTAAATTAATTCATTCTTCACAGATTGGGTTTTTTTTGCTACTTTAAATATTAACGTGTTCTTCCGTTAGCACCAATACATGCTGTGAGTTCTGTTCTGCCACAAGGATGCCAGCAGAATCTGCTGAGAGAATAAGACTTGTGAAACACCAGTATTTCATCACTGGTGGGCGTGCCTTTTACTGTGCATATAGTAAAAACATAAAGAGAAGCATGGTCTGAGCATGAAAATGCGTGCAGGGATGTTTGACTTCTAAATTCACTGTGAGCCTTTCCTTGTAGCCATGGGCAAGCTTTGGTTTCAGATTTTCCTCTTATGAAAGAACACACTAAGTGCACATGCATCACCTTGCAATAGCACTGTAGAAGTGGCTCATGGGTTGAGCATTCAAAAGTGTTTAACCCATTTGAAAACCATGTATAATTTTGAAAGTAACTTCAGCAACTCCTTCCTGTTAGTTTTCATTGAATCTTAAACACCTGCAGTCTAGCAGAAGCATTCAAGGGGCTATATCACTACCTCAAACTGAACCTAGGTTATTTATGGAAAATGTATTTTATACTAGAGGGTTTTCTATGGATAAATTGTAGTAAATACTGCTAAATATTTAGCAGTCCCAGGGTCCATGTTAATTTTGTTACCTCTACTCAGACCTACTTTGGTAACAAGAATTTGGCTCATAAAGGAAATGTAAAGATAAGTGTGGGATACAGTATTTGGACCACTTTTATTTTCTTTCTCTAACATCTTGAATAATGTACCACTTATTTTGCCTGTCAAAAAGTGTTTTAAAATACTATTCCATTTATTGGATTTTCCTCGAGGAAAGAGCAAGGATGCAAAAGGTCAAGACCTTCTTGGCTGGCTGTTAGACTGAGCAGCCTTTCCAATGTCTTCTGTTAAACTCTACCTAGTGATGAATGAGCCTCTGGAGGTTGAGAGGGTCAGTTTGGCTAACACAAAAATTTGAGTCCTTCTCTGAGCTACGTAAATCACTTGACTGTTAAAAGTGGCTAGATGTCCAAGGAGAACAGCCTTTCTTATGAGATTTCTAGTACTTCCTGTCTCCCAAAAAGACAGAAATACAAGATTAGCTTTTGTCATGGCATTTAAATACATCTATATTTTGGTACCAACTAGAACTAGATGTGTATTGGGTCAGCGTAAAAGAGTTATAAAAGCTATGGAAAACGCCTTTAAAATGGTTCAATTTAACTTTTAGGTCAGATCAGACCACTTATTATTTTATGCACCATTAAATACAGACTTTTGGAGATGTTAGGTTTTGGAAGTTTTTCTAAGGTACAGTTTATTTGAGAAATACACATTTTTGACTATATTGAAATCCTCTCTAGCTGACTTTGCAGAATGTAGAACTCCAGTGAAGCAGGAAAGGTTCAATATCTGTTTCAAATTAGACTCTGCACTCCTTATATGTTGTGTTGACCTTACAGAGAGAAATTAAAAATGATTGCTGTTCAGGAGTAGACTCAATGCAGAAGAATATGTAGCAATCACTCCAGTCCCTCTTAGAAAATGAAGAATATATGGAGGAGGGAGAAGGAAAACAAAAAAATGAGCAAACCTGGGCTTCATAGAATGCCATTCTGAGCATGCAGAAGATGCAAAACACTTCAAGTATACTTTCCTGTTTAAGGAGCAATTCCACACATCAGAAACCATGCTACACTGTGGAGACCCAGTACAATTCAGTGGGTAGTCATTGTGAATACACTTTAGTTATTCTTACTTTGTAGCACATTAAGCAAGAACGTGAGCCAGCCTGTTAAACTAAGTTGTAGGAGTAAGGCCCACTCCATCTCACAGTTATGTCTCACCTGCGGATTAGTCCTGGCTGACTTTTTTTATGTCAGGTGCAGTAGGTATGCATTATACACACACCCACTGGCAGGAAGAGGTTTGCTTATGCTCACAGAGCATCAAAATCAGAGCTGAAGCACATGTACCTAACTCAGTGTCTTCTGCTAAGACCATGAAACATGCTGGTGCTTCAGATCACAACCCTCCATCATGAGAACTGAGATAGGAGTGAATACTAGCTGACAATCAGGAGTAATGGCTGCAAGGAGTTCATCTTTAGTAAGGGTAAAGTTAGGCTTCTTAAAGTCATCAACTCTTATGTGTAAATCTTGAAGGAAGATATATACACTTTTGATGTTTGTAAGACCTGAAAACAGAATTAATTCTTGCTGCTTAGCACACTGTGCTGCAGTTCCAACTCTGACTGAATCAAAGTGTTCCAAAAATGCATCTCAGCCCCTGAAACTTAGGAGGTTATTTTATATTGCTCTTATGAAATGATGGTGGTCTTTACTTGCTCTCTTGTTCAAGTGGGTCTTGAAAATGGCCTTCTGATATCTATGATGACTGCTGGAGCCAGAATCTTGAAAAGAACAAGCAATATAGGCAAACTGTGATAATATGGTGAGAATTGGCAGCAACATGCTGTACAATGTGGAATATTGTAAACTGTGTACCCATCTGCTGCCTGTCAGCTCACAGGTGCCTTTTGTGAAAAGTTCCCTTTGCCAATTTAATAGTGTAACTGTTACTATTTGTAGTAATGATAACAGTCATCCAAGAAGGGTGTTTAAAAGAAATTTTTTCCTTTATGGCAGAATGATAAGAAACTAGTGACAGTGTTATGTAAAACAGGTAATTGATGGATAAAGCTTTGTTGATGAGAAACCAGAGAATCTTTTTTCTGAGATCATTTATTGACATTATGTTTTTACTAGGCTGACTTCTGAATTCTTTTGTTTTGACTAAGAAAAATTACTAGCATCTTTTGCAGAAAATAAAGAGCTAAACTGTAGCTATTATCTGTGAGTCTTGCAAGGGATACAGAGCAGCAAGTAGACAGGTAGCATATCAAAGAACACCCTGGTTGTCTGGGCAGCAGACTGAACTGTACAACTGTGTCAGGGTTCCTGAGCCATGGCACCAGTCTGCAGCAGCCCCAGCAGTCCCCATAGCTCCAGGTTCCACATGTGGTATAAGCATCACAAAGGGGATCCAAGGAATCTTTTTGCCTCCTGTCTCCTACAGCAGGAGAAGATCGAAAGCCACACCAGTAGAATAGGTGTCAAAATATTCACTCTTTGCCTCCCTAGGTATAGGGGCGTAGCACGGTGATGCAGCATGCATGCTGCACGTTGTAAAGCCTCCTGGTACTATGTCGGAGCTGCTTTTCCCCTTTCTGCCCTCCCAAGATGTCTCTGGAACACAGATGTACTAGAGAACCCTGGATTTGTATCTGAGTTCAGTTTTTAGACTTGGGTCTTACTCGTTTTTATCACAGCAAGCTAAATCTTTTAATGATTCTCGTAGATGCTTCCACATTTCATTGTTAGCTTGGGCTTGAAGAAGTGAAAGGCTCCGTAACCATTAGCAAGATGGTTGGAAAGAAGTAGTAAGTTTTGTTTTGCATACCATCAGTCAGGTGTATTAGGTGCTGCTTTGCTAAATAATTGCATTTCAGGAAGCCAGAGCTGTGCTGCAGGTGTTGTGGGTGGCATGGAGCATAAGCTTTTGGAATGTTCCAGACCATTTATAGCAGACTGATCCTCTCAGGTTTTCTCATGTCTTTAAGTGAAGGAAACAGTTTGTAGTCCTGTTTCCAAATGAATTAATGGGCTACCTGTGCACAATTTTCTTCCCCCCCCCAGCTAACTCTCATGTGAGAGCTGGCAGGTCTTAGTACGTTGGGCTCAGAGGTTCCTTTCTCTATATTTTTGTCCTCTCTCCTTAAATCTTAAACTTTTCTTTTTCTTATGGGTAACCAAAAAAAGAAGGTTGGAGGTACAAACTCTGGTCTTACAAGCATGCATCATTGCTGACTAACATTTTAGTTTGTCTACTAAGGAATGGTCTTCAAAGTCAAATTTTTTAGATTCCTTTTCTCAGAGGTCTATTTTTTTTCCCCAAAGGAGAACAAAACTTGTTGAATTTAAGATAGTAACCCTTATCTCCCAGGGTCTCAGACGAGAGCCTGGTTTGTCTCAGAAAATTAATCCTGCAAACCTGTCACTGTGAGAGATGAGGCAGACTTTCCTCCCTCTTGTGTGCCTAACTGGGTTCCTACCCTCCTGAGCCCTGTAGAGCATTGATATAAGCAGCATGCATAAAAGGTTGTGGGGTTTTTTGCCTGACTCCCTAAGAATCTCTCACCCCAGCAGAATTATTTGCTGGCTAAAACCAGCTCTTCTAAGAATAGTATATCTTCGATTCATCACCTGAACTATGTAAATGAGGTTGAATCCAAGTCTTCTTAAAAGGAAAACTATTCTATATAAAGCTGTATTTGGGCAGAGCTTGTCCATTATATCAGCTGGGCTGGCTCATGCCAGTAAGCTGACTTGAGAGGCATGGGCTTTCACCCACAGAAGTTGAGTGCTACAGGAAGCTCCTGACTTCTAAAGCAGCTTTTTTTTTTTTTTTTTTTTTTTTTCTTTTATAAGAAAGATATCCTTATGTGGCTCCAGGATTAAGATTGTATACACTATTTTAATGAACTAACTATTCAATTATTTGGGCATATCTTTACAGAAGTATAAGGGAATATAGGGAATACAGTATAAGGGAATATATACATACCTCTCACCTTCCAAGTCTCCCATAGATCAAGAAATGGTGAAAGTGTGCAGCTGACAGTGAATACATTTTAGGTGTTCTCTCTTTTTTTAAAAGCTTATTCTAACACATAGGTTGGGTAGTTAACAATGTAAAATGACAATTAGTTGGGTTTTCTCCCTTTTTTATTTTGAAACCAATGCAGAATACCTGAACATGATTGCTTTAGGTCAGATGTTATACCTCTCCCTTTCTCCCCTCTTTGGTCTTCTACACTGTCTCTGTTACAAGACCTCTTGTGCACAGTGCTGTTGAAAAGAGTCAGTAAGATCTGGAAGTTTGTAGACATGCAGATCTGCTCATCCATCTTCAGGAAAGATGAATTCAAAACTGCAGAGAGAACTGCAAACAGCATCATGAGACAGCTGTTCTTGTTCAGTCTAGCAAAACGGAGCCTGGAAGAGCCTGAGTGCATTTGATGAATGTAGCAAGCTGGTATATAGCCAGGAGAGAACATAGCTAAAGGACAATGCTGGCACAAGTAGAAAGGAATAAACTGCGACTTGAAATACAGTTAGACTGGAAATTAAAGGAAGCTTTCTAACAATTAGAATGGGTCTTTTCTTGAGCAGAATTTTAGTAGCAATAACAGGAACAAAAAATGGAGCTGGTTGAATCTGAGTTTATGAAAAGATTTGTCTGAATTGACCACCTGCATCTGCACAATCAATGAGTCCAAAAAAGTGACAAAAGACACCTTGTCTTGCTCTGTGTCCCATGTTTCTGAATAACAGTTTCCTGGGTTTTGGTTAATCAAAACACAGCTCTCTGCGTAGTCTGGAAAGAAAAAATCATGATTTGCAAAACTCTTACCGAGTTTCACTGTGCAGGGAGTCATCCTGCAGAAGACAACAAATCATACATAATTTCCAACTTCTATTTTACATAGTTTTGCTCCACTGAGTTCTGTTCATCTTCCAGGAGAAGGGTGCTTTGCAGTTCATGTAGCTCATATGCTTGTGCTTCAGCACTACAGGTTTTCTGTGAGGTAGCTTCATGACACTGCTCTAGCTGGAGAAACAAAAATACCAGTACTGTATGACAAAATCCTCAGGTAGAAAAGCTTTGGCCTTCAGTTCCTTAGAAGTTTACAAAAGTAAAGAAAAAAGTCTTGTATTTTACAACTAGCTTCTGAAACTATGCCCAGGATCTTCATAGGTCCGCTTGGTCCAGAGTTTGCAAAAGGTCCCACTTCTAGTTTGCAAAGCAAGTAATCTGATTTTCCAGTGCATATGGCATCTCTCTGAAAGTCACTGAGACTTGGTGAGTCCCCCACAAGAGCGGTTATATACTGAGAACTTTGTAACTCTGACCATCATTTAAGTATTCACGTGAGAACAGAGCTGTCTTAAGAGTCTGGCCCAAATAACAATTTCTGGGATCAAGAAAATCTGGTCTCAAAGTGAGTCTCATGAAAATCTGACCTTTGGAAAATTTATTCTAAACATAAGACATATTATTGATCCAAATGTTTAATGAGATACTAACATTTGCTTTGCTTTCCTGACAAAAGAGTAAATTATAGGCGGGGTGCTTTTACAGCAGATGTCTTGATGAAGACAGCAGTGGAGAAATCCTCTCTGATGTGTTTTGGAGACCTTTTGTTAAAAGGTCAGTTCTTGATGAACAGATGTCTACGCTGAGAAAAAAAAACCAACAATAAAAAATACATTGCAGCTGGTACTGAGGTACCTGGGGGATTGGATTGTACAAATAGAGGGGTCTGAACTGATGCCTCCTTGTTTTGGCAAAAGAAAGAGCAGGCCTGAAGACCAAGGGTCCATATTCAAGCAGAATCATGTTAGGGAGGTACAATTACAACATAATTGTATCTGGAGCCATTTACAGACATCAAACCATCCCTGTCACTGTTCAAGATCAAGCCACTGTTGTTGTTATTAGTTATTTGTATTACTACAGTGTTTCTGTATATACCAGAAATTTATTGTAGTGTCTTATGTAGATGCAGGAAACCACAAAAATTTCCAATGGACTTGCAGTAAAGGAAAGGACACTATGGTTAGACACTGAAAAACCAGAGGACACCAGACCAGGATAACAAGCACAATACTGGCAGCCTAAACTTTGTCAGCTTTGGCATCACTGTAGAGGGGAGTTTGAGGGAGGACAGTCAGTGAATATTCACAAAAACCTGAGGGGCAACAGAAGAAAAAGAGTAAAAAGTGTCTGCTTCAAAACTTGACTTGTGGTTGGCAAAAGCTGGTATAATGGACTGGGCAGGTAGGAACTGGAAATCCGTATCTCAAGTAAATGAGAAACAGTAGTTTGGGTAAGATCAGAATGACACTGAGGAAAAAAAGGTAAAAATAATAAAGCTAATAAGATGCCAAGAGGAACAATACGGTCAAAGGCAATCATCTTCACCACAGCTTTCATCCTGGCTGTGAACAAAAAGCGTATTCACTGGTCAAAGCCAAAACCAGGGCATTAGTTAATCAAGCGGCAGTCAAGACTCATGAGAGCTGTAACCATCTGAGGAGATAAGATGCTGGCGTGCCAGAGTCTCCCAGTCTTTGGTACAATGTACATAACTGTGAAAAGAACTGTCCTAGATAAAGATGATATCGCAGTGATGGCAAGGCATTTCTGTTAAAATCAATGTTATATAAATTGCCAGTTTTAATCATAAGTGAAGTCTGCAAGCAAGATCTTTGATGGCAGTTAACTGCTCTAATTTTTGTTTTCATGTATAGTTCTTAGTTATTTCTCTAAAGAAAAATCCAAAATTAACAGATAGTTGTCACTTAAGATGTGTTTATTTGCAACTGAGTAAAGCTTTAGCCTTATATTTCGTTGTGTTTTTGTACTTTTTTTCCTGAATCGGAATATAAATTCTGATATACATTATTTAATCACTTATATAGTTTAGTGTAGATTGACTGTATTACTTTAGAATATGGTGCATAGTTTATTACTTTTTACTAGGTTATAATTCTGTTTTTAATATTTTTTTCTACTACTGTGACTGGAAACAAAACATGGTAATGATGTATAAGTACACAGGTTTTAAATTTTTTCTTATTAGTAAGTAAAATTACAGCATTCTGGATCCATAAGTAAAAGGCGTATCAAAGAATTGTTCACACTTAAAATTATTTTGGATCATCATGTCCTTCAAGATCTTCAGAATACAAAAATATATCTTCTCTTGTCATGTTTGTTATTAATGGAATTCAAATTTTAAAATGTCCTGCTTTTTCAGAATTAAATCAGCTTTTCAACTTCGAATGAAGGTAGGTAGAATTTCACAAGGAGACATTTTTGTTACAAAAGAGGAGGCCAAAATGTAACAAGCAAACATATTTCTTTCTCATCCAGAATCATTCTCTGGAAAACAAAGAGACAGTATAAGAATCTCTGCTTGAAAGAATTTGTTTGAAAGCTGTAAAAGGTTGATGTGGTTTTTTCCAAACTTTAGCCAAAACATATTAGTCTATAATAGGCTGGAAATAAAGGAGGAAGATGCTGGACAGTTAATGTTAATTCCTTTGGTTCATGAAGAGACGTGTGCAAGTTGCCACTAATAATGCAGGTGATGCACTGAGTTCATGTTAACAAGCCTTAAGCTAGAGGCGGGAAAAGCTTTGCTTCTGAGATGAAGAAATGTCTTTGTCATCCAACACATTATCTGTTTTTCATCTACTAATCTTAAAATTAAAATGTGCTGCCTTATCTCTTGGGAATCTTTTATATGGGAAGGAAAAGAGATGGGAATGTCCATTTATTTTGTCTCCTTTCTTTCCCAACCATTTTAGGTTTTAGTAACATGCAAATAAATCCTATATGATTCTGGTGATATGTTCTTGCTTTTATAACATCCCTTTTCAGAAAGGTTTGGGAAGGCTATCTTGAGACCGAATGGGCACAGAACTGGTGTAAACGAATAGATAAAGACTCCCATGTGGGGACACTTAGTCTTATAATCACAGGGATTATGTTGCAAAATTTTATATTTGACTATAAATGCCTCATCTACATTAACATTACAGCTGGCATTAGGCATGCCTTTTGAAGTGAATTTCCTGGTCATCCCCAGTTACTCTTCTTTGGTTTGCAGGGCACATAAACCAGGTTTCTTTTGGATGAACTAAGCCAAAAGATGTAGTCAGGAACTTTTGCTCCCACCACCACCAGTCATGCAATCTCCTGAACTGGCTTGAAGACAGTACAAAGTCAAGTCTTCTGGAACTTGTGGACATTGGGTCCTCAGTGCTACCACTTTACAGAGCCATCCTATTGCACAACAAATGTAGATGAAGTCCAAATTCCTGTTGACTAATGAACTGTTGGTTCTTGGAAGTGCAGTCGTGTAACAGTACCCAAAGAACTTGCAGGAGAGAAGAGCATTCCCATGTCAAATGATATCCTATCTGATTTAGTTTCATCTGTTTCTGAAGAGTAGAAATACCCTGAGGAAGTTATCCAAAATAAGTTGCTAACAGCATGCAATCTGCAGCTTAGGAGAATGGGTTGACTCAGGGCAAAATTTCAGCTGCATAACCATATTTGAACTCGTGGCTGGCAGAATGGCCCTGTTCACGTTCAGATTCACAAGAATCTGAGTTTTATAGCCTGTTGATCTTGGGGTGGGGAGGGTTGAAAAGAAGCCAAGGAAGTTTGTAAGAGGAGTAAATGGCATTTCCCTTGTTTAGTTTACAGCCAGCAGTCTGGTTTAGGATAATGGACATAAAGATGATCCTTGGAGGTCTAGAATAAATGAGATTTTTTTTTTTCCCCCTGAGGTAATACTTCTTTAGGAGACAGAAGATTGAGTCTTCTCCTGATTCCCAAGAGCTCAAGCAGCAAAAGCAGTCACTGTTGTGGGGCTTGCTGTTGAATTTATGTGGTGTATGTCTGTGTCAGTTGGCTTCTGTTCACTTTCTTATCCATAGAGAGCACTACTGGTCACTGCCCAGAATTACCGACATCCCATGCTCCACCACTACCCAAGCCTAAGCCTAAACCTAAAAAAGCTCCACTGCCACCAAAAAATGCCATTGCTGCTTCCACCACCACCAGCCATAAGGGTAATGAAGCACCTCATGCTAAAAAAAAGGGGAAGGGTCCTGCTAAGCAGCCTCCTCTCCCACCGCCCAAGCCAACAGGTCACAGTGCTAATCAAGGAGCTGGTGAGTACTGCCCACGCAGTGCCAGTTGTGGGGGGTGCATGTGCATGAGGGGGCTTGGCTTGGTCTTACGATAACTCCTGCCTTTGTACGTAGTAGTGTTACCAAAGAGCATGCCATGGATGTTTTTAGCTAGCTTCCCACGGAGCTCTGGTTGTGCTGTCCATGAACACCCCGGACAGTAATGAATGTATGCACAACACCAAGTGTATCAGGGACAATATTGAATTTTCAGTTCAAGTGTGAAAGCTGGCAACAAAATGACCCAGAGAACTGCTAAAGAGCAAGCAGGAAAAAAGGTGACTTCTTCGTCACATGAGTTGCTCCAAAGTAAAACTACTTTGGTATTGCTATAACTTTCTGCTGGACATATCAACTATTGCAATTAATTTGATAATATTACAAGATCACAAAGAGGTAAAGGACAAAACCATTAAGACATCTTAAGAGACTGTTGAGTAGCAGTTGGTTTAGCTAAAAAAAAAAAAAAAAAAGAAAAGTAAAGAATTACAACCGTTAGAAACAAACGGGTCTCCCTGAGCTAGTTGATGGCTTGCTGTGATTCTAAGTACACACTGGAAATGGAAAATGTCAATCATCAGGCACATCCCACATGTATTTATCATCACACTTTTAAACTAAAAGTCGGCAGTGATGCTAGATTAAAGATTACAGGTAGGTGTTCTTAAGGTACTGATCTTGAGTTTGAATGGTTGCAATGTAGACAGTGACCAAAATTAAAACATCCAGATATGATTTGAGCACAAGTGGTATTGTGATGAATGGACTTCATATATGCATTGGCAAACTTATACAAGCCTTGTGTTTTCAATCCTCTGTCCATCTTTGAAAGTCCTTCAGTCCCTCCAGTTTTCTCTGCAAATATGCTGCTTCATAGCTTGTGCATTTTGGCATGTTTTGTATTTGAAGCATACAGAAGAGGACTGTTTGAAAACATTGGAAGACTTCTAGAGTTACAATAATAACTTTTCCATAAAATACCCATTAACTTGGTATTAACTGTCCCTTCTACATCAGATGACTACAAGAATAAACATTTTGAAAATCCAGAACTTTCTGCTTTTATTTAACATGCAGCTGGAAAACTCAGCTCTTCCTAAGTGAATGAACAGCAGACCTTTCAGAAATAGAACAATCCATCACATAAAGTGGTGTTTATACAATTGGGTGGTAACAAGCTGTCAGGTATCTGACTTTTTAAATTAAAATACAGTCAGATTCCAGATTTGTCTTTTAGTAGCCCCTGCTGAAATGTCATGCAGTGCTTGAGACCATACAGATGTAAAATATGTCCACATATCCCTTATTCTACTGGTAATTTCTTCCAACGTTAAAATTACATTGTCTTCATTCAAAATGGAGCAATACTTAATAAGTATACCTGATTTGGAACAGTATTAGTATAAGAGGTTTGTCAGATCCCTGTGAAAGTGACCACATGATGCAGCCAGCAATCCAGTCCTGTGAAGGAGAGGAGGAACATGAGTAACAACCTGAGCCATGGCTCTCCTGAGGACAACACAGTAGGTTTCCAAACTGAAATAGCGGAACTGGGAGAATGGGACTTAAATGTAGGCATGGACATGTGCCAAAAGGCAAATAAAAGGCATGAATTTTTCACTTAATCAAAATTCAAATCTTCTACTTAAAAAGAAGCATGATAGAAAATTGTCAGCCAGCCCAGTCAAAAGCAACAACAGCAATAGCACTTTTGACCCATGTGGAAGCGCAGGGGGGTTTTCCGTGGGAGAAATCTTTCAAGTTTCTGTATCTAATTGCAGGTCCAGAAAGGTTCTGAGAATAATGAAAGGATTTTTACAATGGAAACATCTTTTGACATTTTCCCAGCAACAATTGTGCGGCTGTATATTTGTATTATGCTGCAATTTGTAAGTGTAAGCATGTAAATGGTTCTGTTGACCTCCAGCCTGCACTGAAGTGCTTTGCTGGATCAGAACCAGAGTTTTTTCTTGCTACCATCCACTTTCTCAGTAAGGTTTCTGCTAAATAATACGCAGGTTGAAACCAACATCTCTTTCCACTGCAGTTATGAACTGCTGCCTATACAATTTCTGTGCTTCATTTTGTTTTGCATGTATGTTAAGTTAGTGATTTGTTCCTGATGTGGAAGATTAGTGCAGTAGATTTGGGATGCTGCCCTTTACGGTCACCTTGCAGCAGGAAGAGGAACAGTGATTTGCCTGAAGTTCCTATGGATTTTTCCAGATGTACTGAAAGCCTTAATGTTCTCTAAGTGTTTATAAACCATAACACTCAGCTACAAAAGAGAATGGTATAATGTGTCTTTTGAATTGCTTTCCATCTTGGAGATTGAGAACAGCCTCACCGTGAAAGCTATTTTTATATCATGAACTTACTATGGCCAGTATCTGTGTTTTGATTCTCTCCTAATCTGCCAGGGTTTTGTTTTTATTTAAATGTTTATAAGTAAAGTAGGCCTTTCAGCAGATTTCTATTACAGCTTTCTGTTTTACTCGGTAAGCTTAGCTGCAAGGCTGCTGTGTAGCTTTATAATGCTTTCATTTGTTCTCTGGAGGTTAATGCATTTTTATTGCTGCAGAAGTGTTTGAGTTGGATACATTTTAATGAAAAGGACTGAACCTTAAGATGGTTGTAATTTTTATTGCTTTTTAAATGAAAGTCAGAAGTTTGAAGCTTCCAGCTCAGAGGATGGAATGCACATGAGCAAACAGGCTAGCTGAAATCTCTTGTGAACTTGGGCATTATACATATATGCTTCAGTATGGTAAGTATCACAGGATTAAACAGCAGCATCACTGGCCAGCTTGTACAGCTAGTGTCAAAACCTTGCTTCGCTACATTTTCAATACTGCCCAAGTTGGTCTGTGGTAAGACAAAGACCTCCAGTACCTACAGGAGGCCTTCAGTGCCTCCTGCCTTCTGATGGTGATCTGTGTAGAGAGAGATTAGTGGTTTCTGCCTCTGTTTTTTGGATATATCCAGCTGGACTTGAAAGTACATCTTGTTTTGCTGTCCCTCTGCTGTTTGCCATTAAGTAGGAGCACACCAGTTGCAATAACATTGTGAACTGATTGATACCTATAACAGTCCTCAGATGTTCACTGAAAAGCATAAGGAAAATCATAGGGCTTCCCCACTGTTCAGACCAAAAATTCATGTACTAGAAAAGGTCAGGCAGTTTTCTCTGTCAGGGAGCTTTTTTTTTTTTTTTAAACAGGACACTACACACATTTGGAATAAGTAGTGGACTTTTTAGATGATGTCCAGGCAAGTTGTAGTGGGCCCATGCAGACTGCTTGAAACAAATTCTCACCGGCTTGTAAGGCTGATCCTTTCCACTGTTCTTTGGCAAGTATTCATCATTTCAGTTTTTACCACTGTAGAGGGGAAATTGGAACTGCAACATTTACTCATCTCAAGCATTTCGATGAAGGACTGTAGAAGTATCAAGTGTAATTTTTTCATTTCTTTAAGTACCAGCACAAGTCAATCCATGCAGAAAATACAATGCAAAAATCATACAATTGCAAGCCTGTAAAATCCTTTTTCTTTTCTTATTTTAGCTGGTTCCTCTCATGCAAAAAAACCACCAGACTCCAAGTCTTCTTCATCACCATCTCCTTCATCCACATCATCTCATCCCAAAGCCTCGAAGGAGACTTCCAGCAAACTGGGCACATCAGGGACTCCCAGGGGCAAGAAAAAACCTGGGAAACAGTCGACCCCACGAACAGCACCAGATGGGGCTGCTGCTTCCCCCTCAGGTGCCACAGCCAACAGTTTGGAAGTGAAGACAGAAAAACCCAAGGCTGAGCAACCTTCCATAGTAATTTCTGAAACAGAGGACGCAGACCAATCAAGCAAGCTTGTTGTCCCCCCTCCTCCTACTGCTGCCCCTCCTCCACCTCCACTTGCACTTCCTTTCCCTGCTGCAGCTGGTCAGCCTGCTGTCTCCTCAGATGCCCAAGATGTGTCAGACAGCTGTGTGGCAGGGCCATGCAGCCCTGGATCAGATCCTAAACCTCTTCTCCAGACTGAGCGTGGCACAAATGAGAGTCTGAGCAGTCCAGCCCTAGGCAGCGGTCCAGATGCTAGTGGAGAAAACACAGAAAGGTAAGGCAGTATTGCTGTCCTGGGTGAGTGGTAAGACCCACGGCCAAGGAAGCCACATTTCTTTGCAAGGGACACTTTAGGCACACAGGGATCTCTTCTGTTTCTTCTGCTGACTGGTAATAGTTTGTGTTGCATCACAGCACAATTTGTTCCTTTGCAGCGCCTTTGAGCCATTCACCTGTAGTACCTCGTGTTTCCCCAGAAGGTCATTGCTCATAACCTGCCTCTTATGTCATTGTTTGGCTGACATTGCTGTCAGCAGTTCAGCTAATAGCTGGTGACACTTCTATTTCTCTCTCATAAAGGCAAACAAGAAACGATGCTGAATTACAAGGCAGTTTACCTTTTTTTGTGGATGTCATTAAATATCTCAGTGCTAAAGCTCTCAATTCAAAGGGTGAATTTACTTGCGTACTCAAAGATGAGAGTTTCAGGCTCCAATTAGTGGGTGTTTGGTCTGTCACTGCCTAGTAGCTTGTCTAAATCTCAGGTACTGTAAAACCTGGTCAAGAAAAAGGTCATAATTATACCTTTTAAGCAATATGGTTGGCAGCAAAGTGAAACTGGCTTAATGATTTATCTTTTCCCTGCCACAAGAACCAGCACCTTTTATATAAACCCAAGAGAGTTTAGTCTAGATGCCAGTAGCCTAGAGACCTTCCTTTAAATTGTTGCTGGTACATCTGTGCCAGCATTACATTCCTGTGCTGCATCTCCCCTTGCTCTACTCTTCTTTTACACAAAGATTTCCCCAAGGCAAAGGGCAGTCTGCTGCCGATTTCCATGTTTGTCAGTGATGGTCATGAATATTTTGGACTCAACTGCGGTGAGACTGTATTTACAATAAATAGGGTTAGGCTTCCAGAAAAGGAAGCTTTGCACTGCCATCCACTCTCCAACTCACTCCTCTCACCCCCAAGGTTATGCACGTTTTTCTCTCTTTATTATACACTGTTGGTCCCGTCCCACAAGAAATAAAAAACAATTAGGATTTGTCTTTATAAAGTCTTTGCAGCACGTCATTTCAGAATGTTTGAATCATTTTTCCTAACATACATACATAAATACATATACACATCTGCATATGTTATATATGTTTTATATATGTACATTTTTTAGAAAGGTATTAGTTTGAATAACAGAACTTTTCATACTTGCTTATACAATCTGTCTCCCATTTGTGTTCTGTTCTGCTTGCATTAATGTATCACCGTGTCTGCTTACGAATTAACAGCTTGGCTACGAAAGAAGACCAAGGAGTGGAGGCTCCAGACCGGGCACACTCTGAACCAGTGGAGGAGGCTGCTGACACTGCTGCCCCTCCTGAGAGTGAAAGTAGCAGAGAGAGCCATGGCAGTGACTCAGACTCAGATGGGCCGATCCTGTACACAGATGATGATGATGATGATGACGACGATGATGAGAATGCAAGTGCTGAAAGTAAGCATCCTGCTTAGCTTCTCAGCTGCAGGCTGCCTTTTGCAGATTGCGTTATGTGAGCATGCCTGGCCCGTGCTCGTGTGAACCAAAGAGCGAGATGGCTGCAGGGGATGGTCACTACTGAGAAATGAGTGTCCTGCTTCTCCCAGACAACTGCGATCAGAAACCTGCTGGGGCCTGTGCATGGAAGAAAGCAGTGCATGGATGGGAGTGGAGGTGGAAGGAGCAGGTTCAGAAGAACATGAGGGTGGAACGAGGCCTCCAAGTTAGGGCATCACAAGCCAGTGATTTGGTTCAACTCTGTTACAACTTCCTTGTGTGAGTTACAGGTGTGGTGGATGACAGAGGAAGCCCATCAGTTGGCAGCTTCACTGTCTGAAAGTCATTTGTTCCTCTTTGATCAGGATGTTTTAAGCATTGGAGCAACCTTAGTAGACAGAGCAGATCACAGTAGTTTACATCTAAGTTTTACAGCTTTGAAATTTCATCTGGGGTCATAACTCTGTCATCACCCTAATTGGGCAGAAGCCCTGCAGCTGCTGAAGGAGTTGTCTTACCCCCATTCTCTCTAATCCCTGCTCCCAGCTGTTTGCTCTCCCCTTAGGCCAGCACTCAAGTTCATTTTTGCAGCAGCGGCTGTTGTTGAGCTGATTTTCAATAGAACTGGTGATTCCCCGATCCAGCTCACCCAGTGGCTGTTCCTTTGCTTGGGCAAAGAGGTGGCAGCAGCAGGCTGTTGGGGTGGAGAGGAAGGCAGCCCTACCTCTACCCCCTCAGGGTGGCCATATGTCAGTATAAAATCACCACTGAACCATAGCTTCAGAGCCTTGCTCACAGCTCTTCCAGAGGAGGTGCTTCTCTGTGCTCAGCGAAGAAGTCCTGAACACCAAAGTGCCAGGTAGCTCAAGAGGCTGAAGTCTTCTGCAGTTCTGTGTTGGGTTTGAATACAATCCAGTGTGATAGAAACCAAAAATTCATGTGTTCAGGCAGCAGCATGATATCTTGAGAGAAGTGAGCTGAGAGCCTGTGGTCTTACCAAACTGCCTTACATGGTGAAAATCTGCCAGCCTAAGACATATGTAGCCCACCTTGGTCAGAATGTCAAGACACAAGGGAAAGACTATAAAGGACTATTTTAAAGTGAAAATATCCTTTCTTCCACAGCTGGCTGGAGCTAGTGCTGACAAAGCTGCAAGGCTCTTGTCCCTACTGTGTCAGTTTTATGGATAAACAGATTGCTTCAGTGTGTTGGGGTTGCTGCCTGGGTTAGTTTACAAGCACCCAGAGCACTTTCCTAAGCTGTATTTTTTGTTTTAATTTATAATTAAGTTTAAGATGAAAAGCGCTATAAAAGAACTAAGTGGTAATTGATTGGAAAAATAAAATTGAAAGAATGAGGGAAATGATGATAGAATGAGACTAAACCATTTAAGACTGAAGGAAAAGAGCAGCAGGTTGCTGAATATACTAAGTAGATAAATAAGCCAATCTGTAGTGTATTAGACTTCAAAGACACTTAAGTGTAGATTTGTCATTTTTATCCTATCACTTCACAGATGACAAGTGATGTTTGTATCAATTTGGCTGGTAGCTTTTTCCTCCAAGCCTTTTAGCTTTTTATTTTTGTGAACTGAGCTAAAATTTTTCTTTTGATGTTAATTAAAATTCCTCTATGCATGTGGGAACAAGGTTGCTTTGGGGAGGTATTAAACTTCTTACTCAGAGTTTGTGTCTGTAACCTAAGTATGAATGAACTAAATCTACCCTACTCTTCCTTTCCTCAGGCTCTTTGGCAAGTAAAATCCGTCGTAGGGATACTCTTGCTATCAAACTTGGCAACAGACCATCTAAGAAAGAATTAGAGGACAAAAACATCTTGCAGCGCACATCTGAAGAGGAGAGGCAGGAAATCAGACATCAGATTGGAACGAAGCTAGTGAGGTATCAGTCGCAGGGTAAATGTGGTTTGACTGGGTGGAGGTGGAGGAAGAGAACTGAGAACTCTGGGTTCATGTTTTAAATGCAGCCCAATATGCACTGCAGGATCTTTGTGGTATAACTGTCTGGAAAACAGTAGTTTTATTTCTCACAAAACTTTAAAATGTCAATAATGCATTTTTTGTCCTGCAAGGAACAAATCTGAGAGGTTCTGGGTTTTTGGGTTGTTGGGTTAAGAAAGGAAAGAAGAAGAAGAGGGTAACGATGAGTCCACAATAATCAGTGTTATGGTTCAGGTTTTTTTCTCAAACTGGTTGACAGGAACTTTCACTTGTATGTACACTCATCTCAGACAGAGTCGTAGTTCCTGACATACAGAGCATGCCTGTGCATGTTTGTCCCTTCTGACCCTCCCCATCCTCCTCCTGCTCTCTAATTCCTTCATTATTCATGTGTTGGTTCCAGCAAAAGAAGTGGAAGGAGGCTGACTTTGCAGGTCAGTGTCTCGTTTTACTGTGCCCACCTCTGAGGCTTGCCTTTCTCATGCTGTTAAACTGCTATGGGATATGTTACTTTCTCATTCTGGACCTGAGAACATTGCATGAAAATATTTCACTTGCCTTTTTACAAACTTTTTTTAAAAAAATCCTCATGTTAATTTTGGCTTTTGTGGTCTCTGAGAATAGACTACAGCATGTCTGTATTTTGCCAGACCTGTGCTTGTTTCTCTTGGGCTCAGGAATGTTGTCCAGACAGATCTGGAGGATGTCTTGTGTTTGTTGGACATTTACAGATACAGGATAGTCCAGTTGGTACTGCTCCAGTACAGAGTAAAGCAGCTCTGCATCAACATGTAGAAGCTGAATTTGTCTGTGAACTGGGAGGCTGGCTAAGGCAGCTATTTAATTACTTAACAGTAAGAATGATACATCTATTGTGTAGAGCCCAAGGGTCACTGTTCTTTTACTAAGTGGTGTGGTTGTTATCACCACTTTCCTAACCAAATCCCAGCTCTAGTGATCATATCCTGCTTGTCAGTGATCCCTTGGGGGCTGGAACTGCAGAAGCTTCTTTGGTTCCTGCCCTGAGCTCCTTGCAGAGGGACATTGTAGGTTCTGCTGGAGAGCTGACATGCTCCCCACACAGCTCTGCTTTGGCGGCAGGAAACAATGTCTGCGTGTGTCAGGGCTGTGCTCATACCCAAAATCACAACCAAGGTTGACACCAGTTCCTTAAAAATTCCCAGCGTGGTGATCAACACCTGGCAGCATCTAGGTCTGGTGGAAAACTCTTTCCACAGCTCAGCCAGGATCGGGGTATGCCATTACTTTGGGACACATCTGGAAGTCTGGGCATGATTTGAACTGGATGAGTTTCACGAGGCTGAAGACAGTTCGTAGTGAACTGCGTGAGTGTTGCTGGACAGAGACGCACCTATCTTTGACAAATCTGCAAAATAAGTTTTACTGCTGGAGTTTTTCATGCTCCTTTTCTCAACTGAACGAGTGAACTTGTTTAGTAAACATAGCGACAACATCAACCATGTTCTCTACTATACAAACCAGAAAATTAAAATCTCAATTTGGTTTTTTGTAAGGGCGGTTGTTATGTGTAAGTAACTAAATAAAATTAAGTTTCAGTTAAAGCTCCCAATTGTATTGTACATACAAGTCAGTGACAAATGAACAGGTTATGGGTGTTGTTGTTGTCTTTTCCTTTTAAAAATAATAAGATTTGCATTCAAAATATCTGATAATAATCTTACAATTGCACTACTTATCATAATGATGATGCTTGGGAACAAAAGAAGATTTATGAATTCTTTCATAAAATTACACCTGTGAGGAATTTTAATTTGTGGTGTAATTTCTGTAATATTATTCAGTTATCAGTTATTTATTTATGTGTTCAAGTGGCAGCAGTACATCTTTTAAAACAAACAGCCACTCGCATACTATGGTTACATGTGCAGTTATTGTAACTGTCTGGAAATGACCTGTGCTGGCAAAGAACAGCATAGCCATATGAGAAATACCTTTTAACATTACAAAATGTATTCCGTATTACAAATTGGAATTTATTCCTTGGACCTGGTTTTAAATCAGTCACTTACTTTGTTCTCACAGGAGACTTAGCCAGAGGCCTACAACTGAAGAGCTAGAGCAAAGAAATATCCTGAAGCGTAAGTATTTTATTCAGGCTTCAGCTAGTGTTTACTTAGGAAATAAGCATATGTTGGATTCATATGGAAGCCCAAAATTGTTGCTGCAGTATTAGATCCATAACTGGAGAGAAATTATGTTCTAGAAAATAATGTGTCAACACTTGATCTGTATACTAACCTTGTAACTGTGGCCGTGAAAAGAGCATATATTCAATATGCCAGATTTTGTTTGTCACAATCCCACTTAATGAAGGTGGTCCCAAAAGACCAGGAATGACTTAGATACCCCTTAGAAGTAGTTCTAGGCTGGTTGACTGTCCACCTAATTTTTATGAGGAGGAGGAGAAGGGAATATCAGTAGGAGGCAAAGGTGGGATGTAAGGGCAGAGGTTGGAAGGAGGAGTAGAAAGAGGTAAGGCGAAGTGTTCAGGAGAAAGACAATAGGTACATGCCAACATATTTCAGCATGCTGGCCTTCATATTCACTTCTGACATAAATGTCTTCTGTACTGAAACCTTCATGAGACATTCTCACCAAGTATCTTCCGATTTATTAAATCCTTCCTCAAGATCCCTGCTGGAAAAAAAATCTGTAACTCACATAGTCAAGGGCAGAGGAATGAAGTACATTGGGTATTTACCCTATATACCTATTCTCCCATTTACTTATGTTGTTTTTGTTCTTAGGCTGGCAAACTCTTCAGAACAGGAAGTTTTTGTCTTCCTTTATGAATCTTTCCATAATATGGGTGTTACCTAAACACCTAGTGTAGCAGTTGCCATGCCCAGCTCCATCTAGCCATGTATTCACTGTGCAGGGGTAGCTAGTATCTGATGGTTAAGTAGAAGAAATAAATGAAGCAAACACACATGCAAGTCTTTCATACATACCAAAAAATCAAAAAACTCATTTATTCTTAGGACATGAGAACTTTTCACACCTCATGAAAGAGAAGGAATAATGCTGTTATTTCCAACAATCATTCAGAAGAGTTGTGCAACCCTGGTGTGCAGCATGGTAATGGAGGGAACGAAAACGGGCTGTTTGCCTGACAACGTCCATGGACTGATGACTCTGTCACTTTTTCAGGCCAGCAAATCAGGGGAGTCAGCAATTATTGGCTTTCAGGCAACCATCCATGCTAATAAAACCTTACTGCTGTTGCACAAGCTCTCAGATGCCAAATAGCACCGTGTCTTATTGAAGAGGGAAGGTACAGTTCACGTGTGCACAAAAAAGGGGTCATGGGACTCCTATCCAGCACATAATGTGAACAGACTTCCTAAAACTATAACTTCTGAACCTATAGATTGCATAGATAAATAAAGATAATATTTAAAATATGAATATGTTTTTATATGACAAACTGCTCATGCTGGACTGTGTGAGAATAGTAATGCCAGAACATCTTTGGTGGGCCAAGATATGGCCACTGAGCTGGGAGCATCAGTTGGGCTCTCTTATTGCCCTTTCGGTCTCGCTTATCTTGAGATAGCTAACCTAACAGCGAACCTGAAATGTATTTAATATCCCTTTTGCCAATGTTTATTCTATTCACTGATTTTGCAATAAGTAGCTCAAGACTGGGAAGCAGTTAATAGATTTCTTCTCCTGTTTCGGCTTGTTTACTTTAAGCTTTTGGCAGCGTACCAGGCTTTGCGCTCAGTGCCTCCCGCTGTCCTCCCCTGCTGCTGTCCCGGGGCTGTCTTAAAGAGGCAAGGGAGAGCAAAAAATACTGCCTGGGGAGCAGAATGGTAAATCACAAGAAGTCACAGAGTCCTTAGCGAGCACATGGCGAATCCCAAACTGCTTTTTTGCTCATCATCACTGAGATACAAAATATTTCAAGTTGAAAGTGATCTGTAAAAAGCAAAGTGAACCAAAGCAAGCCAGGGTTTGTGCTGACAGTCTGACTCAGAGCCCTTTCAGGGTGCAAGTTCTCTCTCAGCCCTAAGGCACTCATATTTTAAATCAAAATTACTGCATTCCCTTCCTGTGGATCATTTGAAAATGTTTACATGTCTTAAATGCCTTTGTTGGTATAGTCAGCTTTTGTGAGTAAGTTGGGATTTCTTTCATAAAGTTTCCTTCCTCCTATTTTTAAGCAATGGATGGGGAGAAGGGGTTATATCATTGCATGTATATAAATTGCAGCTAAGGGGAAGTATTGTTTTGAGTAATATTTATCATAGACTTTGAGGTTACATTAAGTGATAAAGGTCCAAATGTTTACTTCAGGATTAAGTTCAGCCCAAATCCTCTAAGAGGTTAAAAAAAAAAAAAAAACAACATTTTTTTCTTTTTTTTGTGTGTTTCCAGTTAGTGAGGAAGTCTGTTTTGCAAGGAGTTTTGTTTTGATAATATTTCCAGATAAACCAGTTACTGAAAATCCCATTTCCAAGTATGATCGCAAGGCATTGCAGGGGGATTTCTATAAAAACTGTTTGAAAAAAACTATCCAGACTTCTGAGACTTCCCATACTAAAACAAAGTTATGGTAACTCAAGAGCCCACTTGAAGGAATACATAAAGCTCTGTGTTTTTTATAAAGACAGGTTTTTTGTGTACTGGCTTTGAATCAACAATATTTATAGTATTGCAATATGGCAAAGAACTTTCTAGTCTTCCAAGAATTTCAGATTAAGATAACTGTATTTTTATCCTGTACTGGTAAAGGACAGTGAACTTCATGTACAGTGCACCTGCATGCCTGCCAATAATGGCTTTGTAGAAGATAGGGTTTGGCTTTGTAGAAAACTGGCTTTAGCTCTCAGTGCTGGTTAAGGAATATTAATGTAAAATGAGGAAAAAGAAAACGCTTTGTGTGTTTCAGAGCACTGCAAGGAGCAAGTGCTTTGTTTGTCTTTTCTTTCTCTTTCCCTAGCAAGCCCACAGAGAAGTCTAAACATAGCTAATCCCATAGGGACACAATGGAAAGTTCAGTTTTATGCTCCAGGAGTCCTTTCTGGTCAAGAACAGAGCAGTCCTCAAGCAGGAAAAATTCTCTTTTCCCTTTTCCCCTTCTGCTGCAAAACAAATGTCCCAAAGAACAGACAGTGACCAAATTTAATATGGCAAAAGTTGCAGGAGCAATAACGTATAGACGCCAGGGAAGCTGCTGGTTTGACTTTGGAGAGTGGATTGGTTTAACTTAACAGTAAGCGATGATAAACAAAATTGTTTCAGTTAGGAGTCAGAACCCAGTTTGACCTCTTAGGAGCTGCAGGCAGGAAAGGAGGGAAGCCATAGTTTTGCTGGGATCCAACCAGAGACTTCTGGAAGCAAAGGGCGCTTGCTGGGCTGGTCCTTCGCCAATAAGGCAGCAGCGGGACATCTGAGGAGGGGACTTGCAGCTGGGAATGCTGTGTTTATATTTTCGTTCTCCACACCACACAGATTAGATCTGCTTTTAAGGTGGAAAACAGAATGTGTTTCTGTGCATTAATGTGTTCCTGTTTGGGCAAGTGAGTCACCTGCAGCCAGATCTTGGCCCTCTGGCTGGAATTTTCCGCAATACCTGAAGGAACCAGGAGCGCTAGACCCATTATTTTTAACACCACATACCTTCTTAACTCATTACTGCAACTTTCAAAACTTTTACCTTAAAAGAGCAAAAATACACTGTAGGTTTTACTGTTTGTAGGAATTTGTATCCAGGCAGTGTTTCTGTAGCACCAGGCTTAAAGCAATGCTCTGCCCAGCGGGCCAGAGGTGCGAAATTGGTGCTTTAGGTATGAGTCAGTGCCAGAGACAGAGGCCTGTTTGCCAAACAACAGATTCAGTAGATTAGCAGCAACCACCAGATTTCAGTCCATTTCCTTTAGCTCTTGAGTTTTATTCCTAGAAGTAAACCAACTTGAATGTATAAAACACATCCTGTCCCCTGACCTCACACAGGGGTTTGATCCCTCCTGCTTTGCCTCAGGAGTGAAGGAAGGTCCTGATGCCTCCTGCTGGTATTGTCCTCCAAAAGATGGGCTGCCAGCTCTCCTCGACAGCCTGTTCCAGGACCTGCCTGGACCTCTTCCCAGCAGCTACTGTGATGGCCTTGCATGTTGCCTATTTTTGGGTGTTTTCCCCTGTCCAGGTGTCCCTTTGTGCAGTCATCTGGTACCCACAGTGAGGTAGCTTTACAGCTTGGGATAGGCAGCTCACCTTCAACCTTCCTAAATGTCCAGATTAACTCTTTTAAGGTATTGTATCCTCCCTCAAAATATAGAAAAACAGTATTTCAGGTGACCATGCTGTTTGTAGTTCCTTAAGGTATGCATTAAGCAGTCTGAGCCTCTGTTTCTTACATGAAGCATCTTATTGCTGCTTCTTAGGAGACACTGTGGTTTAGGTAGCAAAGAAATGCCAAGATATGAGTAATGCACAACTTATTTTACAAATTAAATTAAGGAAAGGACAGTACAGTGATGTGTATATTCAGCTGCTTTTTTTTTCTGCTATGTCTGCTACTGGAGAGTTTCTGAGGTAGACCATTCATGAAGGGACAGAATTTTTTATGTCAGATGATTCCCAGGTGAATGGAACCCGAAATTAATAGTTTGTGTTTAATTACCTCAGCTACAATGTCTACTGATTGCAAAGACAGGATGTTTAAACAAAAGCCTGCAGATCTGTCCTAAAACAGGTAGAGAGCTTTTGATTTTTTTAGGTGAGGATTTTAGGAAAAGAGTTCTCATTTAAAGTGCAAAGTCCTTAAATAGACCCAACTTGTTTATTGATAGATATATTCATTAAAAAATTGAAATGTAGATTAATTTATAACTCTTCATTCTTCAGTTTTAGTCCATTTACAGTTCCTCTATGGAAACAGGTCATCCATTTCTTTTCCATTGAAGAGAAAAGCTATTAATAAACCATAAATTACATCCACGTTTCAGTATCTCAGTAAAATCACCACCAATATGAGATCCAACCTAATCCTGGCAGCAAGCCTGTGAGATTGCATCTTGCTTTTGGAAACCTGGGATTGGTGTTGGACGCTTCTCACAGAGCCGAACTTTGGCTGCCTTTTTCCTACTATATCTTTCTTCTTTTTCATTTTAATACTTTGTCCTCTTCTCCTTTCCCTTGTATTCTTCTATGAAAGCCTTTGAGTTAGCAAAGGAAATCTGCAAGTACCACAAGGTATTCTGTCATAACATTGCCTCCAGGGTGTAAGTCGTGATACACAAACTCTTCTGTAGCCAGGTTACCTATACTAACACAGCAAGCTGGCTATAGGAAACAGGCCAAATACGACTATACCAGGATTTAAAACTGCCTTTTCATCTATACAGGTTGGCTCGGTCCAGAGCAAATTAATTCCTTTAAATTTATAGTTACCCTGGAACTGTAATGTGGTGTCCGTAATCCTAAACCATGAATAAAACAGGATCAAAATTTTATGGATATCTCTAGATGGGATATTTCAGAATATAACCATCAGAGGTGGACTGAAAGGGCAAATAATCTTCTTCAAACTGTACATCAGTCTAGAAATATGCTGAGCCCAAATAAACATGGCTTTGTAAGTGTGCTTTTCACTGTCACTCAAGAAATCAAGTTTGGTTAACACAGAAATTTGTTAAAACCACATTTTAGTCACATGCCCAAATACATTCCAAAAATGCATGTGTATATTTGTACTGTACTTGTTCATTTGATATAGCCAGTGGCCCTTAACCAAGAGGACTTGAGTGCTGAATCTTATGCCCCCATTATAAAACCGGAAAAAAATATTTAAGTAATAAAACCAATTTGAACTAACAAATGACAGTGAAACAAATCTCATTGATTCATTGTGTCCTGTAGCAGTAGAAGACACTTGTCTGATTCAAATACTCAGAGCAAACTTTTTTCTTGACATTTATGAATAACTAGACTCTTACTCTAAAATCAAGAGGTGGCATGTTAGAAGTAAAAGCAACAGTGAGTTTTTTGTTAGAATAAGTAATTGAAACATTAGGCAGCTCTTTCAGGGTGCTTGCTTGCTGATGCACAGAAAAGAAATGACAGGCACCTCCTCTTTGCTGTGCTCGTGACCCGCAGTTGACTTGAGATGTCTACAGAATCAAGGAAAATGCGGATAGGGAAAAGAATGAGAGAAAACAAAAGTCAGAAAGCAGACAACACATGCAGCACCATCCAAAAATATGAGGAAACGTAAGCCAGGACTTGAAGTTGTGAAGCTTTCAACCAACAGAAATACAGTATGTACAATTATAATACTTAAATATTCCCTCTTTTTTATGTCTTCTGAAAACAGAGAAGAATGAAGAAGAGGAACAGGAAGCCAAAAGAGAAATAAAACGTAGACTCAGTAGAAAGGTGACGATGTGTTTTTTGTATTGTGTATTTGTGTGCATAGAATTATGTTTTATAAGAGTCTAAAAAGCAGTGTGTAGACCTCACTGCAAATGTCTATCAGTCATGTCCCCAGATTAGGAATCTGCTTAAAAAGCAGTACAAGCCAAATCTATCTTGGGGGAAACTCCATCCTGTCCAGTTTCCCACACCTGGAAAAGCATACAGAGTCCGGCCATGCTTAATATTTGTCTGTGTAAGCAGGGGAGATTAGTGACACGTTTCCTCTGTGAGCTGTCACATATGTTTGAAGGCAGCCACACCTGTAGATCCTAGAGCAGTGGAGGGGGCAGCAAAGCAATGTAAGCCCTACAAAATCCCCTCATCGCTCTTCTAACCACATCAGTGGTCCTAGCTTCTGCAGGTGGGATCATGCTCATTGTCCCTGGAAATGGAGCAGTTATGGGTCTGCTGTTCTGGGAGAGGATGTGGCGAGTTTTCATAAGTATCCCTAGTCTCCTCTTCTCTGCAAAAATACAGTTTCCTTAATATCATCGTCCTTAGTTAATTAAAGTGAATATTGTTTGAGGTGAGTGAAACGATTTGGCATCATAATGACCCCTAGATGGTCAAACCCAGGTTTTTTTTAGTTAGGCAGGTTCTTCCAAATCTTGTTTATTTCAGTATTACAGTTTAACACAGGAGACTGTATAATCATTGACGCAAACGGCCTAGTGGAGTAAATGCTGTGACAGTTGCAAAGTCACAATTAATATTCCAGGGATAACTGTCATGATTCTCTGTGACCTGCCTGACAAAGACTATTTTTATAATTGAAGAAATTAGGTTGTGCTGCCTCCCCATTCCTGTGCAGCACTCCCAGGATGGTGCCTTTTTATAGACACCTGAAAGTGACCCTATTTAGAAATACCATTAAAGTTCTCTTGAGATTACATCATACCCTCGGCTTTTATTTTACTTTATTTCATCTTGTTAAGCGTACTCTTTTCTGCCTCCTGCTTGCAGCTCAGTCTGAGGCCTACAGTGGCTGAACTTCAAGCAAGAAGAATCCTTCGATTTAACGAGTATGTGGAAGTCACGGATTCTCCGGATTATGACCGCCGTGCTGACAAGCCTTGGGCCAGGTTAACTCCTGCAGACAAGGCAAGGGACAAATGTAGATTTATAGGAAAATGCTTGCATCTGTTACTTTTGTGGAGCTTTCCTCTGGTTTACATTGTCTTGATGCCAGCATCACAAATGACATCTGCTGGAGACAGCAAGATTGTCATGGTACTACTGTACATCTGTTGCTTGCAGACAAGAAAATCCGCTCAGATACCCATCAAGAGCTCAGATACCCATTTTTGTCACCTCTGTTATGACAGTTCATCCCAGAATTTCTGATCTTTTTTCCTAATTTTTAAATCCTTGCTTAGCCAGATAAATGGTTAGCAAAGGTGGCCCCAAGCTGTGGAATTCAGGTGAATTCTGTTACCGAGAGTTACTTTTGCAACTCATTGAGCGAAAAAAAGTAGAAGCTGCCTCATCCTCCTCAGGGATCTTGGCCACAACCAGCAGTGCAGGAGCTGATCATGTGCACGTAGTGCAACTTCCTGGGAAGTTTGCCCCTAAAATGTACAGCTTTATAGTTCCTCTGCCTAACTACAAAGGATGAGACAAAAGATTCTGTGACTCTCATTTGAAAAACAGATCAAAGATTGCCATAAAATACTCTTCCATTTCCATCCTATACCACTTAATAAAAGGAAAGCTGAAGGATTTAGGTAGCAAAAAGTACTGACCCTTTTAGCAATGGGTCTGAACCTACTTTTATGGAAGTCTGATGAGATGTGCTTGACATGAAAAATGATATCTTCAAGTACCCACTGTCTTTTAGCTAAACATGGTGAAGCACTGATTTTATTTCAGCTTGCATTTTTTAATATTAAAAAACTGCCAGCTCATCTGACAATCAAATGAGAATCTCACATCAAGTCAAGGTGGAGACATTAAAAATGTAGCCAGAAGTGTTTGTAGATGTTGTTTCTGGGAGGTGCTGAGCATTGTCTAGTCCTCACATAGTGTGTGGGAGATTAGAGCACCCAGCTCCTCCACTTTGACCTGCACTTTGTACCAGCCAGGATACACTGAACTCTTAAAAACAGTGGAGTTTTCTACCTACTTCAGTTTTTAATTTCAATTCACTTTGTAGTGAACAGGTGCCCAGAGCTGGTTCTGTGAGTCCCATGTTTGTTGGCCTTAGCAGAAAGGCATACCCAGGGTTGCCTGGAAACTCCCTCACCCTTTTTTTTTCCCAGGGAAGTCATTCTTCTAATTCCAGAGGGAGCAGAAAATTGTACTGTAACTATATTAGGGAGCTGGAGCTCTGGTGTCTTTGCTGCTGATTTGGTGCTCAGAAATTGCTGCCCCTTTGCTAGCTATAACAGCAGTTTCGTGTAAGCATGCTGTTGTGGCTAAACAGAACCATCCCCTGCTTAAAATGAAGTTTCTCATTTATGAGACTGCAGGCTGGTGATGCTCTAATTTTATCATGCTGCTTGCCTGTTCTGCATTGAAAAGCATACACACCAGATGACATTTCTTTAGGGGGTAATGAAATGATACTGTCTTTGTTTAAAACAGTGAAAGAAAAGAGTAAGAATAAACTGCTGTTTCCTTTCACAGTGAGGTTAGGAACGCGTGTGGCATAGAAATAAAATCCCTTGTAGTACATTAGAATATTTCAGAAATGATATTCATTACTTGATGAAGTAAATTACTTATCAATCTCTTAACATAAGCAACAAAGCATTTATAAATGCACTGAATTTCTGCTGTTCCTCAGTATCTGCCAACTGAAAACACAAGCCTGAAATGTCCAAATATTTCATGTCATTTTAAATAAAACTAATCAAACCAAATGACTAATTCCACTTTAAAAAAATTGCTGTTCATCTTGCATTCCTGAAGACCTGTCTCCAGTGGGGAGATAGAGACAAGGCCCCTGCTGTGTGCAGGGTGCCTGTGCAGGCAGAGTGACTCACCAGCTCCTCAGGGGCTGTGCCTGCAGATATAACCCCCTCCTGGCTGCATATTGTTCAAGTGATTGTGAAGTAATCCAATCCCTTGCCCATTTTTGTCTGCAGGAAGTGGTGTATTTCATATTTCAGTGGGGGCTTGGTTCACCCATTGAAGTAGATTTGGTGTTTCTTTGTTTATTGTTGGTGCTTGATGCTTTGGACGTAAGACTGCTTCAAACAACTGTAGTTGAAAAAAGTAATTCATGATGATGATCAGAAATGTGTGAGAGCTGTGGATTATAGTCAGGGAGATTTGAAATGGGAACTGTAAGGAAACTGCAAGAGTAGGGACAGATTCCTTTCATATTCCTTAGTTTCCTTAAAATTCATATGTCTTACAGTTGCATATATCATTATTGTTTATTAGGCAGCAATACGGAAAGAACTGAATGAATTCAAAAGCACAGAAATGGAAGTACATGAGGAAAGTCGGCAATTTACCAGGTGGGTGAATCCCTCTTCTTGAATAAGTGTGAGACATGGGTATGACAGCAACCCTCTGCCTTTCTGTAAGTCCTCTGCAGCTGTGTCATGATTGGTATGGATTCCTACCATGAGTCCCCCTGAATCTCATTGGTGATTCTGTTAGAATTCCCAGTGTTGCTGATGCCATCTCTAGTTGGCACAGCAGTGAAGATGACTGCAATTGATTGGTAGCTACACAGAAAAAGTTTTCTTGGGGCATCTAAAAAATAGTCCTTTGAAAGAACTTGGTGATTCTCATAGATAAAGTTAGAAGTCCTCAAATGCACAAAAATAAAGGGATTTCCTTCTCTGGCAGAGCTCCCTTGCTCATAAAAGTATACATTTTTGTAGATACATCTGCTAAGTGAAAACTAGATGTTGTGTTGAGCTTCAGAAAAGCTTGCCAGTGTTTTGGTGAGCTTTCTAAGGGTGGGTTCCTGGCAGCAGTTTCTGGGGAACAAGATAGATTCCCTTTTTGCCACTTCTAATTTGTTAATCTGGATTTGTTTTGTTCTCTGCTTTGGATAACACAAAGATGTTGTCTGAAGCATTATTGTTTTCAAGAGCTCTGAAGTGTCCATAGATTTTAGCAGGCCTTAAAATTTGGCAGTTATTCCTAGGGGGAGGGAGATGCTTTCTGTCATCCCCATGGCATGTGTTGATGTTTCTTGGAAGCTACAAAGGCTGAAAATGGACACCAGCAAGCACAACTTGATGTTAGGATCGGCCAACATTGCTTACATAGTATTATTGTCTTTGCTTCTACAGAGAATTATGTCAAATAAAACTAATTGCCTAAGACTGGGTCCTTTCTTTTTCCTGCTAGCATTGCAACCAAACTCAGGATCCGAGCTAGTGAGTGTGAATCTTCTAATTTAAGAGTGTATAACAGGAAAACTCAAAATGGGATATAGGTGTTTCATGCATCTCCTGCTTCGTTGCCTGATTTCACAACTAAAGTGATTTCTTTCTCAACAAAACATGGTGTTGGTTTTTTTTTTTAAATAATAATGTAAAGTCACTTCTGTGTAGATACAGCGTGAACAAATTCATTTTCAAAAAATCAAACCAGCTTCACAGACAGCAAGCCTAAGCCAGGAGATGAACCTAAGCCAGAAGATGAACCAGGAGGCAAGGTTTTAATTTAGTGTCACATTCTGACCATTAGAAAATGTTCTTTTCAAACATGGAGATGTATATTTTCATTTGGCTTCTGATGTCATTGCCTCTTCAGCTACTAGGTAGTATATCTTTTTCAGAACATACAAAAATACTGCTTTTAAAAAAAAAGGACATCCCAAAGTAGAGAATAAAAATAGCAGGTACAGAAACCAACCCCCTGCTTACATTACTGTGTTTCCTGAGTTGCACTGCAATATCGAAGCATAAGTACAGATAGGCATGAGTCATACAAAAACAACTGGATATTTTTTCATGAGATTCAAAAACAGTTGAGACTTATTACAATTGGATTCTTGAAAGCTGAACCAGGAATCCAGTGGAGTGACAAACCAGTTAAAAAGTGAATTATTTTTTTCAAGGGGGGCCTTGGAAAATGGAGTAAAAAATAGGCACAGCCAAGTAATGATAAATATAGGCAATGGTTCCATAAGGTCCCGAAAGAATTTCAATGTGAGAGAAATCAGGTGCTCTCTGTTCCCTCTCCACCTTCTTTTGTTGCACTGATCACGTTGTGGAGTCACTGCACAGAAGTCAGAAGAGTAATATTAGAAAAAGCAAATTAAGAGCAAAATAAGATGCAGATGTTTAAGTCAATTGCAATTTTGAAAATAAAAGAGATCCCATTTCCTCCAGGACCTCTTATTGAAAATTATGTAGTTTCTGCTACATTTGGATTGATTAAAAAAAAAAAAGTGATTTAAGAAAATCATAGATGGAAGTCTCTAGCTAGAGAGATTGATTCTTTCCAAGGAGATCACTGAAATAATGCAAACTAAAAGGCACTTTCATTGGCAGCTAGTTAACAAAGCCTTATTCATAAAGTTCTGTGATAGAATGAGACAACAAAGCTGCTTACTAAATAAAAAATAGTTTATAGGATATGGTTTCCCGTATTATTACAGATTAAATGTAAGATGCTTTAATATTATAATCAGTACTTTCAACATATTTGAATTGTTAACATTTTATATTAAATGTGGAAAATTAAAATTGTTCACCATTTACAGTAATGACTGTCAGTCTAACTGGTTTTCTACTCCTAGTAATTTAGACTGATTCTATCTGTTATTTCATAAGAGAATCCAAGAAACGAAGTTTCTAAAAATAGAGAAATAAATAGAAGTTTGGAAAGAGGATATTAGTAGATGTTTATTAAGTGTTTCTAATGGCAATGCTGTATATAGTCCACTATATCGTTCAACACAAATACAAAAATCCTATGTCTTTTTTGCAATCCACTATACCCTCACTTGGCAGATGAGCTGCATACTTGTGAATGTCAGCTTTTGTGTACACCTCCTTTAACTGAGAAATGCATCCCTGTAATGTGGGGTAGCATGTGGCTTGTTTTCTCTTCTCTGAAACTGTTAAGAGAAAATGTGTCAAACAAAAACTTAGGTAAATCCATTGCATTACATTCCTTTTTTCAAGCTGTTGCATCTTTTACTACTTCATGGACAGATACATTTTGTAAGCCATTTAAAGAAATGTTTATGTCTGGTGATAGATACATTGAGAACCTGATACTGGTGCCCTTCTTACCCTTTTGCTTGGATACATTACATTTAAGATGGGTTAGAATTTCAATTGCTCTAGGTTCCTACTTATTGTAGAAAAGGTTGGTGACACCTTTTGGAGCAATCCACCTCTAGCCATCTTACTGCAATCTAGAGCAATATACATGCTCTACCTAAAAGCCTAAAAAACAGTGAGGTATATTTGGGCCTCAGCTGTTAACAGGAAAAAAGCATCTGCAGTGCTATAAAATTTGTGGCTTACTTTAAAAAATGCATCATCTTTGTTAGCCTCATTTTGCACAAGGATTAAACCCCAGAAATTCAAGTCTTACGGCAAAAGCAAAGCTTTTCTCATAGTGGTTACTGTCATCCAAATAGTGGATGCAATTATGGCTAAATCTATATTGGCCAACAAAACAGACTGGACACTGTTCTCTGGCCCTGAGGCAGGCTTGGCATAGCTTGAATTCATACATTTAACCTATTCCTCTTACCCCAAAACAGGGCGATGTCCCCCCATACCCAGCTTGCCTGTTGTCCTGTGCTAATCCCAAACATGCCCAAGCAGTACCTGAAAGAGCTGGTTGACCCAAGCCAAACCGTGTCAGGGACTGCAGTCACAGGTTACTGGTATGGACAGACAGTGATACACCAGTGCATGAGCCACACCAAATCCCTGTTTGGTTTTATAAGTAGAGAGAGATGGACAGGGAGGGATAATAGGTGTGCCTCTAAACCCACAAAGACCAGGAAAATCAGGAATAATTCTGTTTGGGCCAAAAAAGTAAACAGCTATGAGAGCAGGATGAGGATCAAGTTCATTGTCAGTTGAAATAATATAATTCCAAGGTTTTAAATTTATCTTTTCAGGTTTCATCGTCCATAACTGTTTGACCACATCCCGTATTTCATGTAACAATTTTCTTTGGGGAAATCATTGCATCCTGAAGACCTGAGATTGCACTGGAACTTGAGTATGAGTGTGTGCTACAGCTTTCCCTGACGTTAATGAAGAAAGTGGCCCTCGTCTTTATCAATGGACAAATGATTTGTCGAGGAGGAGAACCCACGTGAAGCATTTGTCCGTGTTCAGACAGACCACGGTTCTGTGGCTACCACACACAGACAAGTTGTTGGACTTCTTCATTGGAGCACCACGAGTCAGGAAGTGCTGAAGACAATCGCTTGAGAGCCTGTTACCAGGAACTCACCAGATTTCATAGGGTTGTGACTGAGGGTAACTAAGAGGGAGGGGGTGTGTGAAAAGGACTGAGAGCTGGAGGAAGAGAGTCTTCGCTTGTCAGTCCACAGAGAAAAATGGAGTGGATGGAACTGCCTAATGATGCACAGTGGGGAGAATTATTTAAAGAGAAAAAAAAAAAAACAAACAAGAGCGTGTGAGCAACTGTGCATGTTGGTTTTTTTTTAGTGGCTGCAGCCTGTCTTAAAAAGACAGCAAGCCATAAGTCCTCATGTCATCAGTACTTTAGTGAAGAACTGTCATTTTCTTTGGTGCCAGTAAATACAGTTGCCAGAAATTAGTCCTAGTATAACTCATCTGTCTTTTTTAAAATCCCAGTGTGCATGCTTCAGGAAAATACATTGAACATTCATACAGAACAAGCCACATATTTTTTGGTTTTTAATGTTGACATACTCTGGATCCTCAGAAAGACATAAACAGGATTTGAAGAACAAATTATGTTCAGTGAAATGCTTCATGTTTAGAAACACTCCTTGCTGTCTGTCACTTGCCATTCAAACCAGAGGGATCATTATCTTTCTCATCGTGGCAGGCAGTGGTGACTTCGACATCATGCCAGTGTGAATCCAAAAGCAGAATAAAATTAGGCACAGAAGTCTTTGCTAGCATGCTTGAGCAGTGATTACTAATGTGACTTTTTACATCTAAGGACTCTTGCATTGCTTTGAGGAAGAACTCCCCGATGAATCAGTATGTCTTCAGCCAGTGGTCCTGTAAAAGTGAAAGGAAAATCCTTGGAGTGTCTGCATCCTGCTTTTGTTCAGTGTGAAGAATGCTTCTTAGATTCGTAATTTTTTATACTATCTTGAAATTGTACATGTGAACACAGTACTATTAAAATTAAGTGGTATGGAGTGTGAAAGGCAATACATGATTTTTCTAAGTTGGCCCTAAGGCCCATTAAAAAGCCCATGTCATTGTTTACACTAAGAAATTATCTGTCTTATATTAGCATTTATTTATCCTTTGATTAATGTACACAACATTTGGGGGGTGGGTCTGGAATTCACATATGCATACTTTTAATGCAGTATTACAGTATATTTGCTATTTATCCTTTCTAATGTGTGTACATATTACAATTTATTTTTGTCTTTTATGTGCCCTGTTCAGTTTTTAATTATGAAGTGTAAGTATTTCTTTTTCTGGCAATAAAACGTCTGTGTAGATGTGATTTTTACCTCAGTAAACCTGCAGTAGATTCTTGTGGAATGTTTTTAGTTTATAAAATTGAAGGTTGTTGTTTTAGATGTCAGCCTAAAGGCAGAAAGGCGATTTGGTGGCTAAAATTAGATATCCCTCTTCAGTGCTATTTTACAACAAGACCAGGTTTGCATAAATGGGGTGGATTATTTTAGCAAAGAGCACTTATAATAAGAGGAGAGTGCGTTCCAACAGCCGTCACTCTATTATTTTTAAAGAGATTGGCAAACCTTTTTTAAAGAAGATTTTTTTGACATTAGGATCCCTTACATTTTAGTAAAAAATCTAATGAGGTACAAGGCCCAAAATATCAATAACTAAATAAAATAACCATCTACATGCTTGTAGCAAAGAAAAGCAAGCAGCACCTTCCTTTTTTAATGGAATCAATAAGAACCATTAGGATTCCATTTGCAGAAAACAATTTAGCTTCTGGGAGGCCCATCATTTTATAAATATAGAAGCACCACTTTGACATCAAGGAAGCAGTGAAAATGTGTTCTTTGGCACTACATCATGCAGGAATTATCAAGCCATTAGAGTTAAGGTTTGTCAGCAATTCTGATACAATGCTAATTTTTATTTTTAGAATTTGATGAGTAAACTTAAAACTTACACTAGAATAGTTCTGCTTAAACTTTTTTTTTTTTTTTGCTGATGTTGCCAAATTTAGAAATATGTGTCTAAAATCATATACAGGTCTACTATTTTGACTCTGAAGTATAAAACATAGTATTTCACTTCAAAGGAAACGAGTGAAGCAATTAAATAAACCTCAGTGTTGCCTTAATCCCATCGAAACACTTGAAAGCAGCCAAGATACTAAAGGCAGAAAGACAGAAAGATAGCTGTTGCACAGGCAGAATAACTTGGACAAAGGTAAGGTCAGACTGTATATGCTTTGTATAAGACAGTAGCTCCACTCACATGCCAGAATGCATAGGGGTTACACAAGCAAAGTAAAACTTGTTAAACTCTTAAGATGAAGTGAAATAGTTGACTTTGCAAGAAGATACTCCTCTGTTCTAGGCCTGGAGCGTGGATGGAAAGTCGTGTGCTGCCTTTTCATTTTAATAGTTAAAACACAAAGGTGAGGATACGACTTCTGGGTCAGACTTCTTCAAGCTGCACTATGCCACAAGAAATGAGGATACTTAGGTAAGGTATCACTTAGGCTTTTCCTATCCTCCTTCTGGGGTTGGAGGTTTTTTTAATGTATTCACTACAAACCATTGCTAGAGGCAGAACTCTAGCCTCGATGGAGATGATGAGTTAATTTTTAATTTCTTATTGTGATGATAATCAGATGCATTCTTTGACCCACAGTTCAGCAAACTAATGAAGCAAATTTATGTAACTGGACAAAAACATTTGCCTTTATTGAAACTTATATAAAAATGTAGTATAGTAGCATAATTAGAACTATAAACTATCCATTGTGTAATATACCCACACACAGATATAGAATTATATATACTATTTTTATATTCTAAAGATCAACTGGCAGAAAAACAACAGCTGGAAAGTGTTATCCATGCAATAAAAAATAATGAGAATTTGGTATGTCACTATGTGAAGTGAAGCAAGTTTGCTTTACCTTATTGAGCTGCCTGAAGTCTGTTCCTGCTACATCTCCTAGCCCTCTATATTGATGATTTCAAATGTCTTCAAGCTGCATCAACAGCCCATTGGAAATAATATGCCATATACCTGTCCATGGGGTCACATGCCTGTTAGAAGATAAAAATCAGGATAAGTCCTGGGAAATTAATGAGTGAGTAATCCTTGAGGAAAAAATAAAAATATGTTGAAAAGGCAAAGAAAAAATAACACTTTCCATGCAAGACATAGTACTATCCAGCTGGCTAATAGGGAGCAGTATGGTAATTTTTATCAAACTGGACAAATCATTTAAATGTCATACACAACATATGACAAACCTTACACATATTATACCTAATGTTCCACAGAGTCATATATGCACTCGGATGTCTGCAGCTACACAAAGAGAAAATGAGTAGCTTGAAGTAGGGATTTCTGAAATTACTTCATATATCACATTTATCAGTAGAATCATGCATCATACCATGTTCCTGTGGGGGCAAAAGAATGGATGCTTAATCAAATCCTAATTTCTTCTTCACATAAAAAATTTAAATGGTTCTACAATGTCTCTTGTCTCTCTCCTTTCAGGTAATACATATTAGTCTTTTTAACTGAAATACAGTCTATATGAATTTTCTCAAATTGTGATATATATATATATGTTGACTCAAGTACAAAAAAAATTAAACTATATGCTATTGATTACTTAAGCTAAATACCATTTCAACTGGTAATTTGAAACATGTTAGGACCAGGAGCACCATCTCTTCAAAATCACTGAAAGTATTCATGGCCATGTAGGTCTGCAAGGCTGCATTTATCTGTTGGGTTTATCATTTACCTACAGTTGTCCATGTCCCTTGCTGTGGTGGCCTTTCCTGACCTCTGATGTGGTGTGGGGCAGGGCAGCCCCACCACCTGCTCTGGCCACACTGAGTGAGTACCTCTTAGAGAAGCACCACAGCCTCAGTGTTGATATGTAAAAACCGTATCAGGTGACCACTTCGTAATTTTTAACTTGAAATGAAAGCTGTGAAACAAAGGCATTGAAGTGTCCCTGATGTTAAGAAATTAGACCACTCTTTCCAGGTGAGATTAGTGCTTTGTTTCCTGCAGAAATGCTTCAAACTCAGAGCTGCAACAAGTACTACACAGCTACATCAGAGAATTTCTTTCAAAACAGCAGTCATTTAACCTGACTATAAATTCAATCTGAGCCCTAATTTTGTACATCATAAAGTGGGAGGTAGATCCAGCCAGCACAGACTAAAACTGTCTAATCTAATCTGGCAGCCTGGGAATCAGCTGAAATCCCCTCATTGGCTGCAGCTGGCAGGGGTTGGAGCCAGGATAGGAAGAGCCACCTGATTACCTGGCAGGACAGGTCTGTGTGAGCACTGCTGGCATCCTAAGCAGGGACTAGAATCTCCACCCACATCTTAATGTCTGTTAATGCTTTAATGATAAAGCAAACCAAGCTAAAAGCCTACGTTTGCTTGAAACTGTCAGGCACACCTGAACTGCATCTTTTAATGCTTTCACGTCGTCTCTTTTTAGTCATATCTTGAGGAGTTAAGACCTGTGCCACTGCTGCAAGCTGAAATAAAAACATACTCAGGGTGAAAAAAAGGGATAAACTTGCCTCTGGCCTTTAGTGGACACAGTTAGTTCCATTATTGTTTCTATCTATATTCTTAGTGTACAAAGCTCAGTGTAATGCTCACTGCTGGGACCTAGATTTTAATAGAAAAAGCGATTCTGAAAGCTTTTATTAGGTTGATACAAAAATATTTTGAGGATCAAATTAAAAAAAGTAAAAAAAGTAAATTCCCCAGAATAGCTTAAAGGTTCAATTTAACAGAAATCTGGGGAAAAAAAACCCAAACATGAAAACTTAAGGAAGTATATCTATATAGAGAAAGGAAGAAATAGAGTGAAATGAGCATATTTTGCTGTAATGTTTCTATTTATTAACTTTAATAATTAATAAGATCTTGTTTCACTTTGTCAGTTCCCACCTTTTTTCAGGTTTTTAATGGAAATAGAGCTCATATGAACTAGATACAGCAAATCACCAATATTTTCTAAGAGGTAAATATTGCACTGGATAGAACTGAAGAAAGTAATGGTATTCCCTGTATCTCCTTGCTCAATCATTAATTCTTTATATTAAAAAAAGTCTTGCAATACTATGTCAAATTTAACAATATTTGAACATTGTTATGATATAGTAAAATGTTGCTGAACAAATCTTCTCTTTCTTTCACTACTTTCTGTGGTGGTATACTGATTTGTAAACTTGCATAAATTTTGGAATTAAAGAACTACTGTGTTTTGGATTATTATTTTAGCTGGTGTGATTTCAAACAAAAATATATCAGTGACTTGTTTGACTGTGTGGGCAGGGTGAGAAGGGTGTGGAGATGCCACGTGCTTAATTGCCTGCAACCGTTTAAATAGCTTTTAAGACTTTTTTTTTTTTTCACCCCTAAAAGAGAAAGAGAATTCCATTTACAATCAAACTGTAAATCTGACAGAGGTACAAGAATGCTGTAGACCACATTGCTGTATGCTCAGGAGCTAATAAATTGTGCCCCCTCCCAGCGTTTTATGGAATAGCTCAAACAGTAAATCAAGACATTATTAGTATGCCATGCTTTGTAGACCCAAATGTACCTTAAACACGGAGCACTCAAGAACCTGCATGCCTTTGGTAGAGCTGCAATTTGCCAGGGCAAGGTACTACTCAGTTGTGGAGTCATTGCACACATGCCTCCTCCAATCAAGTTCACATGGACACCTCTGAGAGATGACTCCAGTAAGGAAGGTTGATAACCCTTCCACACCCGTGTTCCAGTAGTGTCTTCAGAGGGTCCAGTAAAACCAGAAGATTCTTATAAGCTGAATATACTGTAAGGTGGCCACAACCACCTAAAATTAAATTTTCATGTGAATTCATTGGAATTAAAATTTTGCAGCATGTAATGGAGAGTGTCACCTACTAACATGCACTGGGCCAGATCTTAGACTTTATTGTTTCTATTGATTTGCTTGGATGTAGGAACAAACTATGCTCAAAGTAACTTGCTTGTATTTCATTAAATGTTCCTATTTACAAGTAAACTAAGGCAAACA
>JAWWES010000115.1:52764323-52787556 GCA_035583135.1 Lophotriccus pileatus
GTCACCTCTGGGTCGTCTCTTCCCTGAACCCGCCCAGCTCCCTCAGCCTTTGCCCGTAAGAAATAAGAACTCAAACACGGCCAAACACTCTCAATTTGACTACGCGGTATTTATTTCTCACCCTTCAAACTCAAACCCCCTTCCACGCACCTCCCCCTCACCCGGCCCCGCCCTGCCCCGCCTCCTCCTGCCTGCGGCGGCCCGGCCTCTGCGCATGCGCGTTGCCCATTGGCCCCCGCACCACGCTCTGCCAGAGAGGCCGCTGGGGGGCGGAACCACTAGCTCGGGGGGGGGGGAGAAATTGGGAAAATGTGTCTTTGGCGAGCAGGAGGAAGCAACCTCCTTTACGTAGACGGAGCCTCTCTTTTGTTAAAATACTATTTCAGTCTGAGAAAGAGCTCTTTTGTTATTTTATTTTTACTCTGAAGAAGAAAAAGCCCCGAACCTTGCCGGAGTGGCTGCCCGTGGTGTTCCCCCCGTTTGTGAGTGGTCTCTCCCAAGATGGCGGTGGCGGCCCGGCGGCGCTGAGGCCCGGCCTGCGTGGAGCGAGCGGGATTGGGAGTACCGGGAGTGGCGGGAGCGGCCCCCGCGGCCGGGGGGCAGCGCCATGGTGAGTGGGTCGTGTTGTGTGCTCGGAGCTGCCGGGTGAAGAGGGCAGCTGAGAGCCACAGAGTAACCCCCCAGCTTGCAATATATCTGCTATAGCGCGTTTTCGTGGGAAAGTAAAGCCAGAAACCTTCATAAAAGCGTTTCCCCGAGTCAGATGTGCTAGCCTGTAGTAAAAGCTTATATTTTCGATGTTACAGTCGTGTCTGGTGCGGCTCGTAGTCCTCCTGGCTGATGTTAAATTGCTGGCGTAGGAACAGCTGTCCAGACAATTTTCCAGAAGCTACGTGTGTCTCGGTGAATTTCCTCACGTCAGTTTCATGTGTTTCCTGGAGAAAGTTTGTTGTAGTTACTTAAGAATTCCTTTCTAGGGTTATATGTTAAACTGTATACGGTATTAGCGAATATTTACTGTACCGACGTGTTGCCTTTTTGCAGCTGAATAAGCGGCATGTGCTGTTGGAACCTGTGAGATGTCTGTTGTGCGTGGGGTGAGATGAGTTAAACCACCACTAGTCTCTTTTGCTTTGTCTCCAAACGTATGTTTGTAAGGTGTTGTTTTAAAATGGATACGCTAGCACACTCTATAGGCAAAATGCTTTTTGCGGGTGCATTTAATTTTTCATTTTGTATTAATGGTTAACCAAAAGCCCTTTTGCAGCCTCACAAGAGAAAGAAACCCTTCATAGAGAAGAAGAAGGCGGTAACGTTTCACTTAGTGCACAGAAGTCAGAGGGATCCACTTGCTGCTGATGATACTGCTCCCCAGAGAGTTCTGCTGCCTACACAGAAAGTAAATACTGGCTTTTAATTCTGTGGTTCATTCAGATAAGAAATGCTGTGGAGAAAAAAGTTGGTTTGCAGTCCTACAATATAAAAACATACCCTGAGAGAAGGTAGTATGTAGTCCAGATTATTAAAAAGAAGGGGATGTTGTAGGGAATTTGATAGTTGTGAGTTACTACATGGTGGTTGAAGGATGACTAACTGGCATTAGGGATATAAATATATTTTATTAAAAAAAAAAACCAACAAAATTTGCCTAACCCACTGTGATAAACCAGGCTTTGTAAGTTATGTTGCTATTGGAAAAAGTTGTTTAAGGTCCTGCTCAGACAGCACCCAAACACTGAACCAGGTGATTATAATGTTCTAATTAGTTTTTGTTAGGGTAATGAGTGGAGAGAGGTAATGAGTCCTGGAGAACCAGGACTTTGGAATTCAGGCATTCTCAACTGATGTGTTACTCTTCTTTTTGCTAATAAGTTTTAAACGGACTTAAGTAATGTAATTATTTTTATTATTTTTATTATTTTTATTATTTTTATACATTTGTTTATTAATTATACATTAACTAAATGCATTTTTTTTTCTATTTTCTTTTTTCCCCCCTTTCAAGGGGCGGGAGGAGCAAAGAAGGGAAGAACAGCGGAAGTACGGCGTCTTCTTTGATGATGACTATGACTATTTGCAGCATCTGAAAGAAGCCTCTGGTCCCTCTGAGCTGGTCCCTTCTGTGCGTGGACAGCAAAGCAGAATTGTTGTTACAAATGAGGGGCACATAGAAGATGAAATTCAGAGAATTTCAGTAAGTAGTATTTTTGCTAATAATTATTCTGTTCTCTGGAGTTTAGCATCCTTTAGACACAATAACCTCATTGAACAAATGTTACTGTGATCTATCTCTATGTGTAAGGATCCTTTTGACCCACAGTCAAGACTTTCCTACAAGTAAAATCAAAAGTTGGCAAGCCAGAGTTTATTGATGAACATTATTTTGCTAGCACAGTGTTAAAACACTTCATGTATCTGTGACAAATGTTTCTTTACAGAGATGGCTTACAAAGGCAGTTGTTTGAACAAGTGTTTTCATGGAGTGTGTGTTTATTTTTAAGGTTTCTAGAACATTTGAGTGCTCTGGAAGTTATGAATATACCAGTTGTATTACCGTGTTTTTGAAGTGGAATGCAGCAAAACCCAGAGGGAATAAAACCAAACTTTTCAGTTGCTGGGATAACTTGTAGAATTTCATGATGCTGGATCATATTAGAATGGAAAATCAGTAATTACTTTGAAGCGATGATCGATGCCATTGCCAGTTTAGTTGAGGGAGTTTGATTTAACCAAATCCGTAATTTTAGTCAAAACTAGTGTTCTTAGTCAGAAATATCTTTCAGGTACAGTTTGGTGATACCATGTAAGATTTAAAGTTAGATTAGATGGACATGTTATGAAGCTTTTAATAAGCCTTTCAATAAAGGGGTGATTTAAAATGTTTGTTAGTATTCTTCAAAACAAACAAACAAAAAAACCCCAAATTTCAATGTGCCTGATGTACAACCATTCTCTAAAAACCTTCAGAGGTGCAAAAAATACTGTCCCTGTATCTGAAGAATATTGACATGAGAATTAAAGCTACCAACACTTTACCTAGCTTTCATTGCATAACTTTAAAAATTTGCCACTGATCAAGTAATGCTTGTCTTAATATTTAAGTTGCACTCACAGACTTTCCTTGGGTCACATGAGTATCCGCACCTTTTTTTAACATGAGCTCGAAGGAGAAGCTGAGAACAAATATACTGTGATGATGGTTTTTTGTTTCCTTTTCTAAGGCTCCATCCATTAAGCTGCCTTCCTCAGTATTTGCCACAGAGTTTGAAGAGGATGTGGGCTTGTTAAATAAAGCTGCTCCTGTTTCAGGTATTTTTTTGCTTTTTGTTATGTGAGTTGCCATGCAGGAACTAGATGATAATTATGGTTTTCACTGTGGTGTCATATTTGTTGGTTTAGAACAAGCTGAATAGGAGACATAAAGAATGATCTGTGAGAGACCCGTGTTACAATTTGAGACTATTTCTGTGATTCACTAGTAAGAACTTTTTAGCTTTGCTTGGAGGAGGCAGAATCTATGAGCCCTTACTATTGTGTAGCAAAATATAAGCTAATAACAGGGGAAAACTGTAGATAATACTATTAATTTATTACTCCATCCGTTAGACTCCAAGTCTGGAACTGGATATTCACTCAAAATTTCTTTTCAAATGCTGAGGACTGTTTACATTCCTTCATTAGTATTATTTCAGTTAACAGATTGCAAATACACTTCTGTGGTCTACAGCTATCTTCATATTTTATAACAGAAAGGAGTTGTGGCAGTTCTCTCTGTCTTGACAGAAGGGTGCTAAAGACACATCTGTTAATTGCAGTAGAGAAACACTTTCTAACACTTTGGTAATGAAGGGAATTTCAGGGCTGGGAGCTAGGGTTGCTAATCATGTGGTACTTTAACTTGGATATTTTTTCTTCTACAATATTCTATATTAAAATGCATTTATGGAAGCTTGAGACCTCTGAGGAATGTTTTTTCTGAATGATAAAAATTGACTAGAGGATGGTGACTTGCCCTGGCTTGTATCAAATCTACAAATATTCTTGAGGAATTTTGTGATTCTTTGATTTGAGCTTTCCTTACTGTGAATTAACAGTCTAGCTGGATTGGTTTTGTAATGTCAGAAAACTTACATATTTATGTATTGTTTTCGTTTTTTAACTTTCTAGGACCACGACTGGATTTTGACCCAGATATTGTTGCAGCTCTTGATGATGATTTTGACTTTGACAATCCAGAAAATATCCTGGAGGATGATTTTGTTCTACAAGCAAATGAACCACAGAAACGGTAGATAGAACTTCGCTGAACTGTTTGTCATATGTAAATAGGAAAGATGCTATTTCATGTGGTAGTGTAGGAAGCCAGAATGGTTTCAGATTTCAAATTTGAATACTTTGGTGCATTAAAAGGTAAAAGCATTACCTTGTGTTATGTGAATGGTAGCTGTGTTATCCAGGAGATGAGTTTCATTTGTTACTTTGAGCTCATTGTTTACATGCAATGTTTGGAATAATAGTATTCTTAAACTACTTAAACATTGCCATCTATCACTAATAAAATACCTCTGTAATACTCTGGATAAAGGCCAGTGGTTGTTCCTGGAACCTTTACAAATTTTGCATTTTATTTATTTAGGTTTAGATATCGTTCTCATAATTTTATGAGCAATGAGAAGTTTTTCTCATTTCAGTATTCAAGAATGCAGCTAGTATTATTCTGCTTCAACATGTACAGCTGAATGTAAATGTAACTTGGTGCACAAATCTCTGATCCAACAGTTATCAGAAATGTCTTCAGCTCTCAGAAAAAAGTAGTATAATGCTGACTTTGGCAACACGTTTTCTGCTAAACTTGTTTTTCTTTTACTGGCTGAAAGATAATCACATTTTATCTTTCCCTCTCAACATTTGAATTTGTTATTGCCAAGTTGTTTCAGGTAACCCAACATCGGTCAGAGCTATGGAAAAATCCATGTATTGTTCTGAAACTGTTTTGTACTTTTGTTCAAGGGGATCAGATGCTGAGGATGAAGATGAATGGGAAGATATGGAGGACGATAGTGATGAGAAGGATAGTGGCACTAGTGATAAAGACTATGATTCAGAAGGTCCTTTATCAGATGATGGGGTTAATGGACAGACAAAAGAATTTCTTTTTATGCAAGAAGAAACCAGGAGTCGTTTCACAGAATATTCCATGACATCTTCAGTAATAAGACGGAATGAGCAATTAACCCTTTTGGATGACAGATTTGAGAAGGTGAGGCAGCTCAAGAGTGTAGCTCTTAAGTGTGTTAAATGCTTCTTTGTTGATTCATTCTATCAGATGGTGCCCTGTGTACCCTTGCAAATTTTTAGTGCCTTCAGTAGGTCAAGGCATCGAACAGCTGTTCTTTGTGTGTATTCTGCATTTAATACTGTGTATATTGAGCCTTGTGTTACCTAGGTTGTTGCTCTTGAAAGCTCTAACACTGATAGAATGAAACAAAATTACTCCAATCGCTATATGAGCATTCACAGTTAGTTTTACACTTTGTCTGAGAGGCTGAGTTCGTTGAATCACAGAATACTCTAGGTTGGAAGGGATCCACAAGGATCAGCAGGTCCAGCTCTTAAGTGAATGGCCCATAGTGGGATCAAACCCACAACCTTGGTGTTATTTAGCACCGTGCTCTAACCAACTGAGCTAATCTCAGGGCTCAACATAGCAAATCACGTACAGGTGCCTGGTGAAGTACACATGCATGAACTGAGCAGTGACAGGCCTCTTAAGGTATAGATTGAAATAATAGGTCAGAATAAGAACCATTTCCAGAAGCTGATTTATAAATCATTATCATAAGATACCTTTGTGACTCTTGTGCTTAAAGAATACTGACAGTAAAGAGGAAATCCTACTACAAATGGGTTTGGCAGTTGTTCAGCAAATGAGAGGGGAGAGGAAAAGGGGGCAAATAAAAAGAAATGTGTGGATCTTATTTAAACTGTCAAGAAGTTGCACGACAGATGTGATCTAATTACAGATATCCATTGCTTTATTTTAGTTTTATGAACAATTTGATGAAGATGAGATTGGAGCCTTAGATAATGTGGAGTTAGAAGGCTATATTAACACAGACAATGCTCGGTTGCAAGAAGTCCTGAATGATTACTACAAAGAGAAAGCAAAGAAGTATGTATTCCCAGAAGTACTGCTTCACATAAGTTGTTAAGTAATCCTGGGTTTATATTGAAATTTTGGGTGTGTTGTTTCAAGTTCATGTACTCAGAGATTACATCCTACAATAGAAGCAGCTGCATATGAGTATTATCCATTTTTGTGATAAAATTAAGTGGAGGAATTTTGTTTGTTTTAGTGAGTTTATGATTCTTTTTTGTACAGTTGTATTGAACTTAGTGTAAGTATCTAGAGGCATTCTTCCTTTTCCTTTTTAGTGTAACTTATTTTTCTCCTTATACCTTTACTTTTGTTTGTAACGGATTCTTTAGCCAAGTATATTCTGTCCTGCTGGTATGCAGCTGATTCTTCTCTATGCTTAGTTACATGATAATAAACTCACCGGCAACTGTTGCATGGGTAGCAGTGTTTGTAGCCCTGCAAAAATCCGTGCTTATAGAGCAGCCCTGTGTCAGTGTAAGACTGCATTTCCATGGTATGTTCCCTTTGTCTTAAAGCAGGTGATATTATCCCACAGATAAATGTCTAAATGTTCTCACATTAGTCTTGTGTTTCCTGATTGAAAGACATGGTAATCCCTTCTGCTGCCTTGCTTACAAGCTCTTTCTGCCCTCCAGTCTCAAGTATTGTGTGCCACATACTTTTGAAATGCAGAAATATTTCTTTTGTTGACTGTGTCTGTTGCCCTAATGTTTTTAGTTTATTTTAAGGCGACTTACTTAGGAAACCTGCCAGTTTCATTGGGAATAGCTTTCTTGGATTTGGAGTTTTACTGAAGGGAGTCTGGGTTTACATAATTGCACATTTTCAAGAAAAGATGAACTGTATTTTTTTTTCTTCTGTGGACTTTTCGAAGTTGTGTGAAATTGGATGCTCTTGAACCCTGTGAAGATTTGGACTCTGCTGCAAATGAAGAAAGTGAGGAAGAAAAGGAAGAAATAGTATCTGTAGTTATTGAGGAACCAAAAGAGAAGTGGGATTGTGAATCCATCTTGAGTAAGTATTTTGAAGTTTGCTTGTTTGTTTTTAGGACTTCAAAGTAAATGACAGGTGATCTCAGAACTTTTCTACCAGTGCTTTAGGTAAAACAGTTTATACTGAGCACAACAGCAGGAATTTCCAAAGCCTAAGTAGTAGTAGAACTCATAATAAACTTACCTCATTTCTCTTTGCAAGCCCTTCTTCACTGCTTTCTTTTTCCTTTGTGCCCTAGGTACATATTCAAACTTATATAATCATCCGACCCTTATTAAGGAGCCATCAAAGGTAAAATTATTAAACTTACTCGAATGAATAACACTGGGAAAACTTGACACAAATGTGCGTTTTTTTTCTCAATGGGTATCTGTTCTTAAAAGAAGGAGCGGAAAAGAGGGTTGGGGAGGCTGTTAACCTCTGGTATTATTTCTTCACTAAAGAAGGGTTTGGATATACTTTTTTCCATTAGAAGGAAAATTGAGTAAGTTCAAAATGTCTGTAATAGCTAGGCAGAAATGTACAGAGCAAGGAATTCACTTTTTTGTTATCTATGATACACCTTTGCATAATGTGTGTCTCACAACTAAATATTAGTTTGGGATTTTTTCTACAGTTTGAAGGAGTTTATTCTAGTTCTTCAGCCTTCCAGATGTTCCCCATCATTAGAGCACATCTCAGTATTCCAGAGTTTGAAAGGAAACCTTTTTCTTGCAAGCTTATAAGGGAATACTAAGTGCCTACTGAAGTTTGTTTGTTTCTTTTTTTCTTTTCAGTAATATTTAAATAAATGGGGGAAAATGTTTTTCTTGTTCTGGGAGGCCAGATTCTGTTCACAGATGTGTTTCATTTCTTACTTTGGGGTTAATGCGCATTTTTCTGGAGGAAGAAAATAGTGTGGGGAAACTTACATGTTTATTACTCTCAAATCTGAATCTAATGTTTCTATACTGCTAACGCAGTGCAATGTGCACTTCTTGTAGAGGAAAGTAGGGACCATTAATACATATCCACTCTCTCTTTTAGCCCAAGCCAATAAAAATTTCTCAGAAGACTGGAATTCCTCTGCACGTGTTGCCTCAGAAAGGTCTTACTGCTAAGCAGGTTGAACGGATGCAAATGATTAATGGCAGTGACCTGCCAAAAGCATCAACACAGCCTCGTTCCAAAGATGAGAGCAAAGAGGATCGCAAGGCTAGAAAACAGGCAATAAAAGAGGAGCGAAAGGTACTTATTATTTTAAGTAAGACCTTCCAAAACCATGTTGTATTATTTGTCTTATGAACTTTATTTATAGCTGACTTGTTTTCGTGTCTAGAAGTAAAGGGAAAAACTTGCTGGTCTCAAAGGGCTAATTATTGTTCCTTCAAAAAAAAAACTACTGGAAAGAAAGTTAAGATCATTTTGTCATCCTGGTTTCCAATGTCAAAACTTTGGGTTTGTTATTGTGGCCACTACTGCAGATGAAACTTCGGAAGGAACTTCAGATTTCCTTACAGTCTAGAGTAGCAAAGGAAACATGATGGTTCAGATCACATGAAGTGAAAAGTATCTGAAAGAAACATGGGAAATCTAATTGGCTACAATTAAATACTAGCTATTTTACTTAGGAACAGAAAGAGTCAGCATTATTAGAAGCTTCAGGTAACTTAAGATGTTAATCCTGGTGCCACACATATTAATTTGACTTCTGCTAATTAGTGCCATAAATGATAATATTGTCCAGATTGCTCATGTTCTCATGATCTAGAACAGTTAATTAGAATTGTTTGATTTTGCATGTTAATTCCTATTTTGTAAATTTCTAATTATTCATGTGTATAGGAACGCAGAATGGAGAAGAAAGCCAACAAGCTTGCCTTCAAATTGGAGAAAACGAGGCAAGAGAAAGAATTGCTTAATCTGAAACAAAACGTTCAAGGACTGAAGCTGTCTTGATGAAACTGAGAAGCTTATTGTGGAAACATCCATAAGTTCTCATTTGTATTGAGAAGGGACCTGCCAACTGGAGAACTTTGCCAGTCCTGCTCAAAGGGATCTCATTGTCAGATCTCACTGTAACAAGACACAGTAACTTGTTATTCTTTCTGAAATGAAATTCTACATAAAACAGTGTGTCAGTGATGTTTATTCTGTCATGAATGACAAGGCAACTGTTGCAAAGTTTCATCACAGTATAAATGTATTAAAATTATAAAAAATATTTTATTACATGCTGAACAGAGTTTTTTATATATATATTTGTTGAATGTATTCAGCAAATCAGCAGAATCCTACATATTTGGTCTGATGAGATTATTCTATTAAATTATTTCATTTTGCATAGCAGTATTTTCATTTATGTCGTCTTTCCCTTATGCTGATGGTTGAATATAGTGTCTTGATATAGCACAGTTTTGTAAGTCAAGGAGTTTTCACCCACTCCTCCTTGGTTCTTTTCTGGGTAGGTTATTTACTGTTTTGGTACTATTACAAAAGCTGTAGAATAAGGTTTTGTAAGCAGAGGTGTCTGAAAAGCCGTTTTGTAGCTGGACATCCCTATTACCTAACCTGACTTTTATGTTTCATGGCAAATAAAACCTATTTCAACAACTGTTGCGGTTAGAGTAGTCAATGACCCCTTACGGTTGCTATTGGAATTGGCTTTGCTGAAAGTATTCACTCTGAGTAGTGTGGCAAACAAAACAGGAGATAATTAGAAAAATGTTGTAGATAATTAGAAAACATTGTAGGTAGTTATAGTCTTGATTTTCCTGAAATACTATGTCTCAAGTCTTGCATTCTGTTTGGTTTCATTGAAATACAAACTTAAGAGCCACCGCAAATTTTTGAAGATGAGCAGAGGGCCAGAATCTAGGCTTGGTATGATTTTAAATGTTTGTGCTGTATATGTGAGTTATTTTGATAGTGACTGTCCATTACATGTGAATGAAGTGAGTAGTATTTGTAGTCAGTCATAAATCCTTCTGTATTAATAAGAATCCCTCAGGTTTAGGTCTTTAGGCTACAGACTGAGCAGTCTTCTGTCTTTAGGTGAAAAGTTAACCATTTTACTGTAATGAACACAGTAACCAAACACATCAGTGGATGGCCTAACTACTGTTGAATTCAAAACATCTGAAATATTCCTGAAACATTTTTGTGAGTACTAAATGAAGACAAGCTAGCAGAGGGACTGATGAGGCTGTTTAATGTACAGAAACAATTCAAAGTACTTTGTTTTACTGGAGGGAGGCTTTTATAATATATTCTGGTAAAGTAAGATGATTTTGGAGAAGGGAGTAAAGAGGTATTTGAGGCAACAAGTCTCTTGATCACTGCTCAGAAAACTAAAGTGTCAATGTGGTATACACATCTAGATTAAGCCTTCATTTTTCTAAAATTGTCTGTAGAAATCATCTGTAAGATTAGGAAAAAGTTTGTGTTTTCCTTTAGCTAGTTTCCTTTACCTGTCCTAGTTTTCATGTGTTTCACAAGCTTGAGCAGGGTCTGCCGGTGTCATAATTACTAATGTAAATCACTGATTGTGTGGATAGTGAGCTTTTGAGTAATGAATACTGACCACCCACTACTCCTGACTCCTGAGGACAACACAGAAAAGGAAACCTGAGAAGCAGTTCTGTTGAGATGAATCAGATACCAGGAAAGAAGTTAAATGGAACAAGTGAGTAACAGATGCTATTCAGTTGTTTGGGTGGAATGTGATTTTGTGATTTACCAAAAAGGACGGTGCACTGCTAGATTTCTCATTGCTGATTCAATGATACTGTGCTTATACCTAAAGTCCTTTTTCTTTAAAAAAAAAAAAAAAAGAAAGCTCCTCTATCAGTCAAAACCACGAGGGGACAAAAAAGAATGAAGAGGTGGGGAAGGCAGAGATAGACTCTGGAAAGGAAGAGTATAATCCAGTCTAAGGACAGACACAGCTGTTGATTGAAACAAAAGAGAAAAGACATTTTTGACTCTTTCTATTGCCTTTGTTTAAAAGTTATAGCATTGCTTAATTCCTCTGCACTTGTAATCAATGAAACACTGTAGTAGTGTTAAGTGTGTGCCTTGGAGTATGGTAAAGTCCTAAGGAAAAGGTAAGAAACAAAAGCAGTCACTCATCTGCTTAGAAAGACAAGGATTTCCTTTGTTTTAGCAAGAGCAGATAAGGAACAGTTAAATGAGAAGTCCTTTCAGAAGTTAATTCAGAGAAGTACCTCTGTAGGGCTACCAGTCTAATGAAAAGGACTGTGTTATTCAAGTTTTCGTAAGGGCTGTTTTTGTTTAATAAAAGTCATGTCCCTGCTCTGAAATGAGTATGTGACTGCCTTTGGTGTCAGAGGGGCCTAAAACTACTTTCCACGTGACTTTAACACCTATGTTTTCAAAAAAAATTACTGATTTAAAAACAAACATCCCAAAAAAATTGACATCTACAAAATAAGATCATCTTGGAATGCTGTTTAGCATATCATGGAAATGTTCTGTCTTAATAATGAAGATGATGTCACACGTTGCATGGCACTTTCTATCTTCTGAAATAGCAGCAGTTTAGCCTGAGCCATTACAGGGCATCATTCACTCCTGCTGACTTCCAGACAAAATAGAATAAGTCTGGATGCGGATCGCCTGCCCTTGCTTCCCAGCCCCCCTCCCTGAATTTAGGGAGCGATGAACTTAAGTACTGTTCCGTCATCTCCTCAGCCAACCGTGATGTCATTGTGAAAGCACATACCTAAGCAGTCATGTGGAAAACAGAATGCTGCCTGTCGTAGTGAAGGAGAGCTTGTGCTTAGTAGCAACAGGATAAATAAGGAGGGAGTTCTGCAAAGGGAACCCTGGCATGGAACTGGAGGGTTGGATTCGATAATCCTTGTGAGTCCTTTCCAATTCAGGATGTTCTGTGATTCTAGATGTCCCTTTCTGACAATGAAGTACTGTTTCAGCAAGGGCTCACTCCAAGTGCCGACTCTGCTCTAGTCAAGCTGTCCTGTGCTGTGTAACAGACTCTTGCATGGTTTGCTTTTTACGCAGCTGCCTGAAGTCAGGATCTGGCTCGTTCTTCAACCTGTGGAAAACTTTCTGTACAAGATGTTCTGGTAAAACAAAAATCTTTTTTTTTTAATGGGAATACCAATGTGTTTAGCTGAGAGGGATAGTGAATACTGGGGAAGGAGGAGGTGACTGCTAGTAGAGAAGAGGGTTGAACATGTTTAAAACAGCAAATTATCTAGTAACTGCTCTCATTAGTGAACTTGATTGGAGAATTAATCGTGTACAAAAATATTGTGACTTCATTTTCAGCCTTACGCTATCTTAATTTACCTTCTTGTTTAAAACTATGTCCAAAAATTTCCTGTCTATTGAATTTAAAATAATGTATCTTCTCTTGGTGAGGCATAAATTACTAACCTGAAGCTTCCTTTTTGTTCCAAGTTTTTAGGCTGAATTTGTTATTTGAGGCTTCTTGGGAAAAATAGACTAATAAACCACCTGATAAGTAGTCCCTTTGACAGCATAATGTGGGCACCAGGCTCTGTTCCAAAGCCTGCTGAAGTGAATGAAAAGATTCCCCTTGACCTTCCTGATCCCTGGATTACAAACTGAATGGGTGGCTGCACAGTTTGCCTGGCACAACCCAACTGCATGTTTTTTCTGCAAGGGGTGGGGCTCTACATGCACCCCTCTGCTCCCCAGTTTGTGGTACTGATCCTGTGTCTCTGTGGTAGATCAGATCATCCCTGCAAGAGAACTGAAAACTGATTCAGGGGAAAAAAAAAAACAAAACCAAAACCAAGAACAACACACTTGAATCTGAGTCACTGTGGAGCACCAAGATAAAGGTGCAACCACTCTGCTTTGGTAGTTTCATGTTTGATATCTCAGATCCGGTGCAGGAAGAACACAATGGTTTAATTTAGCAAAACAGTTTGAAAAGAGGTACATCTACGTTTTGGGAGAGGGGAGAAGTTTCACGTCACTGTGACTACCGTGAAATACAAGTCTTATAATGGCTCTCTGTGCCTCAGTGATGCAGGACTGGTATGCTCTTCAGTGGGCAAGGCATAGGTATTTGCTGCTCATTTGTTCCTACAAAGGAGTATTCCTCTTGAGTTTGCTATCAGAAATGTCTAGAAACAGAGGATAAGGACCTGAAGTGCATGAGTAAAAGGTTCAAAGGGAAATGAGAATTTCAAAATCTGTTGGAGTAAAATGAATTGCTTTTTGGTCCAGCTGAGCTGCAACCAAAATGCCTTGCTCAGGCAGCTACTTAATAAGTAAAAAAAAACAAACAACCAACCAAACAAACAAAAAAAGTGAAGTTGATGCTAAAATTTGGCACTAAATATTTATCTACCTAAAATTTCCCTGTGCTTCCAGCTGCAGGTGCTATGCCTAGTTTTCCTTCTATGCTGTCAGGCTATGGGTGCTGTAAGCAGCTGCTCCAATTCAGTCTGGGGCTGTGGCTATTTCAGTGGTGTTGGTAGGAAGGACAGCACTGTTTTGTGTCAGAGGAGCCCCCAGTCTGAAATACTCATCTAAACTCAGGGAACTAATAATGTAAATCTTGGCCCCTTGAACAGGGTCAGACTGTTCTCCCTCTTATCCAGGAAAAAAAAGAAAGCAAACCAGGTGTGGTGGAGGAGTCCAACGGGACAGCTCCTGTTCACAGACCCAGTTTGTTCTTTTCTGCAAGTCATTATTTGTACTGGCCTCCAGCATGTCCCTGAGCAGAACAAACTGGAAATGGCTTCTATTTCTTGTTTGTGCTGAACTGCAGCTGTACTTGGACAGCTTTTTAAAGTTTTGATGAACTCCTTCAGGAGTTAAACTGAACCCAAAATAAATACTTCTGCAGCTCCCTGCTCCTGAATATAAGTAATTTTAAGGCTTGAATAAGGAAGTATCATTAACAAAGCATGACTCCAACCCATAAAAAAAATGTTTTTCTTTGGATCCCAGCTGAGACATGATCCATGTGTAAGAAGACCTTCAATGGAAAGTGCAAGCCTTTCAGCATTTTGAAGCAGAGACTGCAGGGAACAGAAATCACCACTGTGAAGAATCAGCCCCCACAAAAACGCTGGTTAAAATTGAAGTGTGTGTGTTATCTCCATATGAAGTCTTTCATTCAGTAACACTATTGTTTCCTCCAAGGACAAAGCCTGGATGTTATGGATGAGTCTCACATATGTGCTTGACCGGGTGCCAAGTTCTTTCCTCCCCCTCCCTGTGCTGCTAGTGTTTGGGAATATTTCTCTGTTGAGAAGCCAAATCAGTAGGTGTCATGACTACCCTGGGTATGTAAGTGTCTCTGCTCTTCTGGGAAATGTCAAAATATGTGTTTTAAAGACAATGTGAGAGTCTAACAGCTTCATCTTCACCTAAATCTGAAAGAGAGCATGATCCAAGATGGTTGGTACATGAATGCCCCAGGTTGAACCTGAGAGCTGTCAGTAGCCCCTTAAGTCAAGAGTTTCACTGCTATTGAACTGAAGGGTTTAAAAATGTATTTCAATTGAACTTATTGACATAGATGGAGGAAAAGATGCTTAAGCTTTTACTGGAACAAGTATATTTGTTGGGGAGGAGGGGAATACACATGGATATGCATATGTATTATTTTACCCAGAGATGCCAAACCATTGCTGATTTTGGTATCCCTGCAGACTGCTGTTGTAAAATGTCCTTTAAAATCAGTTGTGCAAAGAAACAGAAGTGCACAAAGGTTTAAAGCAAGAAGAATATGACAAGTGGATAAGAGAAGGTGTTGGTCATAGTGTCTTTTCTATTCTCTCTTAAGTGCTCTATTGTCTGTCACGACCAGGGTGTTCTGCTGGAGTGCATTGTTCTTTTATCCATCTTCTGGTGCTGTCAATAGACAGTGAAGGTCTAAATCAGCTTCCCTATGCCTTTCAAAAAAAAGCAAATTTCTTTTGTTTGTAATGCTTTTTTTTTTCCCCTCAGAAAGGAAGAACCCTCGCTCAGGAGAAGTATAGTTCGTGTCTTCTCTTATTTTCATTACAGAAACAGCTAAGGAAGAAATCTAACTTGAAGCAGAGAATTTTGTTAATACTTTTCAACCAGCCAAGCAGGTCACAAAATCTCTGAAGGAGGACTACCCTCTTCCATCTCCTCCCCCGCCAAGCATGAATCCAGGTTTGTGGTTCACTTTATGTTGTTGCAGTTCTTGGACTCATCTTTGGTAAAGCAGTGACCTCTTATTAACCACAGATGGGCTTTAATTTTTCACCCTTGGCACAGCACAATGTGAACATTAATTCCCTCCATAATTGCGTAGGAGTGCAAAGCAGAGGCAGTGAAGAGGAAGAGAAAACTAACTGCACCTCTGAAGTTTAAAGGCAGCAAGCTTGGGATCTGACATTAACACTTTGGGCGGAGAGTCAGGATAGCTGTACTACAATATAACAGAGGGTGAAATACATCCTCTCGTTATTCAAAGCAACTGTACTGCACACAGGCACACCACTCCCACGTGGTGGCTTTTCCACTGTCCCCTTCCTCACCCAGCTGTGCAGTCAGGGGAAGTCATTTAGCAAAAGACAGGTCTGGTTTACTACAAATGCCAGATTTGGTCTCTGCACAGAGCTCACTGTATGACAAGTTACAGATCCAAAATGATGCACATACAGCCAATATGTTATGATAACGTGATTTATAAAATGTGGGAGCAATCTTGGAAAGGGTTTCAGTGGAGTCCTGCCTGCATTAGGAAGGCGGAGAGCAGGAGAGGGATGGGGGGCTCTCTGGGCTCATTTCCAGAGTAGGAATTCATGACTGATAGCAAAAGCATCTGCCATGATTCCAGCCTCTCTCCTCTCCTAGATGATGCTGATGCAGTATAAGCAGCAGGACACCTCTTCCTTCCTTGATTGGGGTCAAACTTTCTGAATTTCCACTGCTGAATTCTTTAATGACTCTGTTATTTCTTGTCTAAGTTTACCAGCTTTAAGAGCAGACCCTCCCTTTCCTTCTCCCTATTGGAGGAAACCAAGTTCTGCAAGAGCAGGAGTAGTTATGGAGAAAGGAAGTAAATAACTGCTTTTTAGGGAGGACAAATTGCTGAGTGGCCTAGTGAGGATGTATATTCTATACTACAGGGCTATATATTCCCCTACTATAGGACCGGAGAGAAAGTACATGGATTTTGGGAAGGAGAGGGATGTTCTCTTTTGCTCTCATCCTTCTCCAAACAGAGCCCAACCCCTCCCCCCCCCCATTCTCCCCTGAAGTTCCAGGTGCCTTACCAGCCCCCTGAAGCCAGGCATCTGTCCTACCTTGTCCTCCCCTCCTCTGTGTTCAGAACAATTATGCCCATGCTGCTGGTCTGGAGCTGGCTTTTGATGGCTGCTTGCACTGTTTTGTCTGGGTCATTCATGCATGGCACCATTCCCCAGCACTCTCTGGGCCCTGCAATCCAGCCAGTTCTTAACTCAGCAGAGAGTGCTCCTGTCCAAGCCGTGGGCTGTCAGCTTTTCCAGGAGTATGCTGTGGGAAATGGTTACAAAGGCTTTGTTGAAGTCTAGGTAGACTACATTCTTAGCCTTTCCCTCATCCTACTAGGCTGGTCACCTGGCCATAAAAGGAGATCAGGTTGGTCAGGCAGGACCTGCCTTTCCTACACCTGTGCTAGCTGGGTCTGATCCCTTGGTTGTTCCGTATGTTCTGTGCGATGGCACTCAAGATGATCTGCTCCATAACCTTCTCCAGCTGACACCAAGGCCAGGCTGAAAGGCCTGTAGTTCCCCAGATCCTCCTTCTGCCCTCCTTGGGGATGGGCATCACATTAGCCAACCTCCAGTTTTCTGGGACCTCCATGCTTAGCCAGGACTGATGATAAATGATAGAGAGTGCTTCTGCCAGCTCCCTCACCCTAGCATGAATCTCATCTGGTCCCATAGGCTCGTGAGAATCTAAGTGACTCAACAGGTAACAGACTACTTCCTCCTGGATTATAGGGTGTCCATTCTGCTCCCCGTCCCTGTTTACTGGCAGGGGGCCAGGGGATAAGCAGTCTTACTATTGAAGACTGAGGCAAAGAAGGTGTTAAGTACCTCAGCCTGTTCCTCATCATTGGTAGCAATATTCCCATGCAGCTCCAATAGAGAATGGAAGTTTTTCTTGGCCCTCCTTTTGTTATTAATATATTTATAAAAACACAAGTGGCCAGGTTAAGTTCTAACTGAGCTTTTGCCTTTCTAATCTTCTCTCTACATGACCTAACAACACTTCCTGAGTTGCCTGACCTTTTTTCCGAAGGTAATACACCCTTTTTTTTCCCCCGAGTTCCTGAGAAAGCTCTGGGCTCAGCCAGGCTGATCTTCCCTGCTGGCTCGTCTTTCGGCACATAGGGACAGCCTGCTCCTGTGCCTTCAGGATTTCTTCCTTAAAACATGTCCACCCTTACTTTGTTTTTAATGGTTGCTTCTCCAGAGACTCTCTAAACCAGTATCCTGAACAGGGTGTCTGCCCTCCAGAACTCCTGCGCAGAGTTGTTTATGCCCCTCCTTACTTCACCAGTTTTTGAAAACTATCATATCATGGTTTCTGTGCCCAAGACAACCTCTGACCACCACATCTCACACCAGCCCTTGTGTTTGTAAACATCAGGTTTAGCAGGGCCCCACCCCCAGAAGACTCACACCAGCTGCGACTGAAAGTTATATTCCACACACTCCAGGAACCTCCTAGACTGCCTCCTCTCTGCGGTGCTGAGTTTCCAGCAGGTTAAAGTCTCCCACAAGAACAAGGGCTGGCGATTGTGAAACATCAGCCAGCTGCTTATAGAACAGTTCATCCACCTCTTCATACTGGTTGGGTGGTTTATAAGACTCCCACCAGGATATTTGCTTTGCTAGCCTTCCCCCTGATTCTCACCCATAGGAACTCAACCTCATTCTCTTTTCCTCAACCTCTATGTAGTCAAAACGCTTCCTAATGTACAGAGCCACCCCACAGCCTTTCTGTCTTCTCCTGTCCCTTGTGAAGAACTTATAACCATCCATTGCAGCACTCCAGTCACTTGAGTCATCCCATGACATTTCCATGATGGCAACTATGTCATACCTTTCCTGCTGCACAATGGCTACCAGTTCCTTCTGTTTGTTACCCATATTTTTCCACTTTTAGACAGGTGGACCCCATCTGTCTCCAGCAGGCCTGGTGCCGTATAAACAGCCCCATGATAAGAAAAAACAAAATTCCACTGATGGCACCAGTCTTTAAGCTACTTGTTGATCATGTGGGTTTTCCTGTTCCTTTCAGCATTCATCCTTGCTACCTAAGAAACTGAGAATGCCACCTGTGTTCCTGTCCCTTCAACCAGGCAGCCCAGTGCCTTGATGTCCTTTTTGATTACCCTTACCTTTCTCATCAACCTTGTCGCTGCCAGCCTGGACAACCCATAGTGGGAGGGTGGCTGTGCCCTCCTACAGGCCCTGCCTGTGACAACTGCTGCACTGCTCTCTCTGGAGCCGTTTAAACCTCCTGGCAACGCCCTCTCCTTGCCTGATGAGCTTCTTAGGGCTTCCATTCCCTGACAAGTCTCTAGCTGTCCCTGGGCTCAGGATCCCTCTGTAAAGGTCTATCTAACCCTCCTCCCCAAACTTACCTCAGTCACTGCTGCTTCCACCTCAACAAAATGGCAACCTTAATGACCAGTCTTCAAAAGTAGTCTTAAAATCATTGGGTTTGTCTATGCTAGGAATTTTTAAATAATGCTTTTCCTGCAGACTTGTTAATTATGAGGTTGGGGGTGGCCAGGAATAGGACAAAGATAATAAAATCTGCTTTTATTAATCCCCAGGGATTTATTTCTGAAAGCAATTACTGTTTGTTGGGTTAATACCATAAGCATGTATTTTAGGATCCCAAGTGTTTTTCTAGAGAAAGTTTTTGTAGTTCTCCAAGGTTTGTACTTTGGGAGCTGATGGGAACTCATCACGGTTACCTGCTGCTGGAGCCAAGTTTTGAACTACGTCTTGAGTGCTCCAGTAAAGCAGGGCAATTTTTCTCCTGTATAAACTGAGACAAGCTGTTCCTTTTTTATGGTCAGACTACATTCACTGTCCACACTGCTCACAGAGGCTTAGTGAGGCTGCAGCACAAAGGCACATGGAGTTTTCTGAAGAACAAGCTGCCTACCATGCTGCAATGACCCCTGGACAGGTTTTGGTAAGTACACACAGTCACATTTGCATGGTCCTGGAGGCAGATTTGCGAAACTTCATGGTGAATAAAGACCTATATTAATATAAAACTCTTTAAACAAGGTACATGCTGAATATCAGCTGGGAGTTGCCCATAACTGGAGCCCTTTTTCTGATGAAAAAGTGACAGAGTATGACAGTACAAAAAAGTTGGGACAGCAATTTCCTCAGGCTCTTCTGCAATTAGATTCCAGGGTAATTCCAGGTAATTCTGCTGTAGGGAAGCAGAAAAATGGCAACTTTTGCCATACATGGAGAAAGCTCTCCCTGTCCATTAGGGCTCCCTGCTTTTGGAAGGTTTGCTGTTCCCTTGTCATTAGACACAAGGCCAAAGGGCTGAGCCCCTTTGCGGGATAAGAAAAGTGAAGGTAATCATCAGTCTCTTGAAGTGAGATCCTGTTTTTTTGTAGAAAAAAGAGTAAGGTAAACTGTTCCTTTAGGAGAGTACTGGTTTTTTCTTTTTTTTGTTTTGTTTTGTTTGGTTTGGTTTTGGTTTTGGTTTTTTTGTTTTTGTTTTTCCTGTTCCTTCCTACCACTGCTTCAACAGCAATTTGAAGAGTTTTCACTGGGCTCCATAAGTTCCTTGCTAGAGTTGAGTGGTGATTGTGCATTTTCTTTTACTAGGACAAGCAACCATTGACCCAGAGGAAAACTCCACCATTAACACCTGCTGTGTTATCACTTCTGGAGAGAGTACAAAAAGGTGCCAACACTGAGAAATCTAGCCTAGGTATAGAGTTCATTTAGTTGTATTTATGTTTTTCTTGTAACAAACTCTGAGGTATTTAAGGCAAGGTATGTTTAAAGCAGATCATGGGCTTTGGAATCCAGTTTTCTGATAGAATAATGTCGAACTATAAATTTTGACTTTTTGTGTTTTTTTTTTTTTTAAAGTCTTGACCTGAAATCCTAAACTCATTTCTAACAATACTTGTTAGAAATGAGAAGGGTCAACAATTTCAAAGTGAATGCTGTTGATGTTGAATGGCTTTCCTCGTCATTATCCTGCTACCCTGTGTGGAGTGTATGAACCGAGGTTTTCATTTGCATCCCCAGGAGGGACTTAGAGTTTTAAATTAGAGGTCCTCAAACAGAAGCATTTATATAAACCTAAAATATACAGTCTGTGTTTGAGGTTTATTCTGTCCCATAAAGGACTCCGTAACCTTCAATCTTCAATTTTAAGATTTATTCCATCATTTTTACCTTTTCTGAGGTCCATTTAGATGAAGTATGAAGTGTGTTGTTTGTTACATATCACTTTGCCCTTGTTGATTTAGCCTTAAAAGTAACACCACCACTTCCCTAAAACAGTTCCCTCTATATAATGTGTTTTCTAGAGCACATTGCTACTGGTAATCATGACTCATACTCAGTCTATGTTTACAAGATGCTTTATAAAGTTATTTTAAAGGTTATTTGTAGTATAACATGTGAATGATAATACAAACTGCTCTTTGTATCAGCATCTTTGATCCCTACATTTCTGTAATTTGTATTGAATTAATGTAGTTTATCATGTTTTATGGCCAATAATTTTTTTAAATAATGATCTGCAGAGACCTCTTTAGAAATACTGAAGAAAACTGCAAAATCTTTGGGTGTATCTACTGGGAAAAATTCTTCAGGAAAGTCTGGGTAAGAATTTTTTTGGTTTTATTTCCACATTATAACATAAAAGAACCTTGATTGCTTCTGTGATATACAGTATCACAGAATCACAAAATATGCTGAGCTGAAAGGGATCCACAAGGACCATCAAAGTCCAACTCCTGGCCCTGCACAGGACCATCCCCAACAGTCACACCACGTGACTGAGAGCATTGTCCAAACGCTTCTTGAACTCTGTCAGGCTTGGTGCTATGACCACTTCCCTGGGGAGCCTGTTCCAGCACCCAACCACCTTTTTCTAATATCCAAACTAAACCTCCCCTGACACAATTTCAGGCCATTCCCTCAGGTCCTGTCACTGGTCACCACAGAGAAGAGATCAGTGCCTGGCCCTTCTCTTCCTGTTAAGAAGTTGTTGACTGTGATGAGGTCTCCCCTCAGTCTCCTCTTTTCCAGGCTGAACAGACCAAGTGACCTCAGACCAAGTGACCTTCCCCTCAAGGCCCTTCACCATCTTTTTTGCCCTCCTACAGATGCTAACAGCTTTATACCTTTCTTATGTTGTGGTGCCCAAAACTGCACACAATATTCAAGGTGAGGCCACACCAGTGCAGAGCAGAGCGGGACAATCCTCCCTCAACTGGCTGTCAATGCCTGATGCCCCCCAGGGCATGCCTGGCCCTCCTGGCTGCCAAGGCACTGCTGACTCATATTCAACTTGCCATCGACCCAGGTCCCTTTCCATGGCACCGCTTTCCAGCATCTCATTCCCCAGACTGTACATACGTCCAGGAGTGCCCCATTCCAGGTGCAGAATCCGGCACTTTCCCTTGTTAAACTTCATATGGTTGGTGATTGCCCAGTCCTCTCATTTGTTGAGATCTCTCTGCAGGGCCTCCCTGCCTTCCAGGGAGTCAACAGCTCCTCCCAGTTTTGTGTCACCCGTAAACTTGCTTACTATCCTTTCCAGTCCTGTGTCCAAGTAATTTATGAAGATGTTGAAGAGCACAGGGCCCAAGATGGAGCCCTGTGGAACCCCACTAGTGACAGGTCCCCAGTCTGAAGTTACCTCATTCACTATCACCCTCTGTGCTCAACCCATGAGCCAACTGCTCACCCCCCACGTGATGTGTTTATCCAGCTGTGCTGGACATTTTGTCCAGAAGGATCCTGTGAGAGACGGTATAGAAAGCTTTACTGAAATCCAAAAAGATGACAATAAACAGGCTTCCCTTGATCAAGTAGGTGTGTTACCTTGTCATAAAAGGAAATTCAGGTTTGATAAACAGGACTTTCCTCTCATGAAGCCGTGCTGGCCAATGACAGCTCTGTCTTTCATGTGTTTTTCAATATATCCTGTTGCAGTGTTTGCAGTATGAGCTTCTTGTTGAGGTGTCACACTTCTTTGTGTTATTTGAAGCAATTAGTTGCACTGAAACTTTTGCAGGGCTCCTCAGCCCTAGGGGCTGAGAAATTAATTTTGCAATTAAATGTTGTTTCATCTCAAACAGCCGTGTCTCAGGTAGGCAGTGACTGTGCTCTGCTGTAACAGGCATCTTGAGAGGATTTTTTGCTTTATAATGCAAACCTCTCTGGCAGATCTTGTGCTCTTACAATTTCCCAGACCATGATGTTTGGGCTTCCATTCCTCAGACCATGCAGTCAGTGGGGTTCCTGTCTCGGGCCATACAAAGCCACGTCAGAGCAGCAAGAAGGTCTCCACCCCTGTTTGAGGTGGTCGTGGTGCTGTTGCTCCAGGGGATGGCTCAGGTGATCAGAATTTTTCACCCCTCTGACATGTATACAATTGCAGAATATGAGATCCCAGCAGGAAACGTGGCCACGAATGATTCCTTATAGCTGGCAAGGTATTTTGAGCCTGGGAGACGAGCTTGTGAGAGCGCTTGGAGCATGGGATGAAGAGAAATGTGCACAAAACAGAGTCTGACATTCAAAGTCATTGCAGGGTTCTTCTATGTGCAGTTTTGCTGTCCTTGATTGCTGCTAGTCAATGCCTGGTACCTTCAGTTGCGGGGAACACTGCAACGGGCATAGTGCTATTATCAGCTCCACCTATCTCTGTGACTTTGCCAGCTGCAGGAAAAACTGTTGTCAGTACCCAGTGGTCTCATTTGGTGTTCTCCACTCCTTGGATTACCTGTGACTATGTACCTGTGACCATGTTAACAGTGCAATAACTCTTACGGTTATCACACAGGATCTGGCAAACAAGCAACAGGGATTTAAAGAT
>JAWWES010000115.1:52787656-52839430 GCA_035583135.1 Lophotriccus pileatus
GTGACCATGTTAACAGTGCAATAACTCTTACGGTTATCACACAGGATCTGGCAAACAAGCAACAGGGATTTAAAGATACCATCACCATTCTCCAGGTTTAGCCACTGAATTCTGAAACTTGGCGCTTGGCAGGCTTGGGGAGGAGACACCTCTTTTCCCTAGGGATACTGGCAAGTCCAGGTATCACGGGGGTTGTAGTTGCAGCCAGTTTACAGAGGCTTGGGACAGCCATTGCCTCCAGCAGTCCGCAGGACAGGCATCCACACTAGCATCCAAAATAAAGAACAGTGGAACTGTGGAAAGGACTGGCCTGGGTGAGCTTGCAGATGCTGGGCGGTTGGCAGTTGCTGCACTTTATATAAAACTTGAGCTTTGCCAGGTGCTTTACAGAGCACTTTGTGCAGGCAAGAGATCAGTTTCAGTGCTACTCAAGAGCACTTTTTAGCTGAGAAAGCAGATGTGAGAAACTGGCTTTGCATAGTGTATATAAATGTTCTCATCCTTAATGCGCCTGGAAATAGTTTTCAGGATGAACTGCTCCATCACCTTCCCAAGGATAGAGGTTTAATTTTCTTAGATAAAATGGAGTAAAATATAAAAGCTGTTTCTATAATAAGAAATAGCAAGTATATGGCTTGTTGCTGCTTTTAGACCGCAAATGGACAACAGAAGATAGAGTGGCTGGATGACGAGGATGTGTTAAGGCTTTCTTCTGACACATTATGGAAGATTTTAAGCAACACAATTTTCCAGTACCACTTCTGCCTCAAGTTCTACAGCTACCACGTTCAATAAAACAAGCAAACTGAAATTCATTGATTGTGAGAGTATTTGTATCAGTTGCCAAGATTTAATTAAATGATTGCCTGCAGGGGATGGCTATTACCATGGGTTCATTCAATGGCTTAACAAAATGTGGAAAGATCCAGTACCATGTGATTTTTTCCTTCCCCCTAATGCTTTGATGTATTGAACAAGACAAGTGAACATTCTGGAATTTCATGTAAATATTTAATAGAATCTTTCAGTAAACAATAAAATGATTAATGATAGTGATTGATATGTGATAAATGGTTGTGTATACTGTGCATCTTCTTCAAAGCACTTCAAGTTCAGACTAACCCCAAATATCATTCTTGCATTAAACACTTTAATTGCTTTTAGAAATTGATTAATAAGACAGAAATATTGTGGAGGCATACCCCTTCTTACTTTTTTGGCCACTCGATCCACTGTCAGCCTTGGATCACCTTGCATAAACTTTCAATGATGCAACATGTAGGGGGTTTTTTAGCTTAATAATTTTCATTAAGGCTTTCCATTAAAATCCATAAAGAATTTTCTTACCTATTAAATACTTATAAAGTCAACACAGATGAAAAGTAGTTGACACAGCAGTAGGAAATACCAGACTTTCCAGAGTTTAATTAAACTCTCCTCAGGCTCGAGCCAATAATGATTAGATAAATACAGAAAGGATGACACTGAAACACACATAGGTCCTACAGCTAGACTCTTAGAAACAGCAGGCATGACATTATCCACAATGTACTAAAGCAGTGCTGCTAAGCTTTTCTTCCAATCCAGAAAGAAGAGGGAAAAAAAACCCCAACACATTCCCCACTATCCTATGCAATGTTACCACAGTTGCTTTCTTTAACAAAAAAAATGAACGAATCCTCAAAAGTTAGAGCAAGTTTTACTGTATTTTTTGTTATTGTGTGTGTCCCCCCATTATTTTCTGAGTATAAAAGTGTTTGATTTCACAGCTTAGTTTCCAGTATCTTACAAAAAATATAAGGGCAGGAACGGTGTATTGAAGAACAGAACTTCAAAAATTCCACTAGCAAGAAATGAACCAATCATTAATATATGGAATGTACCATCATAGTTCAGTCCAAAATTCTCTGGAATTAAGAGCAACACGTTGATTAAGACAATGGAAAGTCCCAACAGGAAAAGCTGGTAAATAAAACTGAAGGAAAAAGAAATCAACATAGTTTCTGGCAGAGGATGGGAATTTAGCAGCAGAATTACTTGCGTTTACATAGCGGATGCAGTCTTTTGTTCTATGTAGTATGATTTTAGCTTCTAAAATTATCTCAACAGGTTTACATGCCTTTTTTTCTTTCATAAAATGAGTACACGTTTTTGTATGAGATCAAATGTTTACTACATTTCGTTATTTGATGGTATCATTTGATTATAGTAATTCTGCTGTTTTATCACCACATACCGCTCTGCTTCTACAGATTTTCTAGCAGAGTTTAGATAAAAGAGTATTTTTATCTCTATTAGGATGTGTGGTAAAATGTCTTAAGATCTCCCAGATCTTTCTGTTTCATCTCTTAGCTGGTATTCCATGGTCTATCTTACCTTCTCCATGCCAGCCCTCTGCCCTTGGATTCTCCTCTCACATTTAGAGGAGGAATTGGCTGTGCCAGAGAGGAGGGAAGATTGGACACTGCTTGGGCTGCTGCTTTCCTCTACTGTACCCCTGGTGTATGTGCGGCTGCCTCTCCTCACACTAGTGCTGCCACAGCCCTTCATGAGTGTCACCAGAGAGATGTCCTGCAGCTCCTGCTGCCTTCTCCCCTGTCACTGCCTGAAATCAGACCTGTCTGCCCACCTGCTGCAGCTCTATCCTCTCAGACACCACAGGTAAGCTTGGGGAGAGCTGGTGAGCTTGCTGCTGTCTCCACACCTTTCCCTTGGCACTGCCCCAAAAGGAAACTTTCACTCTTAAAGCAATGTGATATTCGGATCCACACCAGGCTGGTCTACTGAGCCCCCAAAACTTGTTTGCCTAGAATCAAAGCATTCCTCAGCTTCAGCTTCTGGAGGCCTCTAAAAAATGGTCACAGAGGTCCCCCTAGCAAAAGTGGTGAGAAAGTCCAGCCCTACTCATGGTATTACATGACTCGGGGGTATCTTATATCTCTCCAGTTGTGAGAATTTTAGAACAATTTTTCTGAAAATATAACTTTTTGAAATAGCTTGCCTTCCTTTGTAATGGGACGTCCTCACCTTTCACATTTACGATGTCAAGAATCTGGAAAAGAAACTTGAATGGGCTGACAGGTTAAAGCTGCAGTATTATGCATTTAAGGTTTGTTTCTGTGTTCTACTTGTTGACACCATCACTGTGTGTTTTTTAAGCATTTTAAAATGCATCAAAAGTGGTAATTTTCATTTTATTTGAACGAGACTTGGTCTTTAACCCATAGCTAGATATGTGTTGGTGACAGCTGCTTATCGTCCGTCCATATTTCAGAAGAGGCTGAGGTCAGGCAGCAGCACCTCTTCTGACAGCTCAGAGCTCGGGCACCCTGCTACACAGTGCTGAAAGACAGCTGAAAGAACGTGGGTGCCCGTTTAGCTCAGTGTTTGCATAATGATTCCTTCTTAACATCACATTTCAATTCAAGGACAAGCATTTCAGTAATTATTTACACCTCTTACAAAAGCACAAATCGAAAGGACAAAATGTATATATGATCAGGCAACGCTACAAAATCAAGTAGGGTTTTTTTTGTTGTGGTTTAGTTGTTGGGATTTTTTTTTTTACAGGTACATAAGCTTGGATGAAGTGAATACAGTTTGCACAAACAAGGAAAACAATGCAGTAACGGAATATATACACATCTTTCCAAGTCCAGATGAAAATAAGAGCCTAGCTGTAGAATGTGCATGTAACATTGATTACAACCTTTTCTCTGTTCTGGAACACATAAGTTAAATAACTCTTAACTGGGTGTGACTGTGCAGTACCTGCTCTTCCTCTTGCTGTTGTCATTACAAGAATGATCATAAAAATTCCTTTCGGTTTGCCTTATGCCAAAAATTTTCATAACAAAAAACACCCCTCAGCACTGTATCTGCAGAACATATTCTCGCATGAACTGTAATAATACAACCTTTCCTGAATCCAAGTTCCAATAAACTTCTAAGAATATTCGGACAATTGTAGTTGTACAATGTCACTGTAGCTCAGTAACATCAAAATAGAAATAACTTAAAAACTATACTTTATTTGAAGCTGTCTGAAAACATTCTTGTGATTAACGAGGGAGAAGAGAACATGGTTGTTTCATGCCATATTTGTAATGATCATTAGGTACTATGAATTCTTTTTGGATTTAATGGGAGAGTAGCTCTTGGGGTTTGAGAATTTACTCAGATTCAGAAATTTTATGTCCATTTTAGCAGCAGCAGAATCCATTAGTAACTGCACCATCCACTAAAACCAGGATTATTATTTTTTTTTTAACTATGGGTTAGGTAAGAAACTAAATTGTGAAGAGTTTGGTTGGTGGTTTTGGTTTGTTTTTTTTTTTTTTTTTATAATGTCATCTACCAGGAAATGTGATTTTTGCAATTTCTGCTCGTTCATGCCTCAGGTGCTAGGACTGTCACACCAACAAACTGTCAACTGGAAATATTCATAGGCAATTTACGCCAGGAAACAAAATGGAAGTCCCCACGGTTCTGCTTTGGAAAAAACAAAGGCTGGAGGTCCAACTGCAGCTGATTCAGTGCCACTGAGGAAAAATCCCGTGATTAAAATGGCCTGAACTGTTATCACATCCGCTAATTTCAGGCAACACTTGTGAGGCAGGTTCTGATCCTGGTTTTGACCCTGGCCCAGTGTCAGCTCACCACCACAGCCCTTAAGTTCGTGGACCTGCCCCTGGCCCCAGAGAGGTCCTGCTTGGGTGCAGGCTCACCTGGGCCAGGTTTGGCTTTCTGAAAGCCCATGTTTCAGATAATTACAATTAATAATCATTTCCCAGACTAAACAAAGGCCATTTTTATCAACAATAGGTGAATAAAGGCCCCTTAGATAGGAAGCATTATATTTTATTAAGTGTTAAATTAATCAAGCTGTTGACCCAATGGGATAACAAGCTTAAATTTAAGCAAATGCTTAAGTGCTTTACTGGAGAGAGAGAGAGAGAAAGCAGTGTCTGATGCCTTGGCAGATCTGGCTCTAAATGAAAAGTATAGTTTTGTTCCAACCTTTGAGACAATTCACTTTCCATTCTGAAAACTGCACATATACAAGACAGCAGTTCTTACATAGTCGTTCAGAAGTGATAGCTACCTCCAGCCCAAGGAAAAAGGCATGAGATGCACACAGCTGAACCACGTGTCAGAAAACAAAATCTAGTTACACATAATCATAATAGTGATGATCTTCGCTTGAAAAAAGGGAACCAAGGAGGTAAGATTTACTCTTGGAATGATCCTGATTTAAATTAAAGATTAATAAACTTCATTAAGTGCTTAATAAAAATCTACGTGATGTCGATAAATCGTTTGTTACATTTGCTATGTGTACAAATTTGCTGTGATTTATGGCTCATTAAAATGATTTTTCTGTGATTTCCCCCTTCTTCCCATTCACCCTAACCATATTTCTCCTACTGCAGCAGCCATACTTTTATTGTGCCTGTTATGATACTTTTCTATCGTTGAAGATATTTATTCAGTTGTTTGCATGAAAGGTAACAATAAAAATATAGAGGGAGCTGAGGGAAATATGTTAGTTCTACTGTCGTCATAGGCTAAAAAAACTAATAGTAGTATGAAAAATAGAGCTTCTTATTTATTAACATCCTGAATTTAACTACCATGTTCATAATGTGCTTTGAAAACATTTGGGGCAGTTTTTCTTAAAAACAAAACAAAACCAAAACCACCCCATCCTAACAGATTTAGGTAAGAAGCACAGTCTTAAAAAAAAAAAAAAAAGAAAAAGAAAAAAAAAAAGGGAAAACCCCCCACACAGGGTGATAGTTACTTGAAGGCATGGTGAAAATGAGGCAAGGTTACAGAATTTGTAGTGGATGGAAAGGAGCGAGGAAAATGATGCAGCTGGTTTATGGCCATCCCACCAGTTGCTAGCTGAAGACCTTGCTGTTGGCCGAGGCCATTCAGCCTGTGTGATGGTTCCTCTGGGCCAAATGCCATTGTGAAGTCCCCAATAGTGTTCTGGTTGTCACCTGGTGGGAGCTGCCAGAAACTCATCACATGAGTGAGATCCATGAAAGGCAGGCTTGTAGTTTCAGTTGCTGCCTCTGTCTCTTTGTGCACTGGGTACTTGTTAGTATCCCCTGCAGGCCCTGAGGAAGCTTCTTCCATACTGATTTTGTGGAGAGACTGAGGTTCTGGTAACGGCAGGTCCTCGAGAAGATGCACGTTGTAACCTTTAACATCCACTTTTATTGGTAGATTCTTGAGGGATCCTGCTGCAAGTGAGGTAGAACTAAGGTCATATTTATTAGGCTGATGAAGGTTCAGGTTGGTAGGGACGGCTGTTGAACACGGCGTGGGATGGACCGCTGGAAGGCTGTCTGCGCAGCCCATCCTTTGCAACTGAGGAGAAGGTTCAAGAGGAAGAGCAGTTTGTAAGCTTGGCTGGGAATGAAGATGTGAACAGTTGTATTCCTCCGATTCTGAACTATTCACACCACCATTCTGCATAGGGACCCTTTCAGGAAGAGGGGACAGCATGCTGGCATCTTCCTTCAGTCTGTATGGAAAAAGCTGATCAAGGAGACCCACTGACTCACCGTTCTGCAGCCTGCTCTTTAGCAGTTCCTGTGGATGGGTCTTCCTGGTATGGCGTGTCAAGTGGTCTTTCCGCCCAAACCTCTGGGCACAAAACTGACACAGAAAGTCTTTACAGCCTGTGTGAACCACCATGTGACGCCGCACATCTTTACGGGTATAGAAGTGACGCTCACAGTGGTCACATTTATGTTTCTTTTCCTTCATATTGCCAGCTGGCTTCCCTGCATGACTTTTGAGGTGTTCCAACAGAACCTCAGTACCGCCAAACTCTTGGGCACATACCCGACAGGTAAGGTCCCCACTGGTGGCAGCGTGAAGAGCCAAGTGTCTCTTATAGCCTAGCTTGGTGTTGTACTTCTTGCCACACTCTTCACACTTGAAGGCCATCTTGTTAGGGTCATGAGTCTGAAGGTGATTCTTTAGATGGTCTTTCCTGTGAAAGGTCTTTTCACAGTAGCCACATTGGTGAGATTTCTGTGGAGAATGAGTAGCAGAGTGCCTAGGACAAAAAAACAGAACACACACACAAAAAAGTTATTTGTGTTTACATTTATTCTGGTACATTTACTCTTGCAGATTCAAGACCTGAAAACACCGGCACCCTTGAAGGGAGGCCTTTTTTCAAAGCTCTCAGGTTACTAGTAAAACACTAAATTTTTTGGGGGGAGGGAGGTTTTAATAATAAAGCACAGAGTAGGTTAAAACTGCTCAACACAATCTTTTTGAGTAGCTACCGCAATTGAGGTAGACTAGTTTTCTCCAATTCTAGCCAAACAGGAATAATAAAACCTGGAACTCGGGGATTAACTGTCGCTAGAACACCCCCCACATCCAGCAGAAAAGGAATGCCTTCAGAGCTGTACCTGAGCAGTTTATATTTGGAAATGAAGGCTTTTGTGCATCCGTGCTGTGAACACTTGTAGGGACGCTCCCCTTTGTGCGTGTAAGTGTGGACCGTGAGCTTGTCAATGGAATCAAATATCTTCCCACAGAGTCGGCAAGGGTAACTGTCTGGCTGCTTCACTTCTTTTCCCTTCAACAGTGAAGACCGACCATTTCTCCATTTAGGTATAAACCTCACGAGAGCATCACAAGTGCTTCCTGAGCTGGCACAGCTAAACTTTGCAGCAGAGGAACAGGAAATGGTCCCAAAGCACTGAGTAATGCTTTTGCCTAATGACGCTCCTCTCAGTTTCCCTTTGAGCTTGCTTTTTGCTTTTACGGGTCCCAATTTATTTGGTGGTCTGAACCTCGTAGGAAGGACTCGGTCTTTATGGATGCACTGGTGAGATTCCAGCAGAGCAAAAGTTGCAAAAGTGCTTCCACAACTGGAGCATATCCAAGGGTCTACAGGCTCCTTCTGCAATGAGAACAGAAACAGTTCCTTCTTATTAGCTATCCTAAGGAAAGGTCATATTCTTCTCACCCATCTTCTCCTAGGCTTTCCCATATCCTTTGTTGTCTTTGGCAATAGTTACTTCTGTGTACTACCACACAGTTGTTCAACTGACAATAGATTTTCTCTAAGAACACAAACTCGAAGGAAAAAAAAAGGTTGGCTAAATACTGATTTACATGGTTTTGTTTAGCATTTACTGTAACAGTCCTAAGTCCTTCACCTGTGTTTATCTGTGCTTACTGAATTTCAAAGTCTCTGCATTTGTTGCATTTATGAAATTACTTATAAAAGAAGCTGAAAATTGTACTTTATCCTTAAACTGACATAATTTATCTGTTATTGCAACCTCATAAAAATGTGTGATTTTCTGAACACTAATGTAGTTTAGCCATACAGGATTTCCCTGTGTTTTGGATGGACTCCATGCTTTACCAGACAGCAATGGTCAATGTCTCCAGGAGAGGCTTCCTCACTTAGCTTGACATTTGGCATTAAATTTTCATTAACTGGATAAGAAACACTTTAGGTTTTAGGGATCTCAAGCTTATCCTGAATTAGAGGCATTAAATTATTTCTGGGGTTTTATTTTTTTTATACAGCATATTATTTGGAAGTATTATTTCTGTGGAAATAAGAACTCTATTGGATTCAGTTGAATTTACTTTAAATACTGACATTATAAAATTTCTAATGAAAAACAAATACAAAAAAACTCCAATCACTGACGAAATGTACTTCCACTTAATACATGGCCATGTACTTCCTCTGCTGTGTCTACCTTCTATGTAAGCTTCTTATAAACTGACTTTCCCTTGCTCCTGGGCTAGCTTGCTCTGGAGAGCATGGTGAGGCTGTGTCCACTCCATCTTTATTTCCAGACTGAGCCCTCCTCTCTGTTACTTGTGTCTGATGCTGTGGCTCTCTCACACCTTCCTTCTGGGGCATACTCTGAAGGCCTCATACGCCTTCTTGGAGCATGAATTCCCAGTTCATTTGTATTCCCTGTTTCACATTTCCTTCTAGCTTAAGTATCAATTTTCACAGCCATGTTTTCAACACTTAACAAGCTTTTCCTATCAGTTTAAGGATTTCTGCTATCAGAGGGGAAGGTATTGGGATAAAAAGAGAAGGGTTGTTGCACAGGAAAGACTGAAATAATCAGCAGATAATCTGACCAATTGATCAGAGCAGAACAAGGCGAAATGGTGAAAGAAGTCTGAGGCTGGACTGCTTGGTTATGCATGAATTAGTGCCAATGTTTAGTCTTCCCAATACATTGAGCGGTGCCACTTACTTCTGACAACATCTAATGGCTCCATTGGATTACAAACACAGGAGAGAAAGAGCAGCCTTTCTCTGAGTAGTTGTTTGGTTAAAATTGCTCTTGGCTTTGTGTTATCCATCTACTCTATGGTCTAACCTTGCATGACCAGAGTTACATGAACAGAGAAAGCACGTAAATAAACTATAATTTACTACGTATAGTGATGGCTTGAATGCAGATTAGGAGTACTTACTGCTACTGGAGGCAAGGGACAGCCATCTGATTCTTCTTTAATGAAGACTGCGGAAGCTTCCATAAATTTGGCATAATCGGCAGCATACCATACTTTCAGTTCTGTGTGGGGTTCAATTGGCTGTGAAAGGAAAAAAATATAGCACATGTTTCCTTGTGCCTATTCTCCTAAACCAAATAATATGGAAGATTGGAGGGGCTGGGGTGTGCAAGTTGTTGTCCTTACCCAAACTGCACTCTTTGACTCTGTCTAAATTACTGGTAACTTAGTTTCAAGATTCAAGCACTTTTTGAGCATTATTACCCACTAGGGCTTAACACTTTCTGTTTCTAAAAGCAGAATTGCACGTGCACAAAGATTTGGGGATGGGGGGCAATAGCAGGAGAGATGCCTCAATCCTCATGACCTTTGCTCAGTGAGATGTACTTGTCTGTGATGTTCACACATCCAGCAGTTTCTCCAAGCAATATCCTATGCCCATTCCTTGATGTCTGGAAGCCTACTGGACACAACAGCACAGGGTACAGACAAAGGAAAAACCCATCATGAATGCACAACAGCTTGGATGCCTCCTGGATATGTCACACTGAGCATGGGTGCAGAGCTGATCAATATGTGGACTGCCACTCATATTGGCATGTTTCCATGGCTCTGATGTGTCAGGCTCACTAAGTGTGTGCTTTGTTGTAACTCTTCCCTCCTTCCACTGAAGCCTTCCCCCCACAGGATTAAGGGAGCCCATAATCTGCAGTCTCCCATCCAGTCATGCTTTCCAGTCAAATCTTTCCTTGCACTGGACTATGACCTCTCCTGACAAATACTTTCAGTCAATAATACAGCAAATAGAAGAGAGGAGTGATTACATTCACTGGCTAAATATCTGTTAGTTCTTTAAAAGCAAAGGAGAAAACTAAACTTTGGGGTCATGATTTATATGACTCCCTGACCCTGTACACTATTTTCTTCATCTATAATAAAACCCAACACTGCTGCTACAGGGGTAGAGCCAAACTGCAATGTAGTTTGTAGTTTTATTTTAACTAAGCTAAACTTGTGTCACCGAAAAAACCCACAAACTAGCTCAGAAAGAGACCAGCTGAATCTTATTCTACAAAGTGCAACATTATAAAATGCACTTAGTTTATAACATCAGTGTGGGATAAGCACGGTAAAGACAATTTAGGTTGTGAATGCTGACAGGTGAGGGATAATTTTGTGTATAATGTTGAAAACTAAATTTTTGCACTCCCAAGCACAAGCCTGCTTGCTAACTATAGTCAGTATGGGTTGGTTGTGCCTAAACAGAAATGGCAAATGCTGAATTTTCCACTCAACTAAGGACATGAGGCAGAGCCATCAACTACGAGGCTGATCATGCACTGTGCTCCTCCACATAGTCTATTTCAATGGAGAAAACCAAGCTGTGGGGAGCTTCAATATCTGAGGATGTCCTGCAACCTTGGCCAGTGACACCTGAAACTGATACCCACAAACAACTGCACAGCACAACACTGTCATGACCTTCCGCCCAAAATTACTGGACCAGCAACCATCTTCCCTGTGGGAAGCTGAGACCTGGCAATGTGGCCTTGGAGGGCAAGTGCATCAGTGTGTGAAATAGTCAAGTAAGGTAAGAGCTCTAATCTCAGTAAAACTGACATTAAACATCAGTATCCAAATCCATGTCTTTTATTCTGTGCCATCCGTAACAAGAAAAGAAAGCTCCTGCAGTGCCCATGTGAAACTATCCTGGGATCAAACAGCAACCAGGAATGATTTTTACTTCTTCACAATTCTGTACCTTTTAAAAGTAGGGGCTGCAGCCATTAGGTCAGCAAGTAAGCTAATGGTACTGTTAGTATGCCACTTACATGCATGCTTCAGTAGGTGTAGTTTCACGTCACCAAAATCTTATTTTTTTGTTAAAGCAGTGGGGAAAGGAGCCAATCCTGCCTCCAACTTAACATACTTCATTAAAAATATCTTGAGAAAATATCTTCATAATCGTCTCTAAGGCAGCCTCATGGCGGGATGCAACTCTCCATTAATGCCAATAAGCAGGGTTCTGCTGAAGTCAGCAGAGCTGGTTCAATAGTCCTTGAATTATACTGGAAATTGTAAGTTACCAGTTCATAACAACGACTCCTTAGAAAAGTTCATGCTTCCCAAATACAGTATTAGTAATCCTGTCAATCTTACAAGCAATCTTAAAATCAAATTGAAATCTCAAATGGTATGGACTGTATGAGAATCTCAAACACAGACTAAATATGTCTCAGAATAGCATATACTGCTTCACATTTTTCCACCCCCTCTCAAATAATTATTTTCATATTAATCAAACCCTAACTATACTTCATGCTGTTATAAATTACTTTGAGGGTGTGAAATGTTATCACTATTAACGTATTCTCTCAGCATCACTGTGCAGTAAATATTTTTCCTCACTGGGCAAGTGGAAAAACAAAAATGGAGAAACAACAGTAAACACTACTATGCCACAGAAATGTGTGCCAAATGAAATTGAAATGCTGGATTTTAATTCCATAGGAACTTCTTTTGACTAATATCCACTCCTTTTTTAAAAAAAAAATTTAATGTTGTTCACAATGATACACAAGCATTATGTTCAACTTCAGTTTCCCAAGTATGCAAGAAAGTAATTTCTGATTAAAACAAACTTTGCCTGAGAAAGTGGCCAAAACAACTAAATAGACTGTATGTTCCAGTGTCATTTATAAATAGAGACTACTTTGTTCTCTCTCCACAGATAAAGATGTAGTCCAGAACCTCTAACATAAACTGATAATTTCATGGCAACTGCTAAGTTATTGCTTAGTTATGCAGTTAAGTCTTCAGATTTAATGAGCATGGAAAATAGTACATAAAGATTCTGCCTAACACCCTGTTCCTGAGCACACGGTAATGTGCTCAGAAAACACCAGATGTATAAAAATGTAATAAAGCAAAGGAAATGCGTTTGTTATTTCCAGAATGAAGTACTGTCAAATGTAACAAGGCTAGATAATCTTACCAGGTACCTATCTGGAACTGAGAAACTTTACTAAACGCAGTTTAAACACCACCATCATCATGCAAGATTTTTATGTTTCCCTCTGCTCAGTTTGTTCACTACCCACAACAGCAGGTATACAGCAGCTTCCTTGAAAAACCCATACACTGCTTGCTTTACTATGGATTAAGTGATATAAAAGGTGGTGTGCGATAAAGATCCAGTTGGCAGAATATAATCAATCTTTCGTCTTTAAATGAGTTGGTCTTTCAGAACCTTTGCTTATACATTTCCATTTGGATGACAGGTGAAGCAATGTCGGTTTAACTACCTTAACTGTTGTGAAGTAAACTTCTCCACAGTGCTGATAAGCCACAAGGGTCTGTTCTTCTTGGTTCCGGGCTAGCCGGACAAACATCATCCAGTTTCCACAGTCTTCATTGGGAGTGTCCAGAAAGTACTTCCCTCCATCTTTCAATACCTGAAACAAAGGGGAAGAATGAGCATGATAAAACCAAGTCCTGCATAGAAGCACATTAGTTTTCTTTAACTTGGAGTCACAGCTATCAGTTATTTACCCTGTCTTGGTCATATGTCCTTTGAAATTGTGGTTGTTCTGAAATAGATCATTTTTAAAGAATACTAAGTGCAAAAGAAAGTGAAGAACGAATACCTGCTGAGCACCCTACTACTAAAATAACTGTAGGCCTTTGTATGTATTTCCAGTTTATATTTCATCATTTTTATGTTATATAGAGATAATATTATAAGAACTAAGTGCAGGCAGGTGGAAAGATAAGCTTTATGCCTTAATCTACTTCCTGAGTACTTGATAATCTCAAACTTCAGTGCTGCTACATTTTGCATGGAACAATTGTATAACTTGTGTAATAAGTTCAGAGAGGTAACATACAATATAATGGCATTTTAACAGTCTTCTCTTTTTCCCCTTAACAAGCAAAAGTAAATACAAATGAACAGCTGTGCCAGGAAGATCTCTTTCTTTTTGCTTTACTGCATTCTTCCCAGATTCCCTTCCAAGAAGATGCCTCTGTGAGGTAAATACTCAACAAGACAGTTGCTTTTCTGCAATAGTGTCTCAAACATGGACCAATGAAGCTGCACAACAGATGTGAGCACAGCATGTGTCTGTTCTACTAGCCATGTAACTGAGCCATTAATTGCAAAAAAAAAAAAGTTACATTTCCATTGCTTCTGGGAACTATTTTATCTAACTGCATCACGTTTCCGATGAAAACACCTGCCTGTTGGACAAGTTTGGTCACATACTCATGCTAGGGAGAAGTCAAGGGAGCTACTGCTGTCATGTAGGAAATCTGGGACTCTAATCTCCTCTTCTGAAGAAACAGGCCATTCATCAGCCAGAGCTGTGCTTATCACTGTATACTTTTAAGCAAACGGTGCTGAGTGATAGAGGATAGGGTGTGGTTTACAATGGCTTGGTGAAGAGGAAGGAACTGGGTGCTTAGCTCATCCATCCATTGTTAGAGCAGTACATTTTCTGCATTTGTAAGAATTAAAGTGTCTTGTAAAAAGACTGAAGAAACTTAGTTATAGAGAAGAGCAAATACTTTCTGGTGACAACATGCCATGAAAATCCCACGGATTATTCTCCTGGCAGTGTTATTCTCCTGGCAGATCATTCCCATGACTTCCATGTGCAAATGAACTTTACGGCAACTACTGAAGCTATTACTTTTGCTCTCAAACAAAATTATGGAAGTATTTCCTTCACAACACACAATGTTTTCCAGTCCTGAGTTTCTGGAGAAAGCTCATAGAAAGACATAAAGCGTGTCACAGGACAGCCGCTGCTGGTGTCTCTCTACTGGGGGGTGAGAGGGTCTGATAGGAAATGCAAATTCTGGAGGAACCATGACCTGTTGGGGAGCCCTGACAGAGGCTGTGATTTGACCATGGACTTGCTGTATGACAAAAGAGGTGTGCTCAGGCATGACCCCATGTAGCAAAACGAAAGGACTGGAACCTAGGGGATTATGATCAGCTATCACTCCCAAGGAATTACTGTGGTAAAGGATGTGCACGTGGATTTGTCTACGCTAGGCTAGTCCTGTGAAGCCACTGTTTTTGTTGGATAAAGTATGAACAATAGTGTCATGGTCCAGATCAGATGATTAGAATCTGCATGTGTAGCAACAGATGGTACCAGCACTAGAAAACAATCTGACTAAATAAATGGAGTAGTGTACTGTGTGTCAAAGTTTACGCATAATAGAAATTAACACATTATTAAGACATGTTTCCCCATCCCTGCACTGTTCCTCCCTACTAAGCAAGTGCCTTAGTGCGTATTTCTGCCACCAATACTAATCCAGTGCACAAACTCAAACCTCCCAGTGGCATGGTGTAAAGCACAAATCCTTTCGTCTTATCTGGAAAGATAAGTTCAGCAGCCAGGCTCTGTGAAAAGTTTATTAAGAGCTGTAAGACTGATATGTCCAACATTCTGGAAACAGTAAAACTAGAAAGCAGAAAAGCAAACTTTTAGAAAACACAATAAACAGGAATATTTTGGTACTTCAGGTTATGCTGTATGGCCTAATAACATGATTTACATTCATACTTACAGATCAAAAGTACAATTAATTAACTAGATCTGTTGGCAAATTTACTGACTAAAATACATAAATACACATGAACTGCTAAAGACACATATGCACTTCACAGAATATCAGTAGGTTTTTACCTGCAGGACTAGCCTGCTCTCATCATAGCAGGTCAGTTTTGTAGACAGTTGACCAACATAAGGACCAAACTGTGTTCTCTTCTGTATTACTTTCTTTGCAAATACACCAAGGACTGTGAACAAAAAAGAGACCAGTCTAATATTAATATAGACATCATGAACTATTTCTTATATGTTTACAGCTGTGAAAATGGAGATAAACAAACAGTGAAGAACACATGGATTCTTCTTCTAGACAAGTAAGCCCTCATGTGAAGAATCTAAAAAGGATGTAAGTAAGTACTGATACTTTTTTTTAAAATGGGTACTACACTGAACGCAGAAGTGCCTGAAGTCCATGACAGGACATTAAACTGAGTATGCAACACAAACGTCTTGCTACTCTTCAATCTACAAACTGTTGTTATCATAGTGCTCTGCTTGTTGGCTTAATCTGAGAGACTGTTCTCTCCCAATATGAGTGGAGAGGACCTATAAAAACACAACATTATTCTGCAACACTTATATCAATGGAGTGGCAGAATAGACATCTTGTCATTCTCTTTCTGAAATGCAATCTAGGCAGGACTCCTTTTCCACAGGTACCTGTGGAAAATTTGTACACTAAGGATATCTTTTTCCTTGTTCGAGTTTGGGCATTCAAATTGCCTTGCCTTCAGAAGGAAACAACAGTCTTTCCAAAGTATGAACTGAAGATGCTGCAAAATGTAAATTACCTCACTGTGATCTTCTTCATTTGCAGGGGGTGGATGAGTGACATCATTTACCATTTTGTTTCTGACTTTTTACAGAATACTCTTTCCTGTGTTTTACAGGCTTGGGGTTAAAAAAAAAGTAATAGTGCATGGCTGCAAATTAGATACAAATTCAACATTCATTAAACTTGAATTGACTGAGCAGAGCTAACTGGTTGCTCGCAGCTAAATGTCACATCAGCTCTGGCTAATGTCCTGCCATCAGTCTGTGCTGCTAAATTAGTAGAAATCAGTCATAAAAAACAGTAGCTGGCTGTGAGCTTTAGCTGTGCCCAGCTGAAAATAAAGTAGTCTTCATACTGCTAATACCCAATGATTATGCCTTGAGTTTCTCATGAAAACAAGCCAGTGTTAGTACTTTTGCCTCCTCTTTCTCAAATGTGGAGAAAAGAGCTAAAATACTTACTTTGCTGGTTTCCAGCTCGCAGCTCCAACACTCGCAAAGTGAGGTAGTGAGGTAGGGTGAGACGGGCCCTGCTGGGAATAACCCTATCTTTAGCCCTGATGAGTGGTCCGTGGAGTTTGCATTCTCCTATAAGGCTTCTACCGCAATCCTCACACCCTACAAATCCAGAAAAGGGAACCTGTTACTAAAAATGGCATACTACTTTCAAATTTAATCCCCTCTAATTTTGTCATCTTGAGAACACATCTGGAATTACGAATGTTTTTCTTCACGCCAGTGTTCTGCATAAGTTAGAGAAAAGATTATCTGCAAGAACTGAGTTAGGAAGGTTTGAAATAACACCTCCAGTTTGTGCATTCTCTCGTGTGCAAATTGTTGGGTCCTGACCTCCAAAGATTTATACATGTGTTCATTAGGAGATGTCACAACCTGTGCCTTTTAAGACTGAGAGGGCAGCAAAACTGGAGCTCATTGTGTGCCCACCTATAAACCAAGGTGCATATATGAAATGCACCAGAAATGAGGACAAAGCTGTTAGTAACAACACGGTAAGGTTGGTCCCTTCCAAACTTACCCATTCTGTGATTATGTAATCCTGTAATTTGCAGAGATCCAAGGAATTCAAGAAAGACTTTGTGTCTGCTGCACAGACCATTCTCAGTAGAAGACAAGACCCACAGTGTACCATGAAAAATAAGTATGATGGGTCTTACAGTCACAACTCAGTTGTTAATCATACAAGGGCAGCCTTCTTGTAGGCCTTGCTGCCTATGGGAGTAAGGAAAAAGGGCACACCACATCTCCCAGTCGCTGGTTCCCAATAATGACATCTGCAGGCTGAACACATGGACCATCCAGAGATGTCATTAAAGAGAAATACATGTCTGCAAACTGACTTTCGCCCAGCACAGTGAGATATTTTTGGTTCAGTGCAGCTCAAACTGTTGCCAGGGAAACTCGTACTAAGCAGCGACACAACTGAGCAATGAGACTTTTCCAGCAGAAGGTCAGCTCGGCACTGCTGTCACACAGGGCGATGGGAAAAAGGGGACTTCTTGCACAAAACCTTTTTATAGACAGTAGAAACCAAACCAGTGAGCCAACAGTGCTTTACGACTGAGTTAAAAGGAAAAGCTGGTATTGGTCATCCATGACTACCTCGTTTTGTTTTCCTTCTGAAAACTCTGCTGAGCAAGTCTATTCAGTAAGTGACAATACAGAGCAGAGGAGGGGAGCCAGCACAGTCAAGAGAGTCCAAGGCAGCCACAGGACACTGTAGCAGAGGCTGGGGCAGGAGAGGTGAGGCTTTACCACATACAGGGGCTTGTAACCAAGGAGAGGTCAAGAGAAGCACAGAAAGCTCAGGAGATTTTGCCTGGGGAGACACCGGAGATGTCTTTGAGAAAGGACAGTAGCACCATAAATGCCATATTCTGATAGTCTAGTCCAAAATCTCCCAAACAAGCCAGAAGTATTCCTACCCAGTTCTTTGAGTAGGAAATTTAAATTTAAATTTTAAATGAGGAGGTAGACCTGTGTGCTGGTCGGGCTGCAGACACTACAATAGTCTGTATTTTTCAGTAATTTGGAGACCATGTAAGTTTTCTTTTGCCATGGCTCCCAGGCTGCACAACTGCACTATGAGTAGGCTGAAATACATTACTTTTTTTGATAGTGCTACAGATAAAGAACATGCCCCTGTACAGCCCTCACTTAAAATGCACAAAACCCAACAATACAGCTGCAAAGCAGATTTTTCTTGTTATACGCTGATTTGTGTACCTGAAACTCCTTTACAGCTAGGCTGCAAGAAAAAAACAATTTCCTTGGTGATTTAACTTAATTGGCTTTTAAATAAATTCCAGAAGTCACCCTTCTGAGGACAATGAAATTAGGAGGGCTTCCTGAGCTTACCTAGAATAATAGTGACTTTGTCTCAAGTCAAACAGCTCCTGCTTGGATAGTCATTGTATGCAAACTGCCAAAACACATTACCAAAAGCAAAATGGAGACAAAGAACTGCTGTTAGAGGAAGGATGTGTCTAATCGTAAAGTACACGACCTTATCAATCCATGCCATGCCTCTGTGATTCATCACTACCAAGCTCCTGAGCAAACCTCCCAGCCTCCCCAGGGCAGTGCCCACCGCAGAGGCCCCAGGGTGGGCAGCTCACAGGCAGGCTGGAAAAGGAAAGCAGGATAAAAGGGTATTCCTTGAATCAGCCTCCAAATTCATCCGTAGTGCTCCATTAGCTAACCCCCCTTGGTCCTCCAGATCCAAGACGTAAGGTCTGAAATGATTCACACACGTGGGTACTGGGGAGGCACTCCTCTAAAATCAGTGACTGCTTCGCATCAGAAGAGGTGTTGAGCATGCCACTGAGCTCAGCAGTCCCACACATTGCTCCCCAGGTAGCACACCTAAGCTGCATGACAAAGTCCTGAATGAAATTAGCTGCAGAGCTGGAAGTGCTTTTAAGCGCCTTGCTAACATGGCTTGGGATTCTGACCTGCCATAGCTGCACGACACCTTGGAATATCCAGAGCTGCCCAAGGCTTGTTCTAAGATTTTCTATGTTTTTTTCGTATGAGACCTGAAGATAACTAGATTACTTAAGTTATTTAAGAGGAATACTGGTATTACATTCATTGCACAGTATTTCTGACTCCACAACAATATGTTAGTACCCTGACTCAGAATTTATTGCGCTCTGAAAATTGCCAGGTGTATCTGAACCACAGGACCAGAGCACTGCAGACAGAATAAAGGGACTACCCTGGGAAATTTCTCTCCCCAAAACTAACAGTGCAAAACTGTCAAATTTACAATCTTCCTCAGAGATAACGACAGATCAAGTCATGATCCTTTGTATTTCAATGCTAAATTACCGATGCCATTGGTGAAGGAATGTATATATGGCTGCAGCACGGCACTGGTTTGCAAAGCTTACACAGATTTTATACCGCTTTTTAAACTTGGCTAATTAGGTAAACTGCATTTTTTTCAACAACAGCCTCAGAACACACTCTAACCTGTTTTGAAATATCAAGCATCCAGCCATGGAAACAACACACGCTTCGTTGTATTAGCACTAGAAATGAAATACACTTGGTTAGAAAAATCATTTTCTGTGAGGAAGATTTTTTTTCTGCTTTTTGTTGGGCACTTTAGTACCTCAATGGTTTTTCAGTTTCCTTGCTCCCTTAAACTGTATTTACACAAACAAAATTAATGGGTTCGAGGTCATGTGCAAACATGCAAGAAAAAGTAAAACTGCCACCATTCCTCTGCTTTGCTGTGATTTAGATGAGTAGGGAACAAAAAGAAATAAATGAGATTCACAGGAGTTACAAGCTGTTAAAAAAGAGATCATGTCATTTACTATACCTTTAGAACAACAGTGCTATATTGTCCCCTAGAGGGTATTTCTTCATTCTTTCTCTGTCTTTGCAGTTATTCTGAAAAAATTCCAAATCATGCCTTTTTATCTACCTATAGATACAACTATAAATCTTGTAGCTGTTAAGACTCTTACTTTGCTGAAGTTCACTGCAGTGGGGAGACAGGCATACAGAAGAGCCTGGCATGGGTGTAGACTCCGACCAGGCTGCAGGTGTGCAGCCACCCCCTTAATCGCAAAGGACAAGGTGCTCACCCCCCGCAAACTGCCTCTGCAGGGGCTAATGGAAGGGTACATCTGTACACCCCAAGCCTGGCATCTCCCTGTGCCTGAATCTGCTCCCACTTCTCCCAGCTATTGAGAGGCATGATTGGCACGAGCCATGGCTTTCCCTAGCAATTTTGGGTCATCAGAAAAGTGAGACCCACTGCCTGCAGGATGCACTGCGACCCCAGGAGCAGACCGAACGCTGGTAGCCATGTTCCCAGGGAGTAGAATGGGCGGTGAATGTGGCTCACCTGTACCGTCCTCACCATGGTGGCGCTTCCCCCCAGTCCAGGTCCAGGTGACAGTTCTCCTTTGCTTCAGACTATACAGCCAGGCAGCCTCAGTGACCAGCCTGCCTTGCCCTCCAGATGGCTCTGGGGCCAGCCACGCTGCACGGGGACAAGCTCCCGCAGCCAACAGTAGCCAAGCTGGCACGGCAGCTTGGGCAAGCTGGACTTGAGCACAGTCAACAAACTGGTTTCCAAAACAGCAGCACTGTCGAGTACTGTGCCACCCCCACAGGCACAAGCCCGGCCTCAGGGAGAGCTCATTAGCGTGGGCAAGGAGCCACAGGCTGCGGTTACACAGAGTCCGCTGCAGAGATAACAGGAGCTATACATAACCATACTAGGAACTGCAATCACTGTCATGATAGCTCAGACATGCCACCAGCTCCTGAACCAATCAGCAGCACAACATCACTTTTTAAAACCAGTTTGCTAAAAACTAGTTCCTATCAGGACGTCCTTCCTGCGTTTTCTCCAACCTCTGTTTTCAAGAGATACTTTACAGTACCTGAACACTTCAGTGGCCCATAAGATGCCTGTGGTACAATTATGTCCCCTGTGAAGGCAGAGGTAAATCATTCCTTCTAGAACATCCACTTTGAGCAAGAAACGATCGGCTTCTGAGCAGCACTTGACATTTGCTGTGCTGTTTTGCAGCATTAGAATTAGCTCCCACGAGAGAGGGAGCAAAGATCAGTGTACACAACAGTCCAAGTCCTAGACTAATTACAATCATAAGATTTGCATAGCAAACAAAAGTAATTTATCCCAGAGTAAAACTGTACTGCTCCTTTAGCCTTGTTCAGCTTTCGCATAGAGGAACGCTGCAAAAATACCATCTGGATGCTTTCTGTCCAGGATGCTTTGCACATAGCAGTCTTGGTTCTTCTTTCCCAAAAGTGTGTGAGGTGGTGCATGAGGTGGTGCAAGAGGGTTTCCTGCTCTGTGGTTTGTTCTGCAGCACTCTGTGAGGGAAACGCTTGAGAACCTCATTCTACAATATAATTTATTTGGCAAAAAGGTCAAAGCACTCAATTAGCAAACAGTTAATCACAAGTTATTTTCCTATTATTGTGGATCACTGACACAATTCCCACTGTGATAAAATGTTTATGAAAGAAGCCTTATGTGTCCTAAGTTTGATGTGCAAAGCGAAGCTTTTAATTAATAATTTATTCTATCTATATTAAAGTAAAATAGAACTTGCTATAATTATCAGAATGCAGAATGTCCTGCTAAATTTTCTACTGATTGATCTTCATTTTTAAACTGTAATAACTGATCCCTAATCCAGCACCAAAATAGGTAAACATTTCTTCAATATCTCCTTTTCATGTCTATCTCATACATCAAAACCTTATATTAACAGAGAGGTACAACTGCTCAGCTCTGCATGGAAAAAAAAGAAAAATAAAAATCAAGACACCACAGTCCAGGCTGACTTTGCAATCATAATTGCTCACCCGAGCAAAGACTGAAAACTTGAACTTTTGTGCTTGACACAGTGTATTATTTGGGAAGCAGGTACTATATTTTCCATAACACTGCACCCAAAATAACACCACCCACAAAAAGAAGGGGGGAAAAAAAAAAGTTTTACTCTTACGTGCTTAAGAGGGAAAACTTTATAGATTTCAAGCAGTGAGTTCCCACGCCTTTGACACACGGAGAGCATGAAGCCTCGCAGTCTTCCTGGTGGCACCAGCAGAGACACTATGGATGTGCTGCTGCGGCAGTATCAGCTCCTTACCAAGGCCTTGTGCTGGCCACTGCCATGCCCAGGCTTTCTGGTGAGCGGACAGGAGCTCCTGAGACGCAGGTGGAGGGGGAGGAGGAGTCCTGCTCTTGTGCAGGAATGAGCGGCACCCTGCACGTAAATGCCTACGCCCATTGGGGCCCCCTCTCCCTGGGAAGGAGAACAGTAGGTGGTTTGCAAACATCCCAGAAGTCATTCTTAACATTAAACATATTCATGGGAACATGACCTCACGCTCCTAAAATGTAAAACTTCAAAAATTAGTTACTATATTTGGAGACAGAAACAGAGAAAGGGAACAGCAAACATGCCTTACTGCTACCCCACCCCATACATTCAGTCAGACTGGTAGGTTGAGCTAATTCCCTAAAACTGAGACCCAGCACTGCAGGTGAACCCAGCCCTCGGGCATCCTGACCCAGCCACTGATCTGCAGTGACACTTTCCCTCACCTCACCGCCAACCTCCCCATGCCTCTGTTTTTGTTCCCCAGAAGAATGAAGATTCAGAGAGAGGGCACATCGCTGGATTTCCAGCAGTGGGAGATCATCTGTCAAAGCATCTGCTCCTTCCTCACAGCAGTACGATCCTGACAGCACAGCTGTTCTTATGGAAGAATGCCTCTAAGAAGGGAGGCTCAGCACTTATTTGACTATAAAGAAACCTTCTAACACAAAGAACAAATATATTTTCCTGGCAGACACAAGTTCCAACATATAAGGTCTTCAGAACTCCAAAACTATTTGTTATACAAACATATGCAAGATAACAACAACTATGATTCATTACTAGTTCCTAATACGGAGTAATCATGATGACAGTCAAGCACATCTGGGAACAGTTAAATTTTTGCCTGGTGGCCATGAAGTACTACAACAGGCACAGCCAGAAGGAATTTAACCAGTTTCCCACAAAAAGTCAGTTTCACACCAATCCCAATGAGGCTACTGTGCTCCCTCTGTCTAGAAAATCTTAGCAAAACAGCCAGAGAAGCCTCAAGGATCACAGCTGGGCTGTGAAATTCAGCAGTTTGAGCAGGTTCCTGCGAAGCCAGTGCAGGAAAAGCATATCTGTGCTCTGCTTTATCTTCCCAGCTAGGAGGGGAAAAAGTTACCTTCACTACTTGAACACCTGAAAGGGCAATACTTTACAAGTTTTTCCTATAAAATTAGAGAAAGAAACCCTCAAGAAACCCACAACACACAAAAAGAAACCCCAACAAACCGAACAGCAGGGAAAGTATGTAGGTGTGTTTATCACATTTAACTTCACTGCAGTTTAATCAATTGATTTAGCAAAGTTCTTGGTAGGTTCATTCATCTAAAAATGACCTGAGGTCAAAAAATTCATTGATTGATTGAAAGCTAATTTAAAAAATAATCTTTTGCTCGTTATTCTTGGTATAAAACGTACATGTCACGTTTCCAGTACGCCACATGGGTTTTGGTTGTTATCAGAACACATGTACATAACGAGCACAGTTCAAGTGAAATCACCTCCTGTAGTTTACATTTAATAGCTTCTAATCAGCACAAAGAGACTTCTCTCATTGCTAAATGCTGAGCACATTTCAAACAATGGAATTCAAAAATACAGTTGGATTTTTCAGGTTTTTTTTCTTTTCTCCCTCTCCCTCCACTGTCTGAAGTCATATAAAATTAGATCCAGAAACAGGAAAAGAAGTTAACAGCAGATTCACAGAAATAACTACTATTTTTTTACCAGAAAGAGCCTCAGTCAGCATAGCACGGTCCTACAAAATGCCCAGCAAGAGCCTCCTAAGAGCAAAGCCTTCTTGATGCACTCTCCAGCAGTCGGACCTGGTGCAAGGCTGTGGCTCCTTGGCTGCAACGCATTCGTCTTGCTTTAGGTCTTCCTTAGCTGCTTCTGTACTGCAGACAGCAAAACTAAAATCCCCCTGTTCACAGAAACATGGACAGCCATCAAGAGAGTCGTATTCAAACTGCTTATAATCACCCTGGGGCTCCTGGGCCACGTGTTGGACTCCCACAGCACAGATTCTACCTACCACAGCAGAAGAAGCCTTCATTGGTCACAAGCAAAGAGGCCTTTTGGGGAGATTTTTGACAGACTGGTTGATTTATTTTAGTGTCAGACCTTTTAGTGGAGAATGTAAATGCTACTGCGGCAATTTAACACAGACATCAGAATTTTCCATCTTTTTACTAGCAGGAAAAAAAGCCAGGGACATATGTCTTCCTAAATGCATGTATGTATAAATACACATGCACGCAGCCACACGGACATTCACTATATCAAAGTGCATTAATACAGTTGACAGTTTTATTGATGGCAGGTCAACACCATGGTTTCAATTCTGATAAACGAAGTGCAGCAACTGTAATGACTAAAGCTTAGCATTAATTAGTTGAAATATTTCCAACCCTTGGAACATTCCCTTAAAAGGGAACCTTAGATTGGGTCTCTCTCTCTCCATCACTGAACTTGGTTGTTACTGGCCACCAAGTCCAGATGCTGTGCAGAGGAGACTAGTGGAAGGCTCGGGGGCAAAAGCTGCCTCTCCTTAGGAAACCAATCCAAATTGATTCTTGATTTTCCACTGAAGACGCAACTTTCCACATGAACTTGTGGGAACTTTCCCAGCAAAGATACTAGCAACTGGGATATATTTCCTGCTGCTTACTAAAAGAAAGAACCCAGGCAGGTAGACACTCTTTGGAGAAGGAAATATGCGTTTACCGTAGGATTCAATGAGGAAGCTGGGCATGACAGAGCGAAGAGATACTGTAGTCATCCCATGTGCGGAGAACTTGAAGTCTTTAGAGGCAGTTATAACAACGTGAAGCAAGCCACAGCTACCGGGAACAAAAGTACAGCGCAAAAATGGTGTGACCCACTTCTGTAGGTATTAGTCTGTGCACTTAGCTCTACTGATGTGCAAGGAGCCATTATGAAAGAAGAAAGACCATGGGGAGAAGTGAATATATGGACACATAAGACTGGTTGGAGCTGCGACCCTGGAGTCTGTCCTGAAAGAACACTCTAATCCATATTACATTCAGTGGAAACTATGCTTGAATAAAACTGGAAAATCAGTTAGCTTCCTCAGTGAGCCATCCAAACTTCCTATTGATATTCCAACTCACCCAAGAGAAAAAAAAATAATTTTTTTTTACTAATGAACCCTAATGTATATATTTAAACACTAAAATGAAGCAGTCTTCTTTTAAAAGCATTGGCTTTTGTAAATGAAAGGTCATTAACAGCTTAGCAGAACAGCTTTAGCTCTTATTATGCATCCGCTTCATAACAGAGGATACTGCCAACAACTTCTGTTATTCCCTGCCTCATTTCCAACATGAAAAGCATGCTTGATTCCCAGTTCCTCTGGGAAAAAAGAATCGGTAGGATATTCTCATCCTTTGCCTTTATGACCCTGTTAAATTATTCTCCTCTTTTAAGGCATGAAGTGATTAAAAAAAAAGGCATTGGGAAGCTCTGCTGCTGAACAGACAAAAAACCGTATTTCTGTGAAAAAAATACACATGCAAGTGTTGTATCTACATTTCCATTTACTTGTTTTCTTTTTCCTAAGATCTAACATTTATGTGTATTTTTTCTACATTGAAGACTTTTAATGGGAACCACAAGATGATTACCTAATGTCTCGACTGATACTGTACTAAAGAAATTAGGTCCACCTGAGCTTCTTTAACAGATTGACTAAGAAAGGATAATAAAATTGGCAGCAACAGATTAAGCAGCAGTATAGCACATTTTCCTTACAATGACTATTCTCCTCAGGCATAAGGACAACCTTTACTCTGCTTACTAAGAGTAATATAGAAATACAAAGTACATGATTATAGATTATTATAGAAGAATTACATGACAGTCACAAAAATTTATGGGTTTAGAAAAAATTGTAGATTTTTTCCTGCATATAAAGTTTTCTAAACTCAGATTATAAATATCTCCATAAAGCCCTATTTATTCCACTGCTGACAGTCATCTCGGTTTGAGATCAGATAAAATTCAAACACTTTTTCTGTATTTCTGCTTTACTTACAGTTTCTTTAAATTATTTCCAGAAGTCACACACACACAAAAGTAACAGCAATCTCTATTACTAGAACCTAAGAAGCAATCTTGCAACGCAAAACTGCACGGAATTTGTTCCTGTTTTCATACTTTTCTAGCTCGAAGAACAAGATCAAAGGATGGTAAAGGCATCACCTTGGGGTATATGCACTCTTCTTCAGATATGTATATGTGTAACTCCAGTCATTTAGCATACGTATTTACTTTGAGCTGTGTATGATTACATATCCCACCTTGTCCTTGGTATATTTTACTCTGTTGGTTGGAAATCAAGTATTTTATGCTTCTTCCACTTCAACATTGCCAATAGATCACAACGATATTAATATTTTGTAAAGATCCTTCATGTTAGGAGAGGCAAAGGGACAACTGTAATACCAGAACATCCTTATGCACCTCCCCACACATCTGGCTAACCACCTTCCAGTCCAGTAAGTTAAACATAACACATTCTGCCTTGTCTTATCGCCCAAGTAACAGAGAACAAGTGCCACCTTCCGTGTCACACATGAATCATCTACTTTCTTCTCCATTATGTCAACTAAAAAAGCCCCAATCAACTGAGCTTTCCACAACCATAATTCTTTTCTATTTGCACCATTAAAAGTACCCAGAAATCCTCCCCAGTCAACATTTTTATAACACATCAAGATTACAGCATTAAAAGGATGTCCTGTCCAACTTAAATGTTGACTTTAAATTATCTTTAAATTTTAATGGCTTCCAATGCCTATCATGCATAAATACACTTAAGTGAGGTCTAAAAACAGTCTTGACCCATTTGGATAACAATAATGTCAACAGAGCCCACAAACATTGTATCTGCCTACTTGAGTTCAGTATTTTTACATCTTCATCAAAATTGTAAATGCATTTGCTTTTTTATGCTTTTCTCTCTGAAAATCTTGGAAACTTAATGGCAAAGCCACAAGCAAACATGTTGATACTATACCGTTAAACAATGTATTTTCATTTTAAGTATCACAATGCAATCTAAAGAAAGCATGCTTGCATATGGAGCCCAAACTCTTCCAAGAAAAACAGGTAAGTTATCTGCTGGGAAAAGAGCAAAATGATACAAAACCTAGTAAGATTACTAGCTCAAAATCACTCAAAGAAAAAATGCCAGACTGAGGAACACAAGCTGGTCCAACAGACCATGAAACCTCCCAAGCACTTCCCCTGAAATGAGGGGACTACTCAAGAGTTTTCAAACTACTGCACATATGCACAGACACTTTAAATCAGGTTTGCAACATAAACACAGCAATTCCTGCTGCCATGTAAGAACAAGGCAGCATGATGATAATTATTCTGTTCAGAGCTTGCCCTTACACTGCAACTAAAAGAGGAAGAAATAACATTACCTAATTTTTTTTCCTGCAGTCATTAAGTGGGCCACACCTGAAAGTTTTAGCTGCATGAGCCCAGAAATCTTTTTCTTCAGTCACCACAGAAACTAATATAGGAACTCTAGTGATTTGTTCTCTTTTTTTCAGTAAAAAATTTACATATGAATTACACACCAAATTCTTTCAGTCTAATAAACTGTTCTGAACTCGCATGAAGAAAATACTGCTTCTTCATTATCATCCTCCTCTTGCTACTCTTTGCTGTCTTTACAAAAAACTCTACCTCTAAAGCCAGCAGCAAGCACGGTGGTAAGTCTATCTCTTGCCTTGATTCCATGCATGGAAACAGAGGTTTGGAAATATATCCTTACATTTCAAAGGATTTTAGATTCCCAGATTTCTTGCCAGACAAGCCTGCTTGTTAGTCCCTGCCTTGTGTGTAAGTATTAACACAGCAATCTGTACCAGTCAAGAAATCATCTGATGAAACTGAGCTGATTCTCAAAGGCATAAAAAAATTGCATATAATAGCCTCCGTAAATTACTGATGTTCAGGATCTGTCTGGAAGACCGAAATACTGAATTATTTTTTATTACTTTTCATGTTCATTAATTACCATTAGATAAAGAGCAAATGAGCACACACAGAGGCTAGAAACAGCACATGAGTCTCTTAGGTGTTTCCCGTGACCGAATACAATTCAAATATTGCTTTTGCACTCAAGAACAGAAATGCAAACATTTCATAATTGCACTGTGTATGGGAAATCAAAACAAACCTTACCTTATTTAAAATATCAATTTTAGTAAAAAGTCAGGCTGTGCTAGTAGAGGGTGGCAGGAACCAGGCCATCCTCCTTCGGCATATTTTTCCAAATGCCCCTGTGTTCAACTAAGTCTAACTCTGCTCTGTTTTGTTTCCCCAGGAGGACCCATTCAGGACCATGTGCTCCTTTTCAGCTGTCAATAAACAGAAGCGGTGAATTCCCCAGTGCTTCACAAAGCTAGTTAGGCATAGCCATTCATTTCTTTGGGAAAACAGGGCATTGATTTCAGCAAATTCCCAGGGAGCAGCTACAACAAAGAGATCAAAGACCCACCTCCTTTCCTGCCTGGCTTTGGCCGGCTGGGCTGAGAGGAGCAGCAACAGGTTTCCGAAGAGCAGGCTTGAGCCCCACTGACCACTGCACGCTCCATTCACACCCGTCACCTTCCTACATTCCCGGGACAGCCCCTGGCGCTAACCGTGACAAACCCCTACATTCAGGCCGCATAATATACTGCACGCTAGTTCATCCAAGGATAAAAAGAAAAACAAGTTCCAAGGGAAGTCTGCTGTTTCCCCAACCAGTAGAGCCTCAGTAGCTGCCAGATTTTCCATAAACTTTTTTTTTTTTCCCTCCATCTAAAACAGAGAAGCACTTGCTACCTCAAATTCATTGTGCTGAAACTTCACTGGAATGTTGGCTTTTTTGGTTTATTTCCATGAGCTTGAAGACTGAGCTGCTGGAGTTTGGGGTCTAGCTGCAACAGCCCTTGCATTGTGAAGCCATGACGTTTTCTTAGTGCAATTTGCCCCAGAATGCAGTGTTTTTTTCCCTAGGAAACTAAGGGGGTTTGTTCTAGTTTGGTTAGATTTTTTACTTTTTTAATTATACATTTTGTCTTCACTAATGTGACCTGGAACAAGATTTTTAATCCTAGAATTTGACCTCGTATTGAACCAAGCATTAGGAAAAGATGATGCTGTGGACAAGCTTAAGGACCAGTAGTTAGGCTACATATCTACTACTAAACAGTAAAGAGACAGACTGGTTCTTATGGTGCAGAGACCACTTGGCATCAGCTCCATGTGTCTAAATGCTCCTCATCTCCTTCTCTCTTCCCCAGCAGTTTGGTTATATCCAAATTCCTTACCTGGAACACAGTCTGATAGATATTATCCCCAAAACACACCATAGTGCTGCTTGCTAGTATAGGACAGCACTGAGCTCATGGGCTGGCTCTGAAATATTTGTTCATATAAATACAGACATAAAGATCTGGAGTCACTTCACATCTGTACAGATCTGCTTGTTTTATTCTTTAGCATTCTCCTGTGCACTCACATTTTACCAAGGCACTGCCTGGCTGTCACAAGTCCCACAGGACTGTGTACTCCCACCAGCTGGAATCTGTAAAGGCCCCTCAGCACTGGTACTGCTTCGGGGCCATTCACTCATGCCCAAGTGAGAAGACAAATGTCTACCTTACTAGCATGATCAAGTATCACGGGAGCTGGCACAGCACAAGCAGAACAATACTGAGAAGATCAGGGACAGGTGGCAGGGATGACTGACCACTGCACAGAAGATAGCTGAGGACACCAAGAAATACAGAACTGCAGAATTATTGAAGTTGCAACAGACCTGTGAAGATCAACTAGGTCGGCCTGTTGCTGAAAGCAAGCCCTTAAATAGCATTACCCAGGGCCTTGTCAAGCTGTATCTCAAATACTTACAGTGAGGGACATTCCACCACTTCCTCGCACAGCCTATTTGAGTGTTTCAATTCCACAGTGAAAATGCTCCTTGCATCCACAAGCATCTCCCCTGAAGCAACTTGTGACCATCACCTCTTGTCCTGTCAGTGCGTGCTTGGGGAAAGAGTGCTTTTCCAAACCACCATTTTGTACTGGAAGATTAGTACTATGACTAGATCTCCTTGAACCTTCTCTTCTTTGAGCTGAACACACCCAACTCCTTCAACCTATACTCAGATGACAACTTCTCTAACCCACTGATCATCAGGAGAAACATGAGAGAGGTACTGAGTTGAAAAAAGAAAAATGAAAGTGACAGAGCATAAAATTGCTAAAACAGACAAACCAGCTTAAACATCTGAGCACAGTTGAGGAGTCTTGACCCCAACTACTCTACAGTCACCCTTCCCTCTCTCCATTCTTTAACTTTTCACTCCTGACAGCAGTTCTACCTCTTGTATACAATACAGTCAGGCATACCACATTCCTTATCTTAGTTCTCTCTGTATCTAAATGGCCTTTAAGCATGCCCTAAAAATTGCCGGGTCACAGTTAAAGCTCAAAAAAATGCACAAATAACTTGATCTTGAAGTACAAATATAACCCCCAGAGATAACTGCTGCCACTCAGCCACTGACGGGTTCATATTTATTAACTGAATACAATTATTAATGAAAAAAATATTGTTTTCTTTGTTCCTCTGAGGAAGTATTAAGGAATGATAAAATGGGTTTCTGAAATTCCCCTTTCTTATACCGCACAGCATGCAGCTGGGCAGCCCTTGGAAGCACTGATAAAAAATGGCAGCTGAGGGGCTGGAGGGACTCCAAAAGAAAGCATGTAGATCAGATCAATAAGCATAGAAAATGTGCTTAATGCTTCGGATAGCTTAAGCTGGAGTGAGAGAGTGCGAGTATCGGGGAAACGTGTGCAGCAGTCTTTTGTGGTAGTTACAACAGCGTCGTATAAGGATATGCCATTTGTATATTCTTTTCTGTTAAAAGGAAGGATGGATAATAGTGATGAGGCATGAGATTTGGATATGACTGGGATAATGACGCATTGGAAACACAGGAGTTAAATTTGCAAAATGATTAAAAAACCCCGAGCACATCACTCTGTAGTAATCTGGGATGGTATTTGTGCCAAAGATAGAAAAAACATTTTAGACAGAATTGTAGTTTTAAGTCTCAATGAACCAGTCTGTTCTTATACTTGGGCCAGATTTTTACAATTTTACTCATATTAAGTCATGCTTTACTCCAAGAATAATCCTGTTGATTATAATGGTAATATTGTTCGACAGATGTCTCAGAAGAAACACAAATGTAAAAGCAGACTTTATACTTCAGATAAAAGACATCAATCATGAGTACATCTGGGAATCTGATAAAAACATATGGTGCAAAAAAATCACTGTGGGATAATGGAAATGTACTTACAGAGCAGGTCTGTTGACATGTTTACAGATCAGGCAAAGGAAACCTACAAAAAATAAATGAAAAAAGAATTATCAGTTTTCTGACCTAGCACTATTCATGTTTATATGTCATGCTAGTAAGCATATGCATTGTCTTTTAGTTCTTCAAGAAATAAGGAGAATATATATACAGAAATCTAACAAGGAAGAATTTTAACTTGCAAGAAAAAAAAATAAATTCATCTATTCTTTAATTCTTTAATAACTGATTCCACTTCATTTCCCAGACAATGTGAACTGACAATATTAATGTAATGCATTTTAATTAAGAGCAGTTCGCTGTAACTCATATCTTCATTAACATTTATTATTAAAACAGAATTCTCAGGCATCGTGTATTTTACCCCATTGCGTGCCGTTCTGTGTTTAAGCCTGCTATTTCTGGTATTCATGTTAACAGTCCTGACCCTTGCAGAATCAAAAAGAATATTAACCAAACACAGGACAAGACATTTCATTTGCTCTCTTGAGAGACTTCTGGAGACTTCTAGTTTTCTGCAGAACTAATTTATCTTGTTCTCTTCCCATTCATCTGCTGGTTTTTGACTGAAATTTTACTATAAGCACATAGGAGCAGAGTCTGAGTTTTCTGTAGCTATCTGAGCAGTGTCCAACATAGGAGGATCCCAATGAGTGAATAAAGCTACTTGGAGCAACAGAAATAATAATGCCTGTAAGAATAAGGGAACGCACAAGTAACAGTACAAATCACACCAATACATGCCATTTTATGTCATGTGCAAAACTTGAAAGTTTCAGGCAGTGTTTGAAGGTGTGTGTATATGAATGACAAGTGAATGAAAGAGGTTCAACTAGGTGGAGCGCTGGATACTGCACTTGGGTCACAACCCCATGCAGTGCTACAGGCTTGGGAAAGAGTGGCTGGAAAGTGGCCTGGCAGAAAAGGACCAGGGGGTGTTGGGTGACAGCCAGCTGAACATGTGCCAGGCAGTGTGCCCAGGTGGCCAAGACCTATGGCATCCTGGCCTGTATCAGCAGTAGTGTGGTTAGCAGAACTAGGGTAGTTACTGTCCTCCTGTACTCAGGACTGGTGAAGTCACACCTCAAATCTTGTGTTCAGTTCTGGACTCTTCACTGCAAGAAAGACATTGAGGTGCTGGAGAGTGCCCGGAGAAGGGCAACGGAGCTGGTGAAGGTTCTGGAGCACAGGTCTTATAAGAAGCACCTGAGGGACCTGGGGATCTTCAGGCTAAAGAAAAGGAGATTTAGGGTGGACCTTATCGCTCTCTACAACTACCTGAAAGGAGGCTGTTGTGAGGTGAGGGTTGGTGACAAGGGACAGGACAAGAGGAAACAGCTTCAAGTTGCACCAGGGGAGATTTAGATTGGATATTAGGAAAAATCTCTTCACCAAAAGGGTTGTCAAACATTGGGACAGGCTGCCCAGGGAAGTGGTTGAGCCCCCATCCCTGAAGGTATTTAAAAAGACACACAGATGTGGAGCTTAGGGATGTGGTTTAGTGGTGGACTTGACAGTGCTGGGTTTATGGTTGGACTCAATGGTCTTAAGGGTTTTTTCCTAAATGATTCTATGACTCTATGAAAACTTGACCCTGATGAAGACAACAGTATTTTGTTGCTGACTGAAACGGTTCAAAGCAAACATCTTCATTTTTAAAAATACAATTTTTATTAGTAAGATACTTACAAATTAATTGGAGCTGGTTGGGAGAGCTGAGGGAAGGGGAGCATGGAAGAAGGCAATAAAGATGACAGGAAAAATGGATAGCAAGGAATAAGGAGAATTGAGAAGGAAACAGACTCACAGAGAGTAAAGCAGTGGTAAGTAAGATGAATACGGAGGATGATGAGGCAGAGGGGAGTTAGTGGCCTACTGATGAGAATTTGCCAAGGAAGAAGCTGTGACTGTCAGGTGTCAGGATGAGGAAGCTGAGATCCAGCTACCTGTTGAAATCTAGAAGCACATTTTCATGTTTGAAAAGACTAAGAGAAGACTTCCAGTGATCCACTGCAAGCACCTAAGTCACCACCTCAGCTTGAGAACATGCTGTGTGTGCCTTGCAACCATACTGCAGTCATGCTGAGTGCTCTCCCCAGCATTTACTCAGCAGTGATGTACATACATCACTACTGGGCAACATAAGATGTATGCAGATTACATTAGCAAGCTGACAATCAATAAACTTCCATATCCTCAGTTAAGGGCTTGCAGACCTAATCCCAAGAACAAGACACATAAAGTCAGTAAATCAGACTCGCCGCCTTACCATGTGTCTCACTGCAACATAATCAAACCCCCAAGGAATCAAATTGTAAATCCTAGTATAAAATATAGTACAGAAAATACATTTTATAGATGCTTTGGACTCTAGAATTTAGAAGATTTCTGATGTCGGAATATAAAGAACTGCCTGGTTTTTCCTTCCCACATCCTTAAACTTACCTTTCAAGCCTATGCTGCCTTCACCAAACAGAAGACAAGTACAAGCTGTGTATTTTAAAAAATTACTTGCAGTGGTGGGTGGTTAGGGGTAGTTGACAGGTATACTATAGACTTCACTACAGAAAACTCATATTTTCAATACAAATCCAAAAAGATCCCTCCCATCTTTGGGCTGCACACATTCCCTAGTGGGATAAAACTAAGAGGGAGCACTCATCAGAAAGTCTCACCAGGGAAGACACTTAGAACGAAAGATGCTTCAATTGCCCATGCACAAGCATCCTGTGTCCTTTAAGGTATCCAAGGACATCTGAAACACCTACATGAGTCTGATAGCGATACTACTGGTTATAAAGGAAAAAGAGTCCCTCCTGAACCAGGAGCTAAAAGCCAGGCAAGGCTACACAGGGCATCTCAGAGAGTATTAGACACATTTCAGCAAATTAATCAAGTCCTACAGTATTGAAGTTTGTCTGTTTTTACAAGAAGTCAGGCAGAGAATGGGCAGATTGCTGGTAAATCACTTGTGTCTGAGATCAAGGGGACTGTAGATGAGGCATGAAACACAAGTGCCAGCACATCAACTTCTCTTCTGTAACCTCTGTCCTCTACCAAAACAGCTGCCTCTGGTGAACATACAGCTTATAAACTAGCTTTGTCTCTGACTGGGACTGTGTGCAGCTGGGAGAAGGGTGCCCACATGCTAAAAGGACATCAATGAGTTTCCTCTTTCCAGGTGAAAACCAGCATGCTGAGTGCACGCTTCCTAAGCAGCGCTCTGTCTGCCCTAGCCTGAATTCCATCATCCAAAACCCACTTCATTTCTGAAAAAGATCTACTCTGCAGTTTGATTCTGTTCCAGCTGAAAGCAAGGCACTTGTCTGTGGTGTTAATGGCTAAAAATTGGGGCCTTGCAGAGGGAACAGTGGACTCTAACTCAGAGTCACTCTACAGTCACCCTATGTGACTGTATATGTGCCAACCTTTGTCGTCTCCAGAAACAGCAGGCTACATGCTGCCACTGTCAATGTAGTGCCATCAGCTAATAAAGACTTCATTCCCTCTGCAAGGAATTACTAGGCAAAATGACTTCACTGTCCTGGCATTCCATCTGCAGGGCAATTACCTGGTAAACCACCACAACACAAGTTCTTCCCTCCCACATGGTCTGAGTCAGTAGTATACCTCCATTCTCCCACATCTGATCTGCAGCAGTCTCCTGGCATGAGAAAGTCCAGCCTCAGTCTATGCCCTTCCCATCCCCAACAATATCTGCCATCCAAACATGTTGCAGTGACATGGTGGTCTGTGAACACCCCAGTCAAGGTTTGGTTGAATTGTTCTGTGGTGTCACTTCAGTGGTAAAACACCCGAGCGTTTTTCTCCACAGGCCATCAGAGCCCGAGAAGGTTTCTTTTCCTGACCCCGTAGAGTCATCTGATGAAGAAATACTAGAAGCAGCAATCCTACAGTTTCAAGTCCAGCCCTTGGGAAAAGCACAAAGACTACAGACCAAGAGCAAGGACCTCCGTGAGGGCATTCCAGTCACTGCAACACAAGCCACTTGCAGAACAACAGAGCAGCAGCTGCACCAACACAAGGAGCTGCTCATGTTCCAGCAGCTCATCTGGACGTAATCTGTGCCAGATTCAGGATAAGTACTGCAAGGAGTATTTGCAGAGGCAAGGGAATGCAAGCAGAACTACAAGCTCCTTCATAAGCTATGCCAGGTCTTTCCTGCAGTTATCCTCAAAACGGACCCAGAACTGCCTGTCCTCCTAGCTGCAAAAAACCACTACCATAATTCCCTCTCCTGCTTCAAGGGTGCCCTTTGTGCAGCGTATTGATCCCTGACCAAGGGGTCTCCAACACATGCAAAGTCATGGCAGCCACCTATGCTGTGCCAAGCAGGCACAGTCCCTGGTGGTTTCTGGCTACATCAGTCACTTGTCCATCTAAACTCAAGTGGTTGGTCAGTGGCCATTCTGGCCTCAGTTTAACGTTGGCCAACCTTCTGCGTTTTCACTCCTTGTAAACCCCACTGACATATCACACTGACCTTTAGATGAAGTGGTGTAGGTATACTGGCCAAATTTTCTGTGCTGCCCTCACAGCCAAAAGAAGTTGTTTGTGGTTGCTCTTAAATATCGTCATTTCTCATGAAAAAGTGGGCAGCAGAGAAGGAGAAGAAATGTAGGGGACATTTCCCATATGTGAAAATTCCAACCCTGAAAATGAGAGGCAAAGTCTAATGAGGTTCTTGCAGGATTTCAGGTATCAGGAAATTAACTCATGCATTTAGGTAGTTAAGTATAATAGATGGTTAACAATCTATGGACAGCAAACCAGGGACTACAGCCACATTGGATGATGAAAAGTTCTGTGCTTTGTAGTCGTGTAAAGTGGTTATGCTCTAGTTAGAGGAAGTAAGGATGGGTTCTGCACTGCCTAGAAGGACATGTCACAGAGTGTTTTGTGTGGGAGACAGGATTTTAGGGTTTCGGTTTTTTCACTTGTTCCACCATTGCCAAAAATTCACAGACTATGCATTTCATGTTTTCTAAGTGACTTAAGTAGTGGTTACACTGTGGGCATGTATGACTCAGGACAGATACACATGATGGCAGTGGGATTGGCCTGTGATGTCCAAGGGTCCCCAGTGGGAAAGGCAATACCTGTTATCCATGCTGTTCTGATGCAGAGGACGTGGGCATAATGAAACCAGACCGCCAGTTTCGAGGTATTGTCCACAAGGAGAACGTATATGAGGATCGAGGTCACTGATGCACCAGAGGAAAGGTGACTCCCTCAAGGAAACGCGCAGCAAGGGAAACAAGCCTGCACAGGACCTCTGCAACTATTCATGATGCACAAGATATCCGTGAAGCCTGCCAACAACAGCCTTGATTACTACTGTGCTTACCAATGGTTTGCACTGAGAGGCAGTGAGAAGGGCAGCAAAGACCCCACTTACTAGAGCCACTGCAGGTCACTGCAAAATTCTAGGAAGATGACATGGTTTTACCAAACAGCACTTGTTTCACTGGCCTTGAAGCTCACCTTCACCAGAGACAACAAACTCCATGGCAAAGGAAGCCAGGAAACTTGTCTGTGAGGGACCTTTGCAATGTCTGCAACATAAGACTACAATGAGTTGTTCAAGACAGCTGCCCTGCATATAAAACTCACGTGGGTTCATGTGACAGAGCTCTTCCACTGACCTCTCTTCTAGAAGACATCAATCTACCTTCTCTGTCATCTTGCCACAGAAAACCAGAGGAAAAGCAAGCACTGACCTGGGAGGAGACTTAAGTGGCAGCAACAAGAAAAGTTTCCATATTGCCACACTGACACTGTTGGTGATACCCTTTTGCTTTCATCATGATGCCATCTGTAGATGACAAGACAACACCCTGCCTGCAACAGAGACCTATACCATGCAGAGACAAAGACCTGGATCATACCTCTTGAATTATGAACCCACTGTGAGAGGAAGTAGTTTTTCTGAACCAGTCAGCATCTGCCCTCCACAGAAGTTATTACAGGATTCCTTACATTGTTTTCTGCACAAAAACAATGTCAAAAACCAATTACAACTGTCGGCACAGGCATATTCTTTCTAATGACCTGACATTATACAACCCAAAAATGCACCTCAGTTTCATGCTGCATGCCAAAGAGGTGCATTGTTAACCAATGACTCTTGACCACAAGACTCTTCTGATGCTGTGAAGTCATCTGTCCACCTTACTCGGGCAGCTGAAAAGGGACACTACTATACCTCAGATACTCGGAAGAATGTCCAGCACAACTCACTTATAGATTCACAACAGCCTCATATATGTCATATAATAATGACATTGTTATCTAAGTACCTTTTACCATATTTTAGGTGTGTAAAGGTAAAAAAACAAATGAAAGTATTTTTTCAAAACATCTGTGGTAAGTAACACAGTTGCAGACGTCTTTAAAACACACAAGCAAAGATATGACAGGAAAACCACACTTAACCTACTTAGACTGAGATTAAATCAGGAAGGACTCTCTTCCCCTGATACAAAAATCAGTTGCTGGGGTTTAACTTTCAGCATACCTTATGACTCAGGTTGCATCCATTAGCAGAAAACACACCTTCAGGAGACAACACATCTATCGCAGAGCATTAGCATTCCACTGGTGTCCCTACTTGTGCTCTTTTGGCTACTGCTAATGCTCGTGGCTGGCTAAATGCATTTCTGCTGACATAGTTTCTCTTCTCACAAATTCATGAACAGGAAAGAAAATAATAATAATATAGAATAATATAGAAATAATATAAATAATATAGAAATTATTTAAGATTAACAGAGTACTAACAGGGAAAAATGAATGTGCAGGACCAAATTCTCCATTCAAAGAAACCTATGGAGATTTTCTGAAGTTTGTGTTAGTCCCACATGTTAGTCCCACATCAGGATTTGGTACATGCTAAGTACAACTCATCAAACATGTCCAACAGTGCTATTCTGTGCACAGAATGCACATGTAGAGTCCCTCACTTGTGAAAATTATAAATCACTTTTTTTATAATATAAAATAGCATAACTAGTAATGTTTCAATTAAATTTTTTTCAAATCATGGAATTATTTTATAATTATAAAACAGTAATTGTTTTGCCATCATGTTTTTCTTTATGTACAGGATTCTGCATCTTTCCCTTGATTCAGCAAAAAGCTTGAGCAGTACAACACATAAAAGCTTGTGTCCCTGATCCAGAAATCTGCCTCATTAATATTGCAGAAGTTCTTCATATGTAAGTCTTATTTGTGAATGTAAAAAATAAGGAAACCCCAAAATTATATATGTAACATCTTTCTCTTTAAAAAAGGACTACGCAGAGGTAAAAGAACTGTACAAAACCATAAGGCAGACTGTGGGTGGACAAAAGTAATAAACTCAAGGATATATTTTCTTTAATGTGTTTACTAAAAATATTTTGTATACCTTCATGATAATGTTTTAAATTATGTATACATACACATACACTATACAAATATATAAACTGGTCCTGCTGCTGAAGGAAATTTTATAACTATATACACATCTCTACAGATTAAATGCCTTGGTATGCAAGCAGCCAAGAGCACTGTCAGTTGCCAGTAACTTCAAGATGTCATCCTATTGACTTTGATAATTTTTGGATCTGTTGGCTCATATTTTGGCAAATCTATATGCAAAAAAGTCCTGCCTTACCATTCCTTCCAGGAACCAATCAATAGTCTAACGTGGTTATGATCACCTCAACATGCAGCAGCACCAAATATGGTCCACATATGCACCTAATATATCCAAGTCTGTTTTCAGTTTAAAGCAAAACCCCACAATTTTCATTAAAAGTAAATCCATTTTATATCCTGTGTTCTGATACCGAAACACAAAGACCAACAAATCCCACTTCATGTTTCTAAGCAAGTTTTTCTTGTTCCGAAATACGGCATTCTCTCTCATCATAGTTTTCCTAGCCTCTATCACTCCATGTTGATCTATTTTGGTCAGCAAAAGATCTATGGCAGACAAGGCATCAAACAGAAGTCTTTGCCAGTTCTCCGGTGCCCTGATAACAAGAAATGCTATTAAACAATATTTCTAGAAAAGAATAGTAGCAAAAGGGAGAAAAACTCTTAAGGAATGATACCAAATGGCATCTCATGCCAGCCTGCCTTACTGAGGGCTGCTCCTGTTGTTTGGCTTTGCAAAGCACTCAGCATTTTGACTTGGATCCAGCAAAGCAATTCTGCATTTCCCATGTCTCTCCACCACTGACTTGCAGGGAGCTATTTGCACACATGAAGACAAACCTACACTTCATATTTTTTGGGTCAGGATCAAGGCACCAATCACCTTTCTGGATCCTTGTTTTGTTATGAGAATTGGTTAAAATAAGCTAAAAAAATAAATCTTAGAAGTGTGAGCTTTAGAAAGCCTCAAGACCCAGGAACATTCCTAAAATAATTTGCATTCCACAGCAGCAGGGCAAAACCATTTCCATTTCAATGAGCTTGTGGAGAGGACTCTGGTCTACTGGCTGAAACTCAGGACTGAACCCTGGCATAAAATAAACACCAAACCCACTTATAGAAGGTGACGTGAGAAAGCACTTTTTCCTGTTCTCCCTCAATACATTGGCTAAACTCTTTACTTCAGACCTGCATCCCAACACTCATTTCAAGATAGGCACTTCCACTCCTCTCTGCTGGACAGGGGCTGGTTGGCAGGGGGTTTTCCTGTCCCTTTCCTGCATCATCCTCAAGCAGCTGTCCCCAAAGAGTTCCACAAATATTTGGCAAAAACCTTGGGTTTAACACTTGCTCTTTTCACGAGCTTTATACAAATAAAACACACTAGCAGCCACAAACTTTCCAAAGTGGTGAGCTAAACCCACAGTGAAGACAGACAGACAGACAAGTTCCCACATGGTGCAACAGTAACTCCTGTGACCAGAGTGGGGGAAACACATTCAGCCAGTACTTCAGCCAGTACATCAGTTAACTTTAGGAAATCATAAAAACAGATTTGTCATGTAGAAGCCTACACCTTACCTCACACATCTTGCTTAGTAATCGAAAATCTTCCAGCCTCAGATGCTCACAAACTTGCACTTACCTACAGCATCACCCAGACACATCCTAAGCACTACTGCAATAATGTAAATTTGCCGATAAATACTTTTATTCAATTTGGTCAAATTCCACTTCTCAATTTTGCTCACTCTCACACACATTTAGCAGCTTTAAATTTAAATGCTGTGAAATTACTACTCTATTCAGAAACATGTAAAGAATTTTTACCAAAAAAAACGATTTCAGGTCAAGAATATTGGTATTTTTCAGGCATTTTAGATGCAGCAGGTGATCTTAACAGTGATTTCAACAGGTTTAGCAGCTTGGCCTCTTTAGCTGCTTCATAAAAGCTAGATGTCTCTATACATAAATTAGGTATCAAAACGTAATTAATGCTCTTCCACAATATGCCTCGCTGTTTGTTACCAGTGTCTCAGCTGGAAAAAATGTTTTCCTTTTTCTGTCCACTCCTATAGGCCTCAGAGACTTGCTTGAGCTATCTGAAGGAAGCAATGATAACACTAAAACATCCTTATAACTCTAAACGAAGTTTCCACTAAGAACTTAATATTCAAGGCAGAGAGACAGCAGTAACTGATTACTTTAATTAAATGCCACAAGCCTTAAACTGGACAACAGCTGCCTGTCACATCCCTCCATTTGTTTCCTTCAACCTGCACACCTGGATTTTCTGCCAACAGCAGCTGGATCTGTCAACGGCAAACTCTGCAGCAATCCCATCTATAATATCCCTTCACTTTTGTTCACACGTGTGGACTCGCTGGAGCGGGATGCTGCATGAAAAATGCAACCAACCACTTCATACGCTACAGAGGCAAGGGGCAATTATTAGAACTAATTTACTGAAACTGGCCATCACACTAATTTTAAGGGGCTAATTCTGTTGGAACTAAACTGTAACTTGAGGAGTGATTCCTTATTGCATTTGCTTAAAGGGTATGTTAGTTTCACTGGTTATATTTTCATAGTAGTGCTTAGAATGCCTATGGTGCCCAAATCTAAAAATATCCAAATACTCCAAAAATTGTATATATGCCTGATTAATGAAAGTTGCACATTCCCAACTACTATTTAGCTGTTTTCTTAGTTCTTCCTTTGGTTATCAAGCCCTATGATGACTCCAAAATTCCACAAATTGTGACTTGCAGATTGTTGATGAATAAAAGCAGATATGCAGGCCATTATGCATGAATACAAGCAGATGTAGACCACTCATATTCAGCACAGTAACCTTTCTCAGATAAAGGAGAGACAAAATGTTGCTCCCCACTGTCAACTCAAGATCAATTGAACCTCTTGTTCTCCCGTACTGATAGCTCGTAACACAGAGTTATAACTGCAGGTTTGGACTGAAAGACGCCTCAGTAACTGTAAGGCATACAAACTTTTTTGGGATTCTCTGTCACTTCTTGCACATTACTCAAACAAGAAGCCAAAAAAAATGCAGCATTACATGCACAGTGTTCATGCTTGCGTAAAATTTCAACCTGCACAGCAGTGTTGTTCTACCAAACAAAACTGAAATTTGAATAAATTAAAGGAGACTGTCTTTTCTCTATGTAAACTTCTTTTCTTCAGTGAAGGAGAATGCCAAAGGAAGAGTTCAGCCACTACTTCCAGAGAATAAGAAACAACTTAGAAAAAAGTAACCGGTAACTCCCCTATCAATACCAAATAAATAGAGTGAAATATGGTCCACCATGGATTAATGAATGCAAAGTGCAGGGAGATATAAAATATACCCTCTATTTCAGCAGTTCAGCATTTTTATTGTAGTCACTTGTCTGTATGCCAATTTTTCAGAGACAGCCTTGGAACCCAATTAACTTCTACCAGCAGAGGCAAAGAACACATTTAAAAGTTATCCTGATATAGAAAAACTTGTTACAATAATGTAAAAAAAAGAAAAAGTGATCTCTCACCTTTTAATAAAAGGTCACAAAAAGGTCATTTTGTCTGTATTTCTTCACTCAGTTGAATGACTTCTTCAACTCTGATATTTGAAACATCCATTCAGTATGGTTCTGTGACTTAATGAAAAACAACCCTAAAAAACTCGTATGTTTGGCATTTGCATCCCAAGTTACCAGAAAGTTGGTTTCATAATTTTTAAAAACCTACATAAATATATTCTGTCAGATGTTTATATGGAATGTGAGGTCTGCAAGTGGAAGAACTTAGGGTTATCTAACAGTGTTCACTATCCAATACTTGGATGGTTTCTGTCAACAATTACTGAAGTGTAATTTACTTGTCACACTAAGACATTCTAGTCTCCAACATTTACTACAATCTTAACAGATTTCTAATAAATGATCACTAATGATTTGCCAACCAGATTCATATCAGAAGAATTCGTATGATTCAAGAGCCAGTGGCTCTGCTGGGACAAACTGAAAGCAGAGATCACACTCTCCACAAAGACGCCATTTGAAGCTGTTCTGTAAACTCCACAGATTCAGCTTTTGAAGAATATCCTTGTCAAAATAAATTATATTAAAATTACAATGTAATGCAATTTCAGATTCTGAAATCCAAATATATAATTAGAAGTATGACAGCCACCTTAATATTTAAAAAGATGTGCATCAATTTTTGCTATCAGGCTGTAATTTAATATTTAAAATTATAACCTGACTATGGGTTTTTCTAAATTAGATGATTATTTAATTAATTTATAAAATAATCACTGACCACAAAGACAATTTAGAGCCTTACATAGTCTAAAAACTCAGTGAATTTGAAAAGTAAAAATTTTTAAAGTAATATATCCTGCTAATATTTTTACAGATCAAAAAAGACCCTCATTCTACATTGTTGCCAACTATTTTGTGAACTGCTTTTTTGATCTGGGTAAAAAACATTTTAAATAATCTCATTTTTATTCTCTATTTTCTATTAGTTAAAGAAGCCTATACTCATTTTTGTAATGTGTTACAATTATTTTACAATGCTGAGATTTTTAATGTTGATGAAAGTAGTATGAAAAACAGAAAAAATCTGATAATTTTGTTTTTCTTAACCAAGTCACTTTGATGACTTCTAACATCCTCTTATACACTCTGTAACTCAGATTTTCATCTTTGCTAGAAATCCAGAAATCTGTAAATGTTTGCCTGCATTGGTGCTGAACCCTCAAAGATTTGAAATGTTCTGAGACTCAGATTTTAACACTGACAAATCACTGAAACTGTAAGAACAATTTAGAGGGGAAAAAAAGCACTTCAACTCTTATCTTTTCTTTTAGAATAAGATAAAGAGGGAAAACCAATTTACTCTCCCATTTGTCCTTGTTTTGTTTTCTTCCTTGTCAATCTCTCTGGTTTGGTCAGGGCAGCCTTTCTTCATTTTATTCAATAAATGCTTGAAAACTAGGATACATTTTTATTAGCCAAAAACCTCCACATACCTTAGCAGACTCAAAGAAAAATCTGTATAGCAAATTCATCCATTAAAAAGGGAGATGACTCCTTCTATCACTTACACTAAGAGTATTTTAGAGAAGAACAGCATGTAAATGTGCACAGGTCAAGTAAAGATGATTTCCAAGCCTAAAAATTATTCCTGTCACTGGCAGCTGTTATGTGAGAAGTAAAAAGGTCCAGAAGCCTGGGCATGACCAGTGATAAGAATATCATTACGATCCATCTGCAACCACCAAGAGACACAAAATGCCTCTGCAATCTTTTGTTCTAAGCAAAATTAAAATTCCAAAGCAACAGGTTTTCAAATCAGGACATAGTGCGTGTCACCATACAAACACCTCCCTGACCCCCCGCAGTGGGTTCATATAAGGGCAAGCTGAGAATACCTTTCAGTATTTCAGTATCACAGATTTTATGGTACATGTGTTTGCTTTACCTGTGTAGGTACTTGCTTTGTGGGGAAAGGAGTGTTAGGTTTGTAAAAACAAGTGAGTCATGAACAAGTCAAAATATTTCCAGTAAACTTATTTTTGCTTGAATACACTGAGTTAACTGAAACCAAAACATTTGGCAGAAATGTATCAGTTTCACTGCTTGTGATGAATCAGTGATGTAGGCTGTGTTACATTTCACTGAAATTGTTAGTTACAGAATCACGAAGTCACAGAATCAATAGGGTTGGAAAAGACCTTTGATATCAACAAGTCCAACACGACTGAACACCACCATGTCAAACAGACCACAGCACTAAGTGCCACATCCAATATTTTCTTAAACACCTCCAGTGACAGTGACTCTACCACCTTCCTGGGCAACCCATTCCAATGTCTAATCACCGCTTCTGTGAAGAAATTCTTCCAAATGTGCACCCTAAACCTCCTCTGGCACAGCTTAAGACTGTGTCCTCTTGTCCTGTTATTAGTTGTCTCAGAGAAGAGACCAACCTCTACCTGGCTACAACCTCCTTTCATGTAGTTGTAGAGAGTGAAGAGGTCTCCCGAGTCTCCTCTTCCCCAGGCTAAACACCACCAGCTTCCTCAGCTGCTCCTCATAAGACTTGTGCTCCAGACCCTTCACCAGCTATATTGCCCTTCTCTGGACAATCAGAGTTTCATTCTCCTTCATCTGGGATCTAACAGCTTTCTTCCAGCTGTGGAAATCCTCACCTTACACGATTTTTCTTATTTTCATTAGCATCTACCACTAAAGACTAAGAACATCTAACACTGAGTGATCTCTTGATCTCCTTCAAGTGCCTAGCACCACTGGAATAAGGAAGGGCTAGCTGGCTGCCACATTCACAAGAAGTAAATGATGTTTCTACTCAGGATACCTCATCTGCTAGTTTTCAAATGTCTCTTTCAATGAAAGAGGGAGGAGTGGTTTTATTATAGTGCATTTGGACTCATTCTGCCAGTAACCCTGGTCTTTTCTTGGAAGTGCCCTTAAAACACAAAAATATAATGTTAAAAAATAGTGTTTCAGATGGCAAATCACCTGTTACTGTTTGACTGGGAGAGATATTAAGTCACTTGTTTAGTTAATAAGTACAATTGCTGAGATATATCTAAGTGCAGTTGAAGCAGAAAAGCATTATGTCACATCTTAGTTTATCTTAATCACTTTAAAAGGGTTTAATGTCTTTTCCTTACTCAGTGAGGCAGGTGAGCCATGTCTCCCAGCACACACACACAAAAAAAACAGAAGCCAGAAAGCATCCCAGATGTCCCAGAGCATTTCAAAGTTTGCCTCTGTGCACAGAAAGTTGAGCTGGTTGCTAAGACTAAATGAAAATTGAATTAAAATAGAACTTATAATGACCAAACAAATCTCTGGGGGTTTTGTACTCTTCTCCCATTTAAAAGTTTCTCTTTTGTTACTTCAATCCAACTTCAGTTATGTTTTTAATAACTTCTTTCTTTTAGCTAATACTTTCCATCATTTTTTCGCTTTTGTTCACCACCTCTTTCCAGATCTTTGTTCAGCATCACTACTTCTCTTCCTTTCATATTCCTCTTGGTTCTCTGCATGGCATATATGGGACAATGACTCTAGAGACAATTTCACCTGGCAAAGGTGGAGTATCCACCTCTTTGCTATGCCTTAACTAGTGCGTCACTGGCCCTTTCACTGCTTACTATTGCACTTGGTGTCTTCTTTGGGTGTCAGTCTGTTAAGGCACTGCCAAAACAGAATTTTCATGCCATATAAACCACTGGTTTATTGCTCAGTCTTGTAGCACTTTTATTGTAATCTTTTAAAAAGCCATATTGATTTTAAAGTTACTTATTTCTGTAGGACGGGACAAACCAAGCTGTTGATCACATTATACAGGCTGCAGTGATTGAAATAAAAGATTTAGATTCCAGCTAAAGTAAACCAACAAAATTGCAGGGACAGTTTATGACCAAAAGAATCACATGGGACTCTTGCTATTGCATCTCTCTCTAAAAGATACATGTGACCCTCCTGTAGAAGATATCTTTGCTTATCCCCAAGAGTCCCTCAACATCATTCATAGCAACAGGCACCTGGAAACAAGAAACTGAGTGAAGGAGCAAAGTTTAATATTGCTCAATGCACTACATTTGCTTGCTGTTGTTATATGTTAGCACAGGTTAGATACTGCTACACTAGTATTTTCCTACGTGCACTCTACCTGCTGCTATTCTGCATTTGCTGCCAATGCATTTTCTGCTACAGTTATTCAGATGATCATTTGATGATCTAAGTTTGACAAGGGACCTCTCAATTGCATAAACCCAGCAAATGTACTAATCTGTGGATGAACCTTGCCATTCTGGAGTGACTAGAGCTCCTGAAGTGGCAGCACATGACTTCCTCCAACACGGTTAGCACCACTGTGAAGACAAAGCATGGTGACATCTGTGCAATGAACATGGTGAGAAGTTCCACAAGGTGTGTCTGGGTCAGGTAGGTCATCTGAACACCCCTCAGCACACACAGAGCTGTCATTTAGCACTAAAACACCTCTAAGTGCAACATGCAGGTCTGGGCAGCCACCAGATGAACTACCTCAAGCATAAGCACAGGAGCTTCTTGGACAGGACCCCCACTGCCCCATGTAAGGCAAAAGGAATAGTATCACTCAAGACACCCAAGAGATTAATGCTCTCCTATTATATCCCAACATACAAAGGAGACAATTCCCCTGCTCCCAAGATACACAGAAAATAGGCAATGATGAAGCATCCTCCTAGGACAGACCCTCTTCCACCTCCCTCAGGGCAGGGGAGGAGAAGACATAGGAGACAACAACTGGGACATGGAATGCCATATTACACAGGGCATTATACATCCCATCCCAGCAATTGGGCTGGGATGAACATCAGCACTTACTCTCTGACCCCTCTGGGTCAGACAGAGCTGTGAGGTCTTTTTCTCCATTACTTAGTCATTGGAGACGAAGGACTTTGTGCCACTCACAGCAGGCCATGGTAATATTCCTGAGATACTCCTTATATCTTCCTTTATACTCTTAAGATAAAATGCACACAGTTCTTCTACACAGCTACTTTTTCAGGCTTTTCACTGATACTAACAAGAACTACAGTTTTCATCTATAGTTGTTTATTATCTTCAAGAATTTGTTAGATGAATCTTTCTACACTTAAAACTCGAGGCCCTCCAGAGGAAAAACTTACAACAAAGAAGAATGTTTTATTACCAACCCAGCACAACTGAGTTTAATTTAAACTCTTTTACGACCTACCACAAGGACTAGAAATGCATGCTTTTCTGCATTTTATTCCAACTGCAGTTTTTTGGGATTTAAGCAAGGGAATATACAGCATCAGTTTTCAGGGACGCACTTTGAAAAATCACGGAATCTGAATCAGAGAAAACACTGTGAGGTAATCAGTGTGATCAAGTTATCTCTCCAACTCATTAGAATTAAAAATCAATGCTTTATGGCACAATCTCTATTGTATCATGATTCCAGCTTGCAATGATAGGTAGTTAATATTATTTTGGAAGCTTAAATTTTGCTATCTCAAGTTGTTTGTGAAACAGCTTCTCCTAAAATAGTGCCCTAGATGCAGGAAGGAGAAAGATAAAAGCAGATCTACTCTGTCTTCTAAGAGAGAACTAGTTTACAAAGGCATCCTTGATCTGATTTAACACTGCAACTCATGCCATTGTACAAAAGATCAATCAGGACAAGAAGAAAAAGCAAGAAAAAAGAGGAAATACGAGAAGCATACAGACAGTAAAGTCCACTGGAATGAACTGCCACTTCTATATTGTCATGTTAGAGACATCTGAAATCCAAAATACTCTTTCACATCAAACTGCAAATGGCCCACATACAGAAGAATGCGTTGGAAGACAGAGATAAGTCACCAAAAAAGCAAAGCTAGAAGCAAAATATTTATTTGATTATCCTCAGGATATGTGTGGGATTACATTTTATGATCAACTTCCAAGACTTTCCCATATAGAATTCAAGTCAACTGACCTTCTTTCTGTCCTAACTCTTGTTATTTCCTGCTAGTTATCACAAAATAGCAGTATCCTTGGCATCATTTAAAGAGATTTCCTACTTCTTTCCACACACGCAAGAGAAGAACAAACAGTCTCTTCTGGGTTTAATGACAATTAAAAGATGTGGCCGCTTGTACGGTGGCACGGGCTTAAGCAGAAATGTGTGACTGCTGTTCCCTTGGTGTTTGAAGCAGTCTTGTTTGCTTCCCGCTTATCTTTGAAAGCAGGAACATCTTAAAATAAAAGCACAGCCGGGCCAGTAGGGAACTAGCTGGCAGTGCTCTGGTTCTGAAAACATCTTGTGTGTCGGATTGCTCTTACACTAGTTAGATTTGTAAAGTCAGGTGAAACTTTTAACACCAGCACTGACTTTCTTAAGTGCAGTGCGTGTATTTAGTTATGGGCAGGGTAGGGGTTGATGTTTTTTGGGTTTTAATCATCGGTCAAGAAATTAGGAGCCTGAGGGAGAGGGACAGCAGCTCAGGTCCCAGGCATGCAACACATTGCAGATTAAGTGTATCTCAATAGTCATGGGGAAGGGAATTATCTTATGATGTTTACTTTCCACTGAGCCCTGGCAGAAGGGCAGACAGAGAGGGAATACATGCATGTGCTCACAGAGCTCCACAAGAAGAAGATTCTCACTGCAGAGAAAATTACAGAATTGAAGGAAAATAGAAGTTATTGTCTTTAATTAGGGAGCATGAATCTGTGACCTGCAAGTGTCCAGCTTAAAAGAAAGTCTACCCACAAGTAATGCATAATAACTCTTCATTTTTATCTTTTAAAAATGAGCAATTTTAAATAAATTTGAAGATGTCAAATCAAGGCTTCAACCTGGTTAAATTTAGAGAATGAACTAGATGATTAAATGGCCCCCTTTAAGAAATAATTATTTATTTTCCTGTGGTTATGTACGTTTTCTATCAAACTCTTCAAACCTCCCACTACTGTTCTTACTCTGATGCACAGGTCCAGATCTCTACAGTCCTAATCTTATTTCTAGCTTTTATTCCCACTATTACACAAATAATCCTATTATCAATTTTTAGCATCTGCATGATCAGAACAATCAGGCCCTATTCACATGTCAGAGCACTAAACAATTCAAAATGTGGTTACGCAGTTGTATTACTCCAGGATCTATACCCACTCCCACTAGGTTTGCAAATGAGATTTTGACTGCTTTAACTTACAGTTCAGGGCAACTAAGTGCACACTAATGGTGGAAAATATATTGCACATACAGTGGCACCATAGCAGCAAACATGCACAGCATCAAGTAATAGTGACACAGTTTGTCACTGATCCTGTCACCGTACCTATACCTCTGTCTAGCAGAGCTACTCTTGTTCCACCCAGAGCCACCTGCCCCCTACCAGTCCCATTTTGCCTTGCACAGTATGACCACTCCCCATGCAAAGAGGCAGAGCAGTGCTCTGTGCGCTGCTTCTTCAGACCAACAACAGAGACAGGAAGGACCCGTGAAGGGAAATTCCCAGTGACACCATCTTTATTCCTCCTCAGTGAAGGGTCAGAGCACAACAGAAATGTTGCACATTACAGGATCAGTGGTGTACTGCAGACTGCACGACAAAAAAGAGATGTTCTTTCTGGAGAAGCTGCAAAGTCAGGACAGGACTGATTGACACTTTGTGCTGCTGTATGTGATTAGGTATCCAAGACTAAACAGACAGATTTTCTGCTAAGCACTGGGATAACCAATAATAAGGTGCACATGCTGATGTAATTTTACAACTGCAAAACCAAGATGTGAGGGCTCAGATTGGGAGTCTCTTCCTCATTTTGTCAGAGCCAGATTTGCTGATCTCCTGGTAATAATGCCAAGCACATCCTCTCCTACTGCTTCTTGGAAAGCAAACATCTGTATCATTTGTATTTATTAAAGAAGATCCTCATCAAGGTGATATGAATAATCCTACATGTTGAACAAAGTAGCCACAAACAAATACATATGTAGATATATGATGTTTCCAAAAGCATAGCTTGGATTCTGTCCTATACAGTCTTTTATAAATAAAAAATATGAGCTGAGGTGGGAAGATTATGTTTAAATTCACATTTTAAAGACAGTTACTACTTTGTGCTCTTCATCAACTACTTCAAATATATTCTACAGAAGTAGGTAGCCTTACTGGCCCTCCTTTGTAAGGAAAATATACGGGTTATGCTCACGTCAGACAGAGAAAGCAACAGTCCTCAGAGAAGAGTATGGCTGTCCCAAATTCACCTTTCTATTAAATGAACTGTCATTTGACTAAGGGACACAGACTCTTAACAGGGAAATAAAAAACAACTGAAAGTTAAATTTTAACCAAGTTACGTACTTTAGGAAAAGAAAAAACAACACAAATCATATAATGTGGTAAATCCCTCTTCCCTATAGAAAACAAAACAAAACAAAAAAAAGTAGTGCATCCCATAGGAGTCAATGACAGCTCAAGGCTTGACCTCAGTAAGCTGTCAGCCTGCTGAAGAGAGATGAAAACCTGATGCAAAACATGCTGCTGCTCCTTTTGTCGGCGGGGATTTTGATGAAGTCGTCGACACCCCTGTGCGAGCGGCGGGCGCACCTTCGGGCCCGCAGATGTTTTCCCACGCGGGACCAAACCTCTCGGACCACGACCCAAGTCTCTCGTCACGGGGGTGCCACGGGCAGATGCGGATCACGGCACCGCCCGCTGCCCCACGCTCTGCCCTGAGAGCCCCGGGAGGGGCTGGAGAGCGGCGCGAAGGAAAGATAGGGAGATGTCCGTCGTCCCCCCGCCCCAGTCCCGGGTCCTGCCGCCCTTCAGAGCCCGAAGGCAAGAGGGGCCGGGGCTGGCGCCCGTCCCGGGGCTCCGATGCGGGGCGCTGCGGGCGGACAAGCGGGAGAGCCTGCGCGGCGGCCGGGCCGTGGGGAAAGTCGAAGGGGGAGAAGCGGAAAATAAGTAAGTAAAGACGAAACTCTCCTCCTGAAGGGGGACACACTGCGGCACAGTTCGCTTTCCTGCGGCGGCAGGCGGCCCGCCCGCTCCGACACCCCCGGTGCTCGGCGCCCGCCCGCCGGTGCCCCGCCCGGAGCGCGTCCCCCGCTCCCCGAGCGCCCCGGCCCCGCTGCGGGGCGGCGGAGCGCCCCCGGCCCGGTGGGCAGGTGGCCCCGGCCCCTGGCGCTCGGCGGGGTGGCGGCGCGCCGGGCGTGACGGGTGAGCGGCGGTGTCGGCCGCCGGCGGGCCGGGCCGTGCCGGGCGGGCGG
>JAWWES010000115.1:52839530-52863554 GCA_035583135.1 Lophotriccus pileatus
TCCTCCGGTCCCCGCGGCGGTGCCCGGCCCCGGGAGGCGGCTGGCGGCGGGCCGGCGGCGGGCGGGGCGCGGGAGGGCCGGGCCGAGGGGCGGCCGCGCCGCGTCCCCTCCCCGCTCCGCCCCTGCGGGGCAGCGCGGGCCGTGGGGACGAGCACCGAGCGGAGCGCGGAGGCGGGTCCGGGTCCGGGGGTGTCCGAGCGCTCCCTCGGCGGCGGCGCTCCCGGGAAACTTGATGGAAACGGAGTGTGAGTACCGCGGCTGTCCGGCCGCCGATGCCGTCTCTGCTGTGGCCGCACGGAGTTATCCGTACTTGTGAGGATCTACACAACCCACCACCTGCGCTGGTGGTGGTTGTTTACTTCCCAGGAAGGCGTCTCACAGCACTAAGAATGTCCTGCACACACGTACTGATTTTGCTTCCTTCACTTGGGGTTCTGTTGCAGACTCGCACCCCAGCAGGCTGAGGGGCGCGGGAAGGCAGCATGTGCACATCCCCTGAAGCGAACGGTGGCTGTTTCTTCCTGTCCTGTCGCAGGTCATCCCTGGGGAGAGGCTTCCACCACCCAGTTCCTTCAGTCTTGCTTGCTATGGCAAGTTCACATTTAAACATCTCTGTGGCCCTCCATAGGAACCCCTCCAATTTTTCAGTGCCTCTTTTGAACTGGGGAAGACCACAGCTGGGGGTCAGTCCTCCAGAAGTGGACCAACAAGTGCCACATAGAGAGAAATGATGGCATCCAGTAGAGATAATTTCAATTTCCAAAGCATGATTGAATCACAATTGCTGTTAAGTCAAAATCCACTGTCAGGTCGTTTTTAACAGCATGTGTTATCTACATAGTGGCTACAAGATCCGGCTAGGACTCTCACACATAAAAGTAATCTATTGAGGCAGTTGCAAACATTGTACCAGCCTCTCAGCCAGACTTTTTGCCAGAAATCACAAACTCCATGGCAGTCAGCAGCATGGGATATGCCACCACCAGAGTTGCTACAGTTCACTGTTAAATTTATTAACTTAAACTGCCAGTGACAATACACATGTGCTAATATTATCATATTTTAATAACCAAGGCCTGGGCAACTCAAGAGCACCAAGTGCCTGTAGTGCAGCTGAGGAGGAGGAGTGAGGCAACATAAGGCAGTTTATAATTACAATGATACTGCAATCAAGCAGCATAACAGCTAGACCACTGAAATGTACTCTGGGCCATGTCTATCTTCTAGTCTGTACTAGTAAAGAAACCCTGGCAGACAGAAACCACCCTGAAACAGTTTCATTATTTCATTATGATAGATACTGTCATACTGGTCTAAAGAGGTCTTCTGCAGGAGTGCAGGACAGGACTCCATGGCTGTGTGAACACCAGTGGGCTGTTGCTGTATATTGCTGTTGTTAATACAGCTTCCTCAGGCTCCTGAGCTTGTAGCCATTAAAAATGGATAAAGGAAGGTTCATGTTTAAGATATACATATAAGCAAGCACAATTTCATAAGCGTATTCCTTTTATTTGTTCTCTTTGCAGCATTTTGAAAACCATGATTTCTGCCAGCAGCAAACCTGTCATGAACTTCGGTCTCACCAGAAAGTTCTCAGTGTGCAGTGACAAGTCTGTCAATGTGCAGTGGAGAAATGTGGAGAGTCCAGTGGTCCCAATGTGGTCCATCAGTACCAAAAGGATTCCCAAATTGAATCAGGGTTAGGCAGTAAGTCTCAATGACTTTCCCGCTTCCCAAGAGGATGCTGAAGTAAACAAGGAGGTAAACTGCTGGGCTGGTTGTTGAAGTAATGCTTTGGCTTTTTGCAGAGAAATCGATAGATGAAAATAACATGGATACAGCCATATTGTAAATGGCTGCTTTGAATAAAGCACACAAAGGTAGGCGCACTTCTGCTTAAGGCACTTCTGCTGACAGGCACCCAGCCTGGGCATCACTAGAGGAGGTATTACCTCAACTCCTCTGCTACAATTGGTCCTTTGAACACAGTGCAAGGCCATGAACTTCATGTCTGGTTTCTGGGAGAAAGCACTCAGTCTGCATTCTGGGTCCAGCACCCAGATGTGTTAAGAGTTGCTTATCTAGTTGCTTATTGTCTGGAAAAGATGACTGAATATAGGCAGGGAAATGTACTTTTCCTCCAAACTCATTCAAAGGACAGACTGAAACAGCTCTGCTGAACTTTTTGAAAAGGTTCAGCTCAACCCTAGGGCTGAGACATGGCATGGAAAACACAGCAACTGCAGTTAAAAAGCCCTGAAACCCACAACACTCAGAGAAGTTGTGGATGCCCCATTCCTGGAAGTGTTCAAGGCAAAGCTGGATGGGTCTTCGAGCAACCTGATCTAGTGAAAGATGTCCCTGCCTATGGTGGGGCTGGTTGTTGGATTAGATGATCTTTAAGGCCCCTTCCAACCCAAATGATTCTATGATCTAGAGCAGACTTTGTTGGGTGGCTCAAGTGTTGGCTTCTCATGTTATAAATGAGAGGATTTTGCAAAAGGCTGATGCCTTTGGGGTTTAGCAGAGGGGAGAAGTCCAGAAGGGTGTCATTAGTGCAGGGTGTGCAATGTGCAATAGGCGATATCAGTAATGTGTTTCTACCCATTTCTACAGCCCGACTGCTGTGGGCTGTCCTGCCCTCTAGTGCCTCCAGCGACCGCTCTCTCTCTTCTCTCGGTTTCCCCCCCTCCCAACCCCGTGCGTGCAGCAAATGCATACCCAAGAGCTGCAGACCCCCATGTGCCCCCCGTGCCACCCTGAGTGCAGAGCCGGCCACTCTTCAGCCTTACCTGCCTGCCGAGGACAGCTGCTGCTGCGGACACTGACCCAGCAAGGAAACGGTATTGCTGCAATGTAGCACAGACGTACTTTTGTGAGGGGGACTGCCCACTTGAGGAGTAGGCCTGTGAACAAACACGTGGCAGTGCAGGCACATTCTGTCAGTCATGTCTGGTACTATTTCCAGTAAAACATCAGGAAAGGATGATTACAAAGAAAATCAAGACTGGATTTAGCATGTGACTCCAGCCCATCACCTGGGTTCCAGAAGTCAGGGACTTAATGGGGATTTTGCACTGAGAGAAATTCCTACTGGCAGGTAACTCTTTGAACTTGAAAAGCTGGAGGAACAACTGCTGTTGCTCTATCACCTGTTGATATGCCCATTCAGGTTTGTAAGGAAAGACTAACATGAGTGAAAAACAATTTATCTAATTGCTGTAGTAGCAACCTTTCAAAACAGGGAGAGTAAGGAAATTTTGTTCCAAGAACATTATCAAAGCACTTGCAAAGGTTATTATGATGCTCCCAAAGTCCTTCAAGTGCAAGGTGCGGGACAACAGTGCTTTTCAACTGTAAATCTCACAGTTTTTTGATGGACTGGATTATGCATAAGGGGATAGTATTTCCCTGCCATTCATTGCACTAGTAACTTATCTCAATTCTTACAGCTTGAAATCAACAATGCCACATATGGAAAATATGTTTTAATGCTTTACTGTTGCTTAGGTTCCTCTTCCAGCGTGGGTAGGTCACAATACTTGTAAATAGAGAGGAATTCATTTCTTCTTTCTGAGCTATTCATCTCCATTTACTTGATGACTTGCCTGTTTGTTACTCAGTTTCCAAATCCTCTGTTCATGCTTGATCTGATTCTTCCAACTGGGATGAGATGGGATCTGAAAGCCGTTCCTCAGCAACAGGTTGGTCAGTCTCTTCTTTCTCTGTGACTAGTTGGTCAGCAGCATCTGTTGGCCTGGGCTCTTGAGCAGGTGCTTCTGTCTGATCAGGCAGAGGCTGACAGCTAAATGCATCTAAGCGTTTTTCAACCACTGTACGAATCAAGGCTGAAACAGAGAAAGACACCATTAACAAACATGGAGGAAACTCCCTATAATTTAACATCTTTTATATATTACAGACCTGTAACTTTTAAACAGGGAAAGAACCCTGAAGTAACACTAAGAAATGAAAGAATATTTAAGTGAGACAAAACTATCCCTGCTGCTGTAGCCAAATGATTGATTTACACTCGAAGCAGTGATTTGAAAAGGGTGCACTTGGGTATTTTTGTTGATTTCCTCACATTTGCTTCTCACTCCCAGAGCAGGTCACCCCATCAAGAACAAGGACTAGCCAGGCTACACACCAGGCAATGCTTTGGGCCATCTTCATTCAAATAGGTTAAAAATGGATCATTAGAGACTTTTCCCATGTTTCTGCTTAAGAGGGGAAAGAAGCCATGAACTATCTCAGCTGAGGCTGTGTCTGCCTCTACAAAATTTGTTCCTTTTGGAGAGATGATGTTTACTCAACAGTGGGTGATTGGGTATAAGTCAGGAAATACAGAGGGTAAATAGCAAAATGGGCTGCTAACATTACTTATTGGCCAGCCCCAAGTGCTCTGTATATCTCAGAACTGGAGGAAGAATATGATATCTGGTTAAACAATTAAACAGATTTAACAGGAATATGATAGATGTTCTCATCAACAGTGTATCCTGCAGCAACATTATCCTAAGGATGTTTCAATTCAGTAGTCACATACAATATATTTTTTCTTAAAAGAAATTTCCTTCCACTCCTGAAGAGGTACATGAAGAAGTGATCCTTGAATGTACATACTGGCACATATATCAGGATAAAATACCTAACAGACCAACTGTAATTGTCCAATTCATACTATATTTTAACAAATAAAATTCAGGGTCCCAGGTAAACTGAAAATAAACCCAAAGGAAGCAAACTCAATTTTAATTCAAACCCAAAATCCCAGCAAGAGGAAAACTATAGGAATGAAGAAGATGTAATGCAAGTGTAAAAAGCGGTTTGATCTAGGAGCACCCCCGTGGGTACACGTACATCGTAATTTTGTGTTTCTACACAAGAGGGAGTTCAGATTGTTCAGGTGTTTCAACTACAGCCTCTGAAGATTGAGTAATAAAAGAACCCAATACTTAGTTTGAACTAGCCCAAAAAACACTGATATTTCAATCTATTTCAGAAGCAAGGACATGGTTATTGACTATAGCAGGAGGTAAGCCCTTCTTTCGATGGAAAATGTTGGTCACCTCACTTCTCAGCCAACCATGGCCTGTGATTATCCTCCTTTCATGTAGGAGTGCTGGGAGCTTACACAAACAAATTAAGAGACTTTCATGGTATTCATGCACACAGGATGGGCTTTTCTGTTCCCACTGGCACAATCAGGCACACTACAGAGAGCATAACAGCAATGGTAGCTGTGTAACACAGAGGAAGTAGAAGCTTTATAGCAGAAAAAAAGATTTGTGTTCTTTAACCATTATCTTCCTGACATATGCGTTGTATCTCCCAGCATTAACACATCTCAAACAGTGTAAAGCCAGAAGAGAGTGGACAGTGCAGCATGACTGACACTCCTATTATTTCAGATGAAAATTAGTTACCTAGTTTTATGTAGTAGTAGTATTCCAACAGTAAAACATTTTAATATAGTAAAAAACCAAAAAAATCCTAAACACAAAGAGCCATGACTACTTGGAGTTCTTGCTAGAATGACACCTCCTACCTTAATCCACAGTGATGATATAAATGTGATATTTGTTCTGACCAGGAAAAAAGCAATCAAGAACATCAAGCAGCCCAGATTACATTACAGGAGTTGTGAACTTACAGTCAAGCATTATTCTCCCCAGAACCTTCTTCTGCAGTGTTTCTTCCACTTCTGACATCAACCACGGAAGGAAATGTGTCTCAATATCTGTAAGAATTTAGCAGGAAGAAAGAAAGAGAAAATGCCATTTTATTAAGGATGACTGACAGGACTTGGGGACTGTTTTTCATTTGCTGCAAAAATTAAGGGATGAACCCCCCTGCCAAAAGACACTTGATTGTAAGAGTCAGATGAAATCCCTCAAGTGTTGTTTGGTTTCTTATCTCCAGTCTCTCTTACTGAGGTTCATCATTACGGACTCTGACCAGAGTCCTCTCAACTGCATTTTCAAAGAGGTCTGGCACCCTTGAAAGGCTAGCACAGTTGAGATATACAGTCTTGTGCTGGTGAGATCCAAATAACTATCCTGAACAAGTCAGGAGAATAACATTTCCTGCCTTGCTTTCCAAAGACATTTGGCTTCTGGTCTGCTGAAAGCATTTGTTCCCTCTGACTAAAGAGCTCTTGCTTACCCATGTGTTTCTCAAATCATACTCTTTATATGCTGTGGTCCCAAAGCCTGCCCCGGTTGCAAAATACACTAAGTTTCTGCCTTAACCCCATGACTTATTCTGGAGAGAGTGCAGCTGTTCCCAAGCCATAGTCTGTGACCATGTGGAACCTGGTGAACTGGGGTGCAGCAAGGTAGCCCATGAGAAATGTTGTTGATTCTAAAGGCTTGGAGGTCACTGATGTACAAGTCCAAAATTATTTTCAGGGCCTAATTCTAATTGACTAATTTCTCCCTTGCTCTGTTAATCATTAAAAAATATTCAGAATGACATACTGATTTCTTTGTCTGTTCTATCAAAATACATTTACTTCAATTTGGATATCTCTTTCTCTGTACTGTACCAATCCAAACCACCAATTCTAAAGCAGCTATTTTCATTATCACACTGTCATCTCTTGCTTATTCTTGACTACTTGTATGGATGACCAATAATATTTTTTTGTGTTAAAACTATGAGTTTAGCCACAGATGTAAATTAATAAAGTCTTATGACATTATTCTAAATTATAGGAGAATATGCTATGTTTTATGTCAAGCTTTATATTATTTAGTTCATATATTTTTAAAAAATAAATACAAACCTCTTTCTATAGGGTCATAAAAAAATCCACTGTCATAAAGATTGCTGAAGACTGAGGGAATAAGATCAGCCAGGTAACGCTTGGCAAATGCCCGAGCTGCAATTTTCTCTGTAGTCTCTTTCTGCTTCCGCAGCTTTTCCAAGTGCTCGAGCCTGCGACGTTCCTGTCAAGGCAATTATGCATGTAAAACTTAGAGGCCTTTAGCTGTTACTCCTTTGATCTAGACTTTGAAGAATTATCACAATGCAAGTCTCTTAAATAGCAAAGATAATCAAAACTGCAGATAATCATAGTCTCTACCTGGTATTTGCAGCCTCTACCTTTCACAAAAACTCCTCATATGAAAGAGTGCTTGAAAGCAAGCTTATACTCAATCTATGAAGTATTAAAATACTCAAAAATTACAGAGGAACATATTTCTGTGTTCTGTGGTTCACCTTTTCTGATTTTGAGAAGTCTGTAAAATAAGGACCTCAGAGCTGACCAAATAAAACCCGTCTCTGGTGCCTTAGTATATATTGATCTCATGCCTTCTTGCATTATTATTGCAGATCAAGCTGATCATTTGCCTTAGAATGAGATGAAGTTGGATACTATTTCCTGAACTCTTCAGCTTCTAACCTATTTGATGATTAAAAAAGAATAAAACTCAAATTGGGTCAGAAAAACATTAAAAACCCCAATTATACAAGGCTGATGAGTAGTGAGTAAGACTTGCCTTTTCTGTTTATTCCTATTTACTAAATACTAATAATATAGCATAATACTTGGAGATCTTGAGATGTACATGTAGTGCATACATTGGGTGTGAAAGTCTAGGAGGTGTCTCTGTTACTTTCAAGCACTCTGACTATTCATTTAGCAGTTATTATAATGTGACTGTTTAAGAAACAGCTGCATCAGGTACAGAATAAAAAGCTGTTGGTCTGGCCTCTTGATCAGATATCTGAGTATACCAGTTCACTCAAGCATGACTGCTCCAAATAAACACAACAGTATGATGCTGTTGTATGAGAGCAAGTGGCACAGTGACAGCTCACCAAAATGCTAGGAGGAATATCAAAGTTAACAGTGCACTTTGAGGTATATCCAACTTATCTCACAGCTTGCCATTCAGTACTGGAAATGTTTTTCTTCCTTCTGATGAGCATTCAGACTGTTTTGCTCTTAAGTAGGAAGTCCTACCTTCTCCTCTCTGATTCGCCTGTCCTGCTCTTCCAGGCGCTGTAATTCAGCAAACTCCGCGTTACGCAGCTCTATAAAGGCACGCTGATGTGCCCGCAGATACGCCAGCTCTTCCTCCTCCATGACTTCCAGCAAAGCCTGCTCAACTGTTTTCCCAATAAGCACTTCCAGGATTGGCTTAACTTCAATGTCAAAGTCAAATAACTGAGGATAAGAATCACAGAAACACAGATAAATATCCCTTGGTCACAATTGCTCTCAACAAAGATTGGCAAGGAGAACAGGAGGCTGAAGAAAGCCCTTGTGCTGAAGGCAGGCCAGAGAAGCACAGGTGAGGGGCCAGTGTCAGCTGAGGCAGAAAGAAGCATGAGTGCAGCTGGGTGCTCAGTGATGAGTGGGCTGGAGTGAGATACACACGTCCTATCACTGTTGGGACTGCCAGGGACAAACTGAGCACTCACTTGGACCCTGTTTCTATGTTCCCAACCTGTTCTTGAGCTGGACACATTTTACAGAAGAGAGCATTTATCAGCACTGTAGTTCTTAGCTGAAAGCAGCATAACCAGTGCATATGGAGAAGTATCTTTCTTAATTTGGCATCTAACCTCAAAGTAGACATTAGAGTGTTGGGGTTGGGTTTTGGTTTTTCTTGGTAGTTTGTTTTTTTTTTTTCTCTTCATGTTCTGTGAGGATTAGTTCCTTTCTGTTTCTTCTTCAATTTTGCATCAGAAATGTGTTTTGTATGGGAGACATATTTCAACAGCACTCTGTGGACCTGACTTTGCTTCATACCTCTCCTTCTTCTATTTGAGTGGCTATATCTTTTCCCGTTTTGGCTGGTATGAAGAGTGGAGTAGGTGGTCTGTCCAAAAATTCATCTGTTTGACACTCTCCATCAACCTCTGGTACATAGTCACAAATCTCTTCCAGATACAGTTCTAGAAACAAAAACACATTGAATACTCAAAGCTGGATTCCTTTTATTTTAACTCTCAATGATTGTTGCTGATTCTACAATGTGAATTATATCCAAAGAGTGAAATAAAATGTCTTATAGAAAGTTAAAAAGAAAAAAAAAAAAGGCAGCTCAACCTAAAACATACATCAGTTTGCTGCATAGGCCATCTGATGCTATGCTCCCTGTAATGTCAAGTGCACTTCATGGAAGTGATTCCCAAAAGGGGTAGTTCACTTTAAGCAAAATTTTTTAAACCTCTCAGTTTTAAGCATATATGAAACTTCTCTAATGATACTAATAAAGGAAAGAATAAATTAAGAAGTCTTGACTAAGGTTCAAGAATGTACTCTGAAAACTGCAAAACAGACCTTCTGGGAAATTGTCACTAATTAGACAAGTTTAATAAATACAACTACAAATAAGGGGTTATAATGGAAAGGATTATAGAACCTCTGATTCTAGCATTCTGTGATTTTAAACTTATCCTTGTGTGACTCCACCAACTTCATCATCAATTTAGCCAGTGAATATAGATTAGCAAGCTTTGTTTTCAGATGACTACAAAAAAAGAAATGCCATTTACCTGTCTGCACATAAACGTGCTCTCTGCCTTCCACAGGCTCTGGTGTTCCTGGTCGAATTGGCTCTCTTGCATGCCTTCTCACCGGTGCTCTTTTCTTTGCACCCTTCTGCTTTTGAACCTCAAAGGTACTGGGTTGGGTACCCTGAGCAGGGATGAGGAAGGAAAAGAAACACAAAACAGGATACACTTTGTACTTAGAAATGGTATTTCATTCTTTCTACAGGAAAATGAAGATTGCTGTTTGATTTAAATGCTAGCAATCTAGCATTTTGGATTTATTTTCTGGGTCCCGACTCTAAATTTTTGGTTGACTTAAAGACTGTAGGGCATGAAACTAATAAGATATGCTAGCTGCCTGCAGGCACGTACTAATGGCATCTCACAGTAAGAGCACTCATTTGTTATTTGACAGTGAATATTGTATACAGAAGTTTGCTTTGTGAGATAAAGTATAATAAAACAATATGTTTTTTCTGACAAGTGAGTTTTCAAATTTTGAGAGGTCGAATGGACTTAAGTCCAGTTATCATACTATGAACAGAATTGTTTGCTAAATAAAAATTACAGGACCAATTATTGCTGCTGAAACAAAAGAAACTCATACTACCTTTTAAATTCAGTACTCTGCTTATGATTGAAATGAACACCAGTCTCAAACTTCTTAAACAAAGCTGACATGAAATTCACTCTAAGAAACAGATACTGAACAACACAAGTTATTTAAATGAAGTAGCTTTTAAAAATACAGACTGCTTTAGATTCGTATATGTTGAAATATTCTCTGAAAATAAAGTATTACATTTGGATGGGGTTCTGAGCAACCTGAACCAGTGGAAGATCTCCCTACCTGTGGCAGGGGGTTGGAACCAGATGATCTTTTAAGATCCCTTCCAACCCAAACCATTCTAAGGTTCTATGACTTACTAATATATTGCCTCCTCACAAGCAGCTTTTGCATAATTCTGGACCATTTAGCTCTGCTTCTGTGGTAGGATAAGCCAAAGTCTACCCCAAGACAATTCCCTAGGAGCTGCAATTCTCCCTGATGATACCTTGCATATGATCACAGATTGTGCAGTGATGACTTGTGTTTAGGATCATTACACTTAAAGAAATGGAGAGGCAAAAAAAAGGAATCACGTACTTAATGGGGGGCGGGAATAAATCAGAAGTACATAAGTTCATGTGAAACTGCGTGCTTTAAAGAAGAGCTGGAAACAGTCACAGACGGTGACAATGTGAAACATTTTAAGTAAAATTACAGTTTCGGTAGTTAAAGTTATAAATGAGGAACAGCTTTCCTGACCCTATGACTTTCCAACAAATGATTCACATAAAAAGAAAAACAAAACCAAAAAAACCCAAACTAAAACCAACCAAACAAAAAACCAAACCAAAACAACCCCAAAACACAAAACAAACAAAAAACCAAACCAAACACGCAAAACCTCCACCAAAACCAAACCAAAACAAAAATCAAACCAAACAAAACAAAAAAAACCAAACCATACCTGCGGCAGGAGCCCAATGGCTAAAGCTGGTCCCCTTGCCACTCTGGGGTCGCGCATGATGTTGCCGTAGCACACGGGCTGCTTCTCCCTGCGAGCAGCACAGACAGCGCCGGCTGCAGCGCCGCACAGCGCCCGGAGCGGCTCGGACCGGCCGCAGCCGGCAGCTCCCCCCGAGACAGGGGAAGAAGGACGCCCCGGGAAGGGCGGCGAGGGAGCCGGGATGAGGGGAAAGGCGCGGCGGGCGCGGGGGTAGCGGCACTCACGGCTCGGCGGCGTCGGGCGGCGCTCGGTACTTGGGGCGGGCGAGCAGGGAGCGGGGCTGGCTGCTGTAGCTGTAGGGCAGCGCGGGGGCCACCGTGAGCTCCGGCGGTCGGGCGGGCAGCATGGTGGGCTCTGTCCGGCAGCCGCCGGGCGGTGCGGGGCGGTGGGATGCGGTGGGATGCGCTGCGGGCCGATGGAACGCCGCTCGGATCGGGCCGGGCCGGGCCGGGCCGGGCCGTGGGGGAGTGTGACGGCGTCCGTCTCCTGGGCAACGCGCGGCGCATGCGCGGGGCAGGCGGGTGCGGGGCAGGCGGGTGCGGGGCCGGTCATGGACCCGCAGAACGGCTTGCGGTGGAAGGGACCTTAAAGATAGTCCAGTCCCACCCCCCTGCTATGGGCAGGGACACTTTCCACCAGACCAGGTTGCTCAAAGCCCCATCCCGCCTGGCCTTGAACAGTTCCAGGGGCGGGGCATCTACAACTTCTCTGGGCAACCTGTTTCGGTGCCTCACCGCCCTCGCGGCAAACCATTTCTTCCTAATACCTAACCTAAACCTACTCTCTTTCGGTTTGAAGCCATTCCTCCTTGCCCTGTCACTACATGCCCTTGTAAGAAGCCCCTTTCCAGCTGTCCCTGCAGGTACTGGAAGGCCGCAGTTAAGCAGCCTTTGCCGGGCGCGGCTCCTGCCGCCCCCTCTCGCGGGCGCGCTCCCGACGGGAAGAGCCAAACCCGCGGGAAGGTTGAAGCAGGACACCGTAACCCATAAGGGGCCCCAGCGCTGCGGGGCCTCCCGTAGCCGAGGTAATGAGGGAGTTGAACCGCGAGGTGTCACCGTCCTCCTGTCGTCGCTGGACAAGATCCTCAGGGACTCCGAGCTTTCCAGGGAAACTGGCGGCGGGTTAACTTGATCTCCAGTGATATTGGGGTGCAAAGATTGGCTGGGGAATCGCGAAAACCTGTTGGATGACTTAAGTACTGATGTCGTAAAAATAACGGCTTGAACAGCTGCACTCCAAATTTGGTGTTTTCCAAACAAGTAGGGGATTTGGATGCTGTGAAGGTGTATGATGGCAGATAGGAGAGTGAAGTGCATCCTCAGAATGCTATCCCGTCCGTGGTGAGCTGCACTCCTTGTCAGGGCAAATCATGAGGATGTATTTTAAGATTCTGTGAAAATTTTCCTTCAAGAGAAACATAAAAGTGATGAAGGGTTACTGATACAGTGATAGCCTTGTTTTTTTAACCTTTGTGGTGCCTTGATTGCTTTAGCAAGACAGTATATAACATAGCCCGTGAGTTTTGTTTCTGAAACCTTTGGTTTAAATGTAATTCATGGGTGAAATTCTATTTATTTTATCTCAGTTATGTTAGTGCTGCACATGTCTGTGCTCCACCATAGCCCCAAGTAGACAGTCACAAACAAGAGAATTGCAAACAGCAGAGTGTACTTCATAGGGGACCTGGAAGGCATGAAAGAAGCTGTAGAGCAGGAAAAACTTTTTTAAAAACAAGTTAAAAAACTCCACCCTAAACAAAATAAAAAATGCTACCAAAAAAAGGCCAAGTGTGGGAGGCAAAGGAAAAGAAGGAATGTTTTTGTAGTTCATTAATGGGCAACTTGCAGAGTCGGTACAGGAATGGGAATTGTGTTGACTAGACTTTTGTTAACTGGGTGGTAGGATGGAAGAATATGGGCCTGCAGAAGTACATTTCAAGTATCACTGGGGTAGGAAGGGAGAATAGTCCTTCAGTATTTGTTGTCCGTCAATATTTGTCTGGGCAAGCAAAGTTGATGAATAAACATCTCAGTTGAGCCAAGCCAGAGAACTATGGCCCTTGAATTTGACCAGACCCAATACAACCCTTTGATTTTGGAGACTTGACTCATATTTCCTTGAGTTTGACTATACAGCTAACTATACTGCTTTTAGATTGGGGACTTGAAATCCGGTTAGACCTTTCCAGGATTGTTAGGGATTTGGTATTTCTGTTGACATGCAAAACAGCTGCAGCAATAGACTTAAAAAAATTCATCTATATAGATCCAGTAAGGAATGGAGTGTGCTTTCTGAACAAACCTAGAAATTTGGCTGGAATAGACTGGATAGGGAGACAGACAATGCAAAGAGGGCTAGTAACCAGGAGGAGCAAGGACCAGTGGAGCAAGGATTCCTGCAGTGCTGACTGTTACCTATTGCCCACAAGTCTTGTGAAGATGAAGGTGTTGCATCACCTTGTTAAGCTGGCCCCAGTCTGGTAGCTTACCTTTTGGTAGCTTCTAGTCCACCTAATAAGTGCGCTGGTTGAATGGCAGCAACTCTCCTCCTCACCTCTGTGAACCACTGCTAACTCCTCACTTACCAGTCTAGTGCAAAAGCATTATATCATTTTGGAGGGATAAAGGTCTCTGACCTTGCAGGTTAGCAGAGCTTTAGAAGTGACAAAGCCTCATCTCTGCTCCCTTGGCCCCTTTTATGTTGTTTTTTGCTAAAAATACCCGGTGAGTTCTGGAACATTTTGTGTCATCACAAGACCGACTTCAGGAGGAGCCAAAAACATGATGATTGTAATCAGATGTCTAGGCTGCCATTAGTACCCTTAGCTGTTCTTGGTATCTTACAATCACAGTGGCTGTTTCGCATATTCTTTGGAGGATTGACCTGGACCCACACAGGTAGCAGTGCAGGAGGTACTGCTTGGGAAGTGGGCCTGCCTAGAAAGAGATGAATCAGCCTGTCTCTCATATGGCAGCTAAGAAAGGTCTTTTGACCTTTCTTTGACTGACTTGAAAGCTTCAGACAAGGGGTTTATCTCCTTCCACGTTTGCTGTGGATCTGTTAAAATGTCTTGGAGCCAGAACTTACTTTTTTGTATGTTTGCTTTCACAAGAATTTCCTGGCATTGTACCATGCCTTGTGGCATGCCCTTGGCTTTCTTTTTTTTGGATGTGAAATAAGTTTATTCGCAGTAAAGCAAATGTGAAGGTGTCAGTGTGTAGTAACAGAAGATGTACATCCACTATTTCCTGCAGCACTTGGGATGCATTCTGTAACTAATGAATGACACACTGAAATACAATATAAGGGGTCTACAGCACTAAGCCTGGGTCTTCCTAGGGCCCTAGCTTGGATATTGCTAGCTTGGGAGACCTGGTACTACAGTGCATTGCACAGTATGATGCTGAGCAGACTTGCTGTATCCAGCTTTCAACATCTTAACTTTCTGCAACATTGCATAATTAAGAAAGGAAGGAGGTTTATGGATATAGACAATGCTTAGATGTCAGGGAAGGACATGAAGGGGCATAATGCCTTCCCAGAACATTGTTTTCTATTTGGAGGAGAACCATGGCTGCTTTTAAAAATATTGGAATGCTTTCATGATGTAATATTGTGTAATTACATGACATATGGGTTAGATTTGATTCCCCATGGTCCTGAGAGGGAATTTTAAGCTGCAGTTCTTACCCCTTTGAGCCTGCACATTAAGGCATGGATTTCCTAGTTTGGAAGTAACTCTACTGGAGGTGAAAATGCCATGGCTTTCAAGAAGATATCAAAGAATCACAGAGCAGTTTAGACTGAAAGGGACTCCGGAGGTCTCTAGTGTAGCCTCCTTGCCTAAGCTGGTACAAATCCAAAGATAGATAAGATTGGTGAGGGCCTTCTGCCAGGTTTTGAAGATCTCCAGGGATGGAGATGCACAGAGTAGCCTTGAAAATCCCAGAAAGCATCATGCTGCTGTTAATCAATGCTCTGAGATGTCTGACAGATACAAACCCCACAGTACTAACATGGAGAGCCATCAGTGTAACTGCAAAGATGAAAGAATTACAGAGCCCAGGAGAGGTGCATATGTACTATTTGCCCTGATGCTGTTGGAGAACAATTAATAGAAGTGACCTGAAACCTGCTTGTAACTTGCTGCAGTGATGTGACCAAAGAGAATCAGCAATACTGCGCTAGTATTGTGTCACTGGTGTCTGCCAGCCCGCAGATGGTGTCTTTGCTGCTGTTCGTAGGCACTGGGCTCAGTGCACCTGAGATAAACAGACACTGCCTATGTACAGTCCTAGGCCTAATAGTGAGGTACTTAGGTTTAAAAAACACAATGTGGCCTGAGAGTTTTGACAGAGGAGAGACCTAGAAGGAAAAATAAATACCAGAGCTAAACTTGAGTCCTGCTGGTGACATCAGTATTTTTAAAGTTTTGTTAATCTTCGTATGTAATTGTGAGTAGAAAAAGATGCAGATCCTATCGCTCATATTTTCAACCCAGAATTATTAAACTTCCTTTTCTCTGTAGAAGCACAGCTTCCTCTTGACCCCAGTTCTAAGTTTGTGTGGTTGGGCAGGACTGGGAGGTTTCAGTTTTGAAGACCTTAATTTCTCCAGCACTAGTTAAAAACTAGATTTTTTATTATTTATGGTTTCCAAGAAAATTTTAAATCCTGCTTCCCTGTACCACTTCACCTCTGACTCTCAGCAACATTTTCCCTAGATTCCCTTGCCTCCATGTTCCCCACAGGCTTTGTTTTTCAGTGGGACAAACCTTCTCTTGGGGCTTATATTCTTGCCCTATGTCACCATGGGACTTCTGAGACAGTAACTAGAAAGAATTATTGAGGGGTGATAAGGCACCTTAGAGGGTGGAGCAATGCACACTTAATTTTAAATTATTATACATTACACTGACAAATGGAAAATCAATTGTTGGTGACCTTCCTGTATAAACTCAAACAGACCATGTGCTGCTATCCCTCTCCAGCCCCTTCTTACCTCTCCCTGTCATGAACAGGTCTCTCCCACTGTCTTCTTTTTGCCCCAGGAAGCTCTGCCTTCTCCATGTATTGAGGGCAGTTGTTCAACTGCACAAAACTTGCAGAGTAACAGACAAGACTCATCTGCTTCTGTTGCCCCTTCACTGTGGTCCTGGTGTTTTTCCATCTTGATATAATTGCCCTTTGCTCGTAGCAAGCATGGGTAGAAGTCTTCCCAAATCTTCCTTGGCGAAGCCTAGCCATGATGATGATGACAATTGCCCTTTATCACATCTCTGGGAGATAGAGCAGATAACCCTGATGTTGAACATGTTGAACTACAAGTCTCTGGTCTTTATCTCAAGATCATTCTCCCAGGTCACCTACAGAGAATTAGTGGCTGCTCTGCTCTTTCACGCACCCAAGGACTTCTCAACTGCCAGGTCTTCTGTTGTCTGTACCTTATGAGACGGGTGTGCATCTCTGTAATGTATCATGTAACATTGTGTACTCCTTGGAGTACAGTGCTCTGTGAAGTTCTTGCCTGATACTGTGGCTACTTTCTCACCTGGTCGCCAGTTGTGCTGAAGAAATCTGGTTGGTGAATTGCAGGCACAGTTGCACAGGGTGCACTTGCTTTGTGAAGTCACAGCTTTGTTATGGAGAGAGAATTAATTGCATGAGCCGAGACTGTGCAGCAAGCATGTGGAGAACCAGAAAAATCTCCAATCTGTATGATAAGAGCATCTTCTCTGATCTGTCTTGGAATCTAGCTGAATTTGGCTTTTTTTTTTTTTTTTTTTTTTAATACATTTTTATGATTTTCAGCATGGCCTGTGGGATTCTGAAGGTGCGGGGTTTGACTCTGGACTGTAGCATCTGTTGAGGAAGTTGGTAGGAGGTTTGTGGGTTGTAGGAAGGAAGAGTGTCAAGCAGCCGTTGGATCAGTTCTGTAAATAGATTTTGGCTAAAGAGCATGTTCTGTTTAGAAAGTGTGAAACCCTTCATAGAAACCTTTTCATATTATTACCTAGCAGAGGAAGCAGAGCTCAACGGAGCCAACCATGTTTGGAATTTGTGAACATTTTGTTCAGACTTATATGATGACTCCTCAGGCTAGAAACAGAAAATAATCTGTGGTTTCCTCTGCCCTTGCAGAAGAACATGTAGAATTTGGAATGGGTTTTGCTCAGAGGTGAGATGTAAATTGATGTATTTATCACAGTGAATGGAAAAGTCTGATTTAAAGCAATAAAAGTGATGTATTTATAGAAAAATATTATTAGATATTTAGCATTTCTGAGTAACAGAGAAGCAGAAAAAGCCATTGTTCACCCAGCATCCACAGAGGCTTGCAGGCAGCTATGGGTATGATAGTCAGCTGACAATATGAGGACTATATTGCTTCTCCAAGAGTGGTTGCCCTTTTCCCATGGATCTTCCTCTCTGTCATTGTCAGGCTTCTGAAATAAAAATTGCTCCCTCTTCAGATTTTTTTAGCCTTCAGAAGTTCCTCTGAAGTTTTTACTCTCTTCTGATGGCACAGGTGATAAGGACTGACTGCTAACAAAATTCAGAGAAAAATGTAACCAGAGCGCTTAACCAAGGTGGGTTTCCTTTTCCTGTAGTCAGAAATTGTCCTCGTGGAAACATGATAGCCACACTGACTCATGTGAGCAGAGTAGCAGCATGTTTTTATTTGTTCAGTGCTCACCCCGTGACAGCCAAGTGCTGTAATCTCTTGGCCTTGCTATGGCACAAAATGCTGTTCTCCAGCTTAAGAGACCTGCCTGTTGTGATGGAAAGTTGCATTTGTCAACTGCAGGAATGAGTCACCCTGGGAATAAGCAGTGCTGGTGTGGTGCTGCAGCGAGCCACCTGGTCTCCAGTGATTTATCAGCACCAAAAACAGACAGTAAAAAAAATGAGAACTCCTATTCCCAGACTAAAAATAACACATATGGGGTTTTTTTTGTCAGCTGTGATACTTCTTCCTGTTGTAATTGGAGACATTTGATAGCAATATTACAAGAAGGGAATGTTATGATAAAAATTGTCTGTGTGGAACTCTGTACAATATATAACTGAGTTATGAGGCAGTAATTTTAGTATTAGCTTATAACATTAAAATATATATACTCCAAGCAGTATTCCCAAACTATATGTTTTGGCATTAGTGCTACAGGAAAATAGAGATCTAATTCCAAGCAAAAGGCTGAAGAGACACAATCCCATCACAAAAAACCTCCCAAGTTCTTGGCTTTGTATTAAGTGTTGGAATTGTGGACCACAGTCACGTTCTAGACAGTGGTTCAATCCCAAAAGGAACAGAGTTCTGGGTAATCAATGCCAAATACAAAGTGTGGTCAGTCATGCTCCAAGCTACTAGTTAGTAAGAAGTTGGTGTAATTCTGTTCATTACTTTTACAATGGGTTTGTACCAGCAATCTGTGTTGCCTGGGGTACACAGGTAGCAATCATGGGAGGAAAACACAGAAGAAAGATTTTATGTAGAGTAGCGATTCTGTTCTGTGACAGTGTCCGGTGAAGGGCTTTCTTGGGTTGTGTTGTTGCAGTTATCACAGGAAGTGACCATGGTAGTATAATCAGAGTACTGACAATGCCTTTCTCAGAGAACAGGAGCATATGACCAAAAATATCCCTTACATCATAGCTTGTGAATTGCTTTAGTGAGGCATGGGGAAAATGGCTTATTTTTACTTACTGTTTCACCTTAACCTAGCTCCAAATTGCCTTCCATCATAACTGACATTCCATATTTCCACACAACAAGAGATGTGCAGACCCCTTGCTGAAATCCCATAAATTCAAGGGCCTCTATCCATGGAAGTTTCATCCGGAGGCTTTCCACAGTTAAAGCTGTGAATTAAGGCCGTCATTGGGCTCTATGAATTCTGTATTTTTTTTGTTGTAGTTTGCAGAGATTTTCCTGCTCTTATTATGATTCTTTGCATTTGCAGACACTAAAGGGGCAGGGTGGAACAATGTGTGTGTGATTGAGGATAGATGAGTGTTGATGGAGTTTATTGCAATAACAACCAGTGCAGATATGAGAGAAAAACATGGAAGAATTGGAAAAGGAAAACTGAAACTGACTGAGAGAAATAGGTCTAGGGATGGAGAGCACAGAAATGAAATTTAGATTTTGACAGCAAGCCCATAGGGATAGATTGGGTTTTGTTCAATTAAAAGAAACATAACTGGATGAGGTGAGGAATGCAGGCAATGAAATTGAGAGGTGATGAAAATGAGGCGGAGATGAGGACTGAGGAGTGGAGAAGGTAAAGGTCTGAGTCAGGATTGTCTGTGGTGGCATGGAACAGAATGCCAGGATTAAAATTTTCTCCTTTGCTGCACAACCTTGGTTCCTCCCCAGAGCAGGTGCATCCTGTGGGGAAGAACAGAGTGCATCATGTGATTGAAAACAACAGCCAGATGCAAACACAAGGAACTGAATTCAAGCCGCACCAACAGTCTTAATTCCATCATTGCCTTACAAGACAATGGCTTGGATTTTCTGCTTTAATATTGCTTTCTTCCCTCTTCTAGTCCTGTATGCTTTGTATGTTTAGAGTGTCTTCATGAAATTTAGTTAGGAAATCGGGTGTGTGAAGCAAGTGATGCAATAGTGACGATGGTGTAACCTGTGGAGAATGGGAGGCTTACTGCCATCATTCATTATGCCAAAATCTATCTCCAGCTGATCCAGCTGTAAATGGTTGGTTGTTCTTTCTGCCTGAGGAGTTAAAGGCAGCTTTGGCAAAGGCACTTGTAAAACACATAATTCGCTTGTTGGATATAGCAGTTAAAGTGCCTTACTTTTGGAGTCCAGGATAGTTGGGCTGGATCTTAGAATGTAGTTGGACTGGTAGCACGATGAAACTATTTTCTGAGCCAAAGGCAAATGAGTAAGTGCTAAAAGCAAAGCTCTCTACTTTCTGTATCATCCTAGGCTTTTGAGGTCTCTTACATGCTTATGTAGAAGAGAAATCACTTTTGTGGAGAAACATGACATGAAAATAATGCTGACTAAACAGTCGTGTCTGAAGGGGTGAAGGAAGTCAAGTTACCCATAAATGAGGAGGTAAATCTCTTTTGAGGTCTGTTTACATTCAGATTTTGTTTAATTATGGTGTTTCCTGGACTGAAGAAGTGCAAGAGCAGGGTGAGGGTGACTGGGCCACTCTTTCATACAACTCCTTCACCTTACCCCTTTTTGTGTAGAGCTCCTCTCTCTTCCTTTTTCTCCATTGATGGAAATGCCTTACAAGAAATTCCAAACAGTCTTTCTTCTTCAGGAGCTGGAAGACTTAGACTCATCTATATCAAATATTTAAGCCCAAGTAAGCTTTCTTAATATGATTGTCCTGTCTGTCTTAGGACACCTCGGACCTAAAGAGAGACTTGCCTTGTCTCTGGTGAAGTGACTGTGCTTATTCACCCTGAATTTTCTGGTGCTTAGAGGGCAGGAATCTTCTTGGGATCCTTAGTCTTGTCACAGTCAAAAAGAATGAGTCACTTACCAAAGAAGTAGCTGTATTATTGTTTAAGTATATTTTGAGGTTTGTGTTTTCTGTTCTGTGGCTTCTGGGCCTTTCCACTGCACACGGATTATCTCTTCACACTCATTCTACCACAAGGGCAAGATACTTGTGTATCTTTTTACGAAAGAAAACTCTTAATTCCCACTTGACACAGGGCAAAATGTCAAGGGTGCAAATAAAAATACATGGAATTCCATCTGAATGCAAGGAGACACTTTTTCACTGGGAAGGTGGTCAAACACAGGAATAGGTTGCCCAGATATGTTGCAGAGCCTCCATCTGTGGAAATATTAAAAAACCATCTGGGCATGGTCTCAAGCAACCTGTTCTAGCTGACCCTGCTTGAGCAGGGGGCTGGAGAGGAGGACCACCTATTCTGGACCACCAGGACCACCTGGCCTCACTTATTCTGTCATTCTGTCATCCAGGAGTTGCAGATTCCAGAAAATGGTAAAGGCGTTTTGCAGCTTGCAGCCAAGCCCTCTCATTAAGCTTGCTTGGAAGCAGAGTGACACTGTTTAGGGGCTGAGTGAAGTGGCATTTTCCTCTAGTTGCATCCTACCAGTATGATCCTTCTCACATCACTTCTCCTGTCAGATCAGGCACTCTCTTTCCCTTTTCTTTGTGTCTTGTGAACACCTACACCTACCCTGAGAAGCTGGTGCGTTACTGTCTAATTGACTCCATTTTTGGAACAGCATCACCTCTTTGCAGCTTCCTTTCCACCTCACTGAAAACTGCTGTTACATGGCAGTATAACTTGTTTTCCTGACAGAGAGGGATTTGTTCCCAAAACGTAGCCTGCAGCCTCTTACAGTAGCAGAGATACTGCTGGTCGCTCACTTTGCTTCCATCAACTTAGCTATGCCATATTATTCAAGCAGACCTGCAGTACCTGTAGAATAGTATAAAAGTAGGTACCATATGTGTAGGGCCTAGATGTTTTAAAAACAGACAATAGACAGTTTAGCATTCATGCAGAAAAGTTTTTTATTGTAGTGAAGTTACACAGGACAAAAAAAGTCTCTCTGCTTCCTGATTCAAGACTCTGCTGAGCCATAAAAACACATTGCACTTCCAGTCATATTTACAAGGTTATAAGAACATTATTTGGGGATTTGCCTTCTTTTTTTTTTTTTTTTTTTTTTTTTTTTTTTTTTTTTAATGAGCTTGAACTTGAAATCCAGAATGTTTCCCTACAGGAGTTTTTGGTATGGTTTTTTTTGTTTGTTTGTTTTCCTCCTCATAAAAGAAAACCTGAATATTCTTTCTTTCTTCCTTCCTTCCTTCCTTTCTTCTCTTAACCTATCCAGTTTATTTAGACTAAAAGCACTTCAGACCACATGAGGGTTACTTGACAAATTCTCATAATGACCTCGCAGGGCTTTGTGGCTCTAACCCCAGGCTCGGTAGACAACACTAATGCTGGTTATTGGTCAGATCGTTCTCATCACCAGCAAGCAGGAAGACAAAATGGCAGCAGGTACAGGAGGTTTATGGAAAAGTACTGAAGTGGCCTTGATGATGGAACAGGTCTTCCCCCTTTATTATAACTGCCAACCCACTTATTAATGTAGAAAATCAGCAAAGAATTGCATCAGCCTGGCACACACATAACAAATGGTATGGAGTCTGTGACCATACAGAAAACAAAAAGAAGGTGGGACAGGTTTTGGACCTGCCAACCTTTTAATTGTCCTTTCAGGGATAAAAATACAACATGGTTTATCATCTACTAACTAGTCTTCCCACACAACAAGTTATGTACAACACACTCACATTTTTACATAATGATATACAGGTCTTCACCACCGCCACCTCTTGTGGTGAAAGAATGTGACATGTCAAGCTGATAGACACTTCAGGAAGAAAAGGTTCATGCAGACATAGCTTATTCGTAGTCTCTTGAAAGTAAAATCTTACAAAGGATAAGAAGATGTCTATTTTTACAATATATACAGAGTGAAGAGGAAGGACAGGCTTTTTACACGTACGATTCCTTAGCATACTGGATCTGGTCTGCCTCAAAAACTGGCTGGCTGCACCTCCGAGCCATGTACTCAAGTTTGTTCTTTTGATAGGATTCAGACATGGCTCTCAATCGGTAGACTCCAGGGGTCACAGGTAAATTCACACGGGAGTTTACTCCCACAGTGACACTGAAGGTTTCAGTTTCCACATCAGAATCCTTCGTTGCAGAAACTCTGCCACTGGGTAGATCCCTTAGAGCCATATATGCTGTATCCTGTGCACTGCTGCAGCATGGATGAGGCAGTGGAGCATCCTGGTTTGACACCGCTAATCTCATAGTTTGAACCGTGAGATTGTGGGACACAACTGTAGTAGTCAGGCAGTTTTTAACAGCCTCTTCATAAGAGGGTGGTCTTCCAGGATTCCTCTGGTCTACCTCTCTGAACACTTCATCAACTGACCTGAAGCGAGGCCTTTGCTGATACTCCACAGGCAGTGGTTTGTCATCATTAGGACTGTCCTCTTGGACAATTCTGCAGGAGAACTGATCTTCTTTCTTCATGAAACTGTCTCTCTGAAAAAAAATGTTTTTTCCAGGCCCCCAACTGTGGGTTTTTATTAGTGTTTTTCTGTGGTTTGCAAAAGAGAATGACATGGAATGTTTTTTGAACTCTCTGATAGGTGTACTGCAGTCTTTGGTGGCCTTGGTGGAAAAGGACTGGGGCCTATTTAAAAAGGTTTTTTTGGGACTAGAGGGCGAAACTACTGGGGAGCTGGTGAAGACTGAGCCATCAGAGCTTTCCAGGGAGCAACTGGAGGATGTTTTGGGTAGAGAGTCAGTTGATAAATGTGAATGTAAGACTGCCAGCCGTTTCTCCAGTGCCTCCAACCCCAGCTGTTTCTGGGGAACCGGAAAATTGTCCTCACTTTTGTTTAGCTTCTGTTTCCTTATCGTGCTATCAAGGCGATTCTGGAAGGACAAGTCTGACTCTGAGTACCTCCTATCCATCATGCTGATGTCATTTCTGAAATTAGTCAGTGAAGAGGCAGAGATGTGTGTTGGATGTCTTCTGCTCACAGTAGCGTTGCTCCCTTTGTGCTGCTCCATCTCAGAGGTACAGGGGCTGCCTTCAGCTTCGGGATCTGGGCTGTCATAGGCAGAATCATTCTGACAAGCAGCACAGAGCTGTTCTGTAGGGAGAAACCAGGCATTAGTTTTCACTGACTGGCTGAGGATGAAAGAGAACTGTACAGAAAAAAATCCTGCAGAAGAGCACTGCAAGAGAGTCTTGAACGCTGAACAAATCTCTGTGTTTCCACAGATATATTCACATATCAAATTAAAGAATTCGGCCCAACAGCCGTGACATCCCCAGTCCATTCTCATACCTGTGGAGCTGTCTGTGTGCTCTGGTGACTCCTCAGCTGAGGCACAGACAG
>JAWWES010000115.1:52864118-52890482 GCA_035583135.1 Lophotriccus pileatus
GTGTTGTCCGTCTCTGGGCTCAGCATGTTTGGGCCAACACAGATGGCCAGGTTGCTGGAGTCCATCCTGTTGGTCTCGGCATTTTGGCTGATGTGGCGGAGCAGAGAGAGCAAGTGCTTGAGCAAGACGAGGTTTGGTTTAGGCAGTTTGTCAGCCACCCTGCATGAACAGAAACAAAATGTGACATTAACTGATGGTGCAGTTGGCTTCTGCTTCTCTATTTGAGCAAGTCTCAATTAAAATCAGACAGACAACCTTCCTTCAGAAAGAGTCATGTGTGTGCTTTGTTCACTCCTTAGGAGAAGTATCATTCAGAAATCCTCAACTGCAGCTGAGCATGTGGTTAATTACAAAATTTTTAATTACAAGGTCTTGAAGGGCAGCATTGTAGTAGCCCATGTTCTTGAGTAGACTTCACTGCCAGAAGATGTGAAAGGTCCATGTCAGTGCCTGTCCCACAGCACTGTGACTATGTTAGCTGAGACACTGCAGCCTCTGCCCTCTTCCTAAGCTAGTTGTTTCATAGAGCAATCTCAAAAAAATTCAGGAAGTGCTGCTGCTGGAGCCCTCTAAACCAAGCCCCATGGAGCAATAGCAAGCTGATGTAAAGATAGGCTTTTAAATGAGACTCTTAATTTCAAAAGACACCGTTGGCCTCTACGAGCCACTCCATCATATTGGGTCTGGTTGCAAAACTTCCCGGTTCAAAAACTTACTCTTTCAATTCTTCAATTTTTTCCTGCTTGCTTGGCTTCTCCAAAGCTTGCATCCACTTCTCATAGAGGTCAGCTGAGAGGAGTTTGGAGGGAATATTTCTGAGAAAGTCCTGCAAGGCCAAGAAACTTAGATGAAGCTTTGACACTATCTCTGAGGACAGAGGGAGCATTTCTCTGCCCATCACATGGGTTCTCTAGGAGGCAGGTTGACTTGAGCAGTGAAATGCACAAGTGAACTTGCACTTGTGTGGTAACAGGAATCAGCTTTCAGCTGGTTTTTTGTTCACCCATAAACCTCACTATTTCTCCCTGAGAGGATGCTGAGGAGGAGGACAAAGTGAGTTTCCTCAGGGCATGCAGGAAATCAGCAGCACAAGTAGGTCAGAAAATTAGATGGAAAAGGAAAATTCCAAACTTTCCTAAGCTTGAAACATTTAGTCTGGCTTTAGTTTGGAGTCCCACCTAGGTCAGCTATGGGCACTGGGCCTGTGCAGATTAGCACTGTCCTCCCACTGATGTAGCTCAGAGTTGCTCACCTTCAAAACCACTGCCAGCAGGTGCACAGATTTGCTTTTCAAATCCACATTGCCACCTTTGTTTAGGTCCTCCTTCAGTTCCTTTCGTGCTTTCTCATTGGCAGCTTTTCTGAATATCCCTTCAGAGAAAGGTCCTTTCATATACAATATAGCTAGGAGATCCTTCAGGGAAAAAATCAAACAGGAATGAGAGAACAGTTACTTGGGTGCAAGAAGGTCCTTCAGCAGGACATTTCTTTAGAAACAGAAGAAAAATTGTCCAGAGGTACACTGTGCTCTGATTAGTTCAGTATCTAGTTCCTGCTTCAAGTAGATTACATGGGCAATAGCCTGATTTTCCCCCAATCCACCCTCTTTCTGAACTAATGAATTCCAGTAACTTCAGTGGAGTCATCCTTGCTTCCTTCCATAAGAAAATGAGGGATCGCTTAAGTGTTAGTTCAAATCCCTTCCCTCACAAACGAGGCAAATATTGCTTGTAAGAGACCAATGCCTGTTATTGGGAGAGTCAATTCAGTGGCAGAACTGTTACAAGACCGTTTTTATCCAGAAGACAGTGTTTAGGTATTTGTTGGTGACAGTTCATAGCTGTATACCTTTTCCAGGGAAATGCAGAAATCCTTGAAAGTTTATGCTGCTGAAAGATTTATTTAAATTACTGCTGTAGAATAACAGAAGTTTATACTAAGGAGCAGATCTTCATCTGCTATTCCTGGTCCTGGTTTGTCTCCAAGTTACTTCCAGTGAAATCTGAGTAGGCTCAGCAAAACCATAGACCTGACCCTTTGTACATCTGGTATGGGCCTTGAGCTTATCAGGAGTGTGTGTGGAAGGAAAACACCAAAATCACTCATTTCCTTGGTGCTGCAGCACAAGTACTGGGGATCCTGCCTCCCAATGAAGTTAGAGTTATGATAAATGTATCCCCACGCTTCCTTACCTGGACTGGCTGGGGCAGTGTGTCATCTTCTCCACAGATAATTGCCAGAGGCTGGCCAAATAGAGTGATTTTGGCACCCAAGTCTAGCTGCTCTGGGGAATTTCCATTGGTAAAGCTTCGTCTCAGAGTAAATGACTGCGATATCAACTTCTTTCTTTTCTTTGTTCCATCAGCTGCAAGCAAAAGGAAAGCAAAAAATGGATTAAAAAAAACCAAAAACAAAAACAAATCCTGATAGGGCACTATATGGTCTTTCATCTGTGTGTAGTGCAGAGATGTTATGTTGAAACAACTCAAACTAAATGGGGAGAAACTTAAAGACAACTAAGTGGTTACTAGGGAAACAACTGCCTAAACTGTAAAACTGTGACCATCCTTCTGAAGGCACCACCTTTCCTGTTTTGGGTTGGGTGGTTTTTTCATTTTAGTCACTGTTTCTTCTTAAAGAGTGGGAACATACAAGGCACAGAAATAACATTTATAGAGATTTTTGATATTGCAGTGGCTTCTGTGATAACTTTGAGGCAGATATACCACTTGGGCAGCTGGCAATGACAACAATTTTCACTACGTGATCTGACTGTGACCCAGCCATAGGGCAAGAGTGGAAATAGGGGCTCCTGCTTTTTGGCCTCTTTTACAGCCTGAAATAAAAACATATTGCTCCACCTCTGCCAGCTTTGGAGCCAACTCTAACAACAATGTCCTTCTAGAGCTAGTGCTTGCCCCCTGCTAGTAGAAGGCAATACTTGCTCCAGGGGATGGGTGTATCACAGTAGTTCCTCACTGGCTTTAGGGTCAGAAATCTCGTAGCATGGGTTTTGCATCTGCTTCATAAAGAGGAGGGCATGATAAGAATTTAGAGATGGTAGTCGTATTTTTCCCTTTCCGAAACAGTGAGAGAAAGATCCTTTTGATGGAAAGCTTTCTTAAAGATTTGCCTTCTTCAAATTTCCAATGATATGCCTTCTACTCCGAAATGAAGTTGTCTTACGCAGATGAGAAATTCTAAGGACCTGTCTTTGTGGCTTAGCACAAGTCCTTGGTAGGAAGGGGTTAAAAGCTATGAGAAAGTAACCTAACATTATAGTGCCGTATAAAATGTTTGCTTCTGGTGCCTCTGAAAGCTGATCTGATATGATGGTCTGCTCCAAATCTGACCCTGCCCTGCTATGGTCTCCTCTGGGTTGTTTACAGGTTGCTGAGGTTTTGCATGGTGAGAAAAAAACAAATGCTGTTGCTGCTGCCAGGAGGGTTTATTTGCTCTGGCGAGCAACAGCTGGTAGCAGTACTCAGTACTTGCTTGCAGTGCCACATCTCAGTGGGGATGCTCGAGTGAGAAAGAAACACATTTACTTCCCATCGCTGCCAGGGAACACACTGAAACAGCTCTAGGGACCAGGGGACAGGGATACAAGATCTTTGGCACTCAGCACTGTCACCTCTGCCATTGAGCATAAGGCAAAAGAAGTAGTTTGCAAGCAAGTGACACTTCATGGCTTGAGCCCTCTCCTGGGTGTGGGCTATGGATTACTCTCAGGGAGAGGAAGTGAGCAGTTTCGGATGGTTTTGCACAAGTGACGGATTGCAAGCATTATATAAGAAGGCAGTTCCTCAGTTTGTTTTTAAAACTCACCAGTTGAGAGGCAAAGTCTGTCTTCAGCATCTGCTGGGACCAACAGGGGACACTTCTTGGCATCAGCCTGCAAAAAAGCATGTTAGGGTTAACAGAGCTGCCACCAGTAGCAAGGGGCACCAGCGAGTTGCTGAAGCTCCTCATAAATCTGTGTGAGGCTCCGGAGAATAACCAGAGCAAGCCCAACACCTGCTGAAGAGGTGCCTCAGTCCAGGATTGACGGTGCTTCACTGCCGAATAGAGGGGTCTGTGGTAGACCCTGCAGCAGCCACCCCCCTCATGCCCGGCAGGTCACAACCCTGTGCTTTTTCAGGCTCAGCTGGATGAAGCCTGCTCTTTTGTGTTCTCCCCTAGCACTGGAAATTTCCTCCCGGACTTCTCCGGGGAGCCTTGATGGCTTTGAAGACTGAAAGATTCCTGAGCAAAGCTCCTCGGGAGCCAATGGAATGCAGTGACTGCCCCCAGCGATGCCAAACTCCTGCTCAGGGCTGCACAGAGCTGCCTTTGAAGAGCTCTGCCAGCTCGTGGGTGAGTGTAGGCAGACGGCAGCTCTTAGAGGGGCCACCCCCACTTTGCTAAGATATCTCACAGCAGTACCCAAGAAACAGCCGGGAAAATGTAGGGGCTGCTTACCTCTGACTGGCACTCAATCAGACTCTCCATGTTCCCAGCATTTAGTGTCTTTGACTAGGCAAGAAAAAAAAGACATCGTGAGTAATTGAATGCTATGGTTTAGAAATCAGAGCTTTTCAAAATCACTCTGTTGACAGAGCTGAAACAATTAAGACACTCACAGTATTACAGCTGCTAAACACTTTCATTAGGAGTTTGATCGGGGGAGCTCTGGACACTCTGGTTTCCTTCAATCCTTTTGTTTGCCTGTTTATTGAACAGAGAATGGACAAAGAAAGAGCATTGTAAAACTGCACCCTTCTTGTCTTTCTCCCCTGCAAGCCAGTCTAGCATGTATGATCCTGAACCAGCAAGATCTCCCACACAAGTAAACCATAAAGCCCTTCTCTGGAAGGGTGCTCAGCCCTACTGCCCTAGCTGCCTTTTGATTAAAACAAAATAAAAGCAGCTTTCCATTTTTAATTCATGCAAAAAATGAGCAAATGGTGACAGCTACGTATGGCCGTTAATCTGCAAACATGAGGCTAAGAGACTCGGCCAGCTCTGCCCACGAGCAGTGGGCACACTTCTCCCCTGTCTGTATTTTTGTACAGCTCCGTACAGCTGCATCTGAAGCCCCTCCGCTGACTTCATCCACAATGCCACCGATTTTATCTGAGTCAGTACTTACCCAAGGAGTGAGTCCAGCCAGAGCTCCTTTACCTCCCGTGAACTGCAGAGGAAAGGAGAAACAGCATCACTTCCCACTGCTACAAATCCTTTGGACGGAGGCAGGCGACTAAACAGTCTATACCACGTGTGCTGCCTTATATATGCAGAAGGGGCAGGTGGAAATTCACAGACAGGAAGAAACATCATGGGGCAGGACAGAGACGGTACAAAATTTCTGGCTTCCTCTTTCCTTTTAGAGGAGCTACTTTTTTTTCCTTAGAGAAAAAAAATGCAGCTCTGATAGCTGTTATGGGTGGAAAAGATGAGACACGCACCAGGTAAAGGTTCCAACTCTCATCACCAGCGAGAGGTGGGATGTGCAGAGGGGGCTGCAGTGTGGGCAGGTTCTCCTTACCATTAAAGGGCGGTGGGTACAGTCATTCCTTTGACTGCTCAGAGACATTAGATTTGGCAGTTCAAAGCAGCACCACCAAGTCAGGTTACACTAAGGTAGTTAAAATCATGGGGGAGTGGAATAGACAAGATTCAGGGAAATGTTTTTGTATATTTTTCTAAAAGCTAATGGCAACAGTTTACTGTCTGCCAGCAGATGTAGAAACACACTTTGCCAGTGCTAAGTAGTTCTTGAGAATCTAAGCACTGGACTTCTGTAGAACAAGTGGCATTATGTAATAATTTAGTAATGTGTGACAATTTGTAATATAAAGTCTTGCTTAAAATATGTCTTATTAAGAATTATGTGTCCACGTATTAAAGTTTAATTCAGCTGAAGAGATAAAAATATCCAGGAAAGATCTATCTCTACTCTCCCCGTAGTTTTTCAGGATCTGTTGCTAACTGCCCCCAACGTGGGCACATCAGGAATATAGTACTCACTCTACCAGGCTATTATGAAAATTCATCAATGTTTGATGTTAAATGCATGATATCAGTTCTATTGATGTATTGACCAAGGCAAATTACAAACCTCTTCTGGGTGCCAGTCTTTTAAACTTGTGAAAAAGAGGAGTTAAGGCTGAGTCAAATGGTAGGGAATTCTTCAGCAGTGGATTTAGGTGTAAAGCCCACTAGTTTTTCTGCTGCTTCCCCCATGGATGCTCCGTTTCACATGTGCAGAGGGTGGGGCTGTGTCTTAGCACAGTTCTTTGCAGATGCACGTAATGGCTACATCCGCTGCTGAATTTACCCTGAAAGACATTCTTTGCTTAACCACATCAGACTTGACCTGTGTAGTACTGACCCTGTCTCATGCAAAACAGGAGGGTGATCTCAGCTTGACTCTGGCAGAAATCTGAAGTGCAAAATTCAATTTTGGTTAGATAGAGATGTGTCCAGAAGGGCAAAAGGAGAGCCACCCTGCCTTTTTTTTTCTTTGGGGGGGGTGGGGTGGGTGGGGAGGGCATTGCTGTACAAGACCTTCCAAGTCCTCCTGAGGCCCATCATTTCCATGCTCCTATAGAGTCACTGGTCTGTAGGCTGGAACTTAGAGGAATCTCAGTCAATTACTCTGCAGCCCTGTGTATTTACCACTGATCTTTTACTCACTGCTGTAACTGATTTTTTTGTTAATTATCTGTCCCATGACATCTGTCATTTCCCTACTAAATTCCATGGGCTGATGCACATGGTTGCAGAAATACTGTCACCCTACATCACTTTCTCCTGAGAGTTTCTTCTATGGCTCCTTGGCAGCTGCTGCACCACTGCTGCTATTCCCAGCGGGATTCCTGGAACAAGGAGCATCTATTTTTCACTACATCTGTTAAATATATATCCAAACATACCTGTCTGTTAAGTATCTCAGAGGCTTAGGGGACCTATGCAATTTAGTTCTGCCTTGCCCTCGATTCCAGCACTGTACACAAATGTATTTCTGACCTTAGTCTGTTGCATGACTAAGACACAGGATTTGATCTGGAAAATGTGTGACTTGTGAAGAAAATGTGAATTTAATGGGCGGTGATTAGGCAGGCCAGAAGCTTAAATTACAGCTAGGGCACAGCTGTACCCAGGGCATAATGCTTTGAGTTTCCCAGGGGAAGATACAGTAATGGGTGGTGTGTTGATAGCACATCACCAGACCGTCCATTGGCACACACTGTTGTATCTTTATCCAATTAGTTCTAATCCATTAACAGTTGTGGGGATACAATGGCCATTGTATGTGTAAGGTGTGTGTGTGTATAGGCCCACCCATATGGAAAACAATTTGATTTCTTTTACCTTCCTGATAGCATTCTTTATTTAATAGTTCTTTTATGGTATGCATCACAAACACTTAATTTGTGCCAAAATTATTTTAAAGCAGTTTATTTTATTTCAAACAAGCACGCCTCATCTGACTAGCAGGCATCCTAAAAAGCTATGTTTTGGTGAAGTCATTGTATGGCAACACAGAGGGAATCTTGGCTGTTTTTGTGAAAAGCAGTGAGTGAGTATGTGCTGGCTCCTGCCGAGCACCACAGAGCTGTGTGCAGGGTCCCAGGGTCAGAAGAGCTGCCCTCACACCTACCAGCCAGAGCAGCTTCACAGCTTCCTCCATCATCACTGTGGAAAGGGTAACACAGATGTAGCACCCAAAGCCAATCTCCACACTCCATACTAACAGAAAAGGCCTGTCCCATGAGGCTTTTACAAATGAAATTCCCTTACATGAACAGCTTCTCCAAGATCTCTACCACCCAGCTCTGCTTTGCTTTGCACTTGAAATCTTTGCTGCAGTCTGCTCCTCCCTCAGTTTGGTACAGATCTTACACGATGATGCATCAGAGCAATATGCTTCTTGTCCCACAGCCACTGTCCTGGGTGAGCAGAATGGATGGCAGGTGGCTTGGGCACACCTGGAGCTGTTTGCAGATAATGTCTAAGTGAGCGCACTCTCCTCCAAAGCCATGGGATGTTTACACAAAAATCAGGACATGGCAGAGGGGGTGGACTTGCAAGGGTTTTGTAGGAGCTGTGTAGAAGCCTTTGTACAAGCTCTTTCCCTCCTGTACATCAGGCTGCTTCCCTTAGTTCTGGTGAAGTGCTTTCCATTCACTGGAGGGAAAGCAGGAACAGAGAGGTCCTCCAGAGCAGCCAGCCCTGGGTAACCTCTCAAGACTAGGTTTGCTCCCCAAGATGTGAAGGATTTTCCTTATAGAAGCCAGGACATCAGTTTGATGCCTCTGCTTCCCCTTGGTCCCAGGCAGCCCCTTTCTCCTCCCAGACCATGGTTGATTTTGTGCTCCACTCCCAAGCACTTTGTCCAACCAGTTTTTGAATAGAGGGCTTATATAGCACTTGCTGTCAACACAGACCAAATGGTGATTTTTCCCCTTCGTGTGAAATTCAGTCAAGCTGGGCATTTTCTCCTCTTACACTGTGGTTCAGTGAAAACCAGCATCAGTTGGCCTAAGAAAGGAATCAGTGGCTGGCACCAAACAAAAGAGCAAAAGAATAAATCTACTGTGACTGGAGAGTGACTGTTTTCTTCCCTCCTCATCAAACCACAAATGGGAAAATCCCAGCCACAACTCACTTTTATTTATTTCTATTACTCTTGCAAATGTTTGACATGGTAGCTTCTAAAAATGAAGGAGTGTGTGAATGAATCCTGAAACCCACCTTTGCCCTGTTGTTGGATCAGCAAGGAGGCAGCAGGAGTGTAGCTGTGAGAAGGGTGCAGCAGGATGCGCCTGGAGCAGTGACTCTTTCAACTCCATATAGAGCAGAAAGAGCCTTCAGCAGTGCCTCTCCACGTGAAAAAGGGATTGTATTCCAGTTTTGTCTTCATTGCCACAGCTGCAGTCTCCCCAGGGAACAATAGGAACATTTACCAAAATAAGGAAAGCAATTATGCCGAAGTCAGAGGTTGTTGGGTTCGTTGTTTTTTTAGGAAGGAAAGCTCTGTACAATCTGTCCATGGACTCAAGGAACAGGGTGGCAAGTGGGTTCCTGGTAACAGGTCACATTTATACATGCCTTCTGAAGGCAGCTCTGATTTCCTACCACTCACTCTCCAGAATGTGTTATAGATTGCATAGGCACAGTTCAGGATTTGATCACAGAAAAGAGGATGGACGGAGCTTTGATCAGACCAATCCCTACCTCCTCCCTGTAACGGTTCAGAACGAGATCATCAACCCAGCTGGTGCTGAACTCCTGCAGGAGTCAGGTGGAACCTGGGCTCATACTAGCCCTGCATTTGGAAAGTGAAACTCACTGTCCGTTTTTCACAACTCTGTTCAGCTGATTTCTATTCTGAATTAGGTATCAGGTTTAGATTGTAGTGTGGGTTAGATTGCACCACGCTTCTACATACTGTGTTATTGTTGCACAGGAAAAAGTTACAAATCAAAAATAACACTATAAATACAGACAATGGTGTATTCTGTGTCCTTCCCATGACACTCTTTTAGTTATATTTGCTTTGCAGGATGTTTTGTTTAGTCTTTCATGGGTGCTTTCCCCAAGACTAAATTGGCAGCTCTAAAGATTTTTACTCATCTTCAGGTGACTAGTTCCAGTAGGTGTTTTTTAGCTGTGGAGAAAAGGGGCATGTGGAACATGTTTCCAAAGGGTCTGCACTGCTGTTCAGCTGTGTCTGAATGGGAATTACTCACTCCTTGGGCTCCCTGAGGTGGCCAACATAAAGGCATCAGGGAATTCAAGTTGCCCGTCATTTCTGACTGAGCAGATGCAGATCTAAACCTTTGCTTGCTTACAAAATAATAATAGAGAATATGTATATTTCAGTCTGATGCCTATTCTTCTCAAGATTTCTGGTTGAAGGTACTCAAAAAATATTGGAAAAGTGAGATGCTCACTTTTTTTATTACTCCAGCAGGTTTCTCACTTATTTTGCTTCTTTATGCTGTTAATTCACAAATCAGAAACTGAAATGGGACTGTTCTGCCAAGTTCATTTGCTCTCAGGGACAGATTATACTTCTTAATGAACACAGGTGTGAGTCTTGATTTGGCTTTTCAGGATTAATAGAAATGTTCTCTTTTCGATTTTTTTTTTTTAATGTAGGCTTGTATTTCTCCTGTTTCTGCACCTTTTGTTTAGCTTTGAATTTCAGCATCAAAATTATCTCAGATCTCAAAATGAGAATCAGGGGAAACCAGAGACAACATGGTTTTCACACTGAGTTCTAACTAGTGTGTGATTTTCAAGCATAAGTCATCTCACGTTCACACAAAATATGATCTGTAGGCTGGCCTAGGAGCCAGTCTGGGATAAGACTGAGAAAACTTGGCCTGAGAGTAATTTTGGGTTTCGTTGTGTGTGTGCCCCACTGATAATAAAACTAGAAAAGAAAGCCAGGCTCAGGAGAGGCAAGACCTTACCATTCCCCTGGCAGAGCAGTAGATGCTCTGGGCAAAGCAAGCATGCATTGCCATGAACACAGCCATCACCACAGGTGCCCAGGAGGAATAGCCAGAAGTAGTTGAATTATCCCCTCTGTCTCCACTTGGCCTCCTCCAAGCCCCAGTGGTATGACAGGAACATCCCCAAACTCTTCATCATAGTGTGGCCCCTGTGAGTTTATCATTCCTGTTGTACCTACTTCCTAAGTAATGAGTAGAACTGCCAGTAACCAGGTTCTCATCACCACTAAATTGACCAAGAATAGGAACTTTTATGACCACACTCCTGGATCCCATCCTCCAGGCAAAAGTAGCGTCAGGCAAAGCAAATCTTTCCAGGCACTGCTCTACTGACTACAGTTAAACTCCCCTGAGCACATTTGACCCCATACTTGGGGAGGGTTGTTTGCTGTCATGTGCTGTCCTTGTGCATGCACATCCACACACAGCAAAATAAAATGTTCTTCTGTGAAGTTTTGGCCACCCATCAAAATGAAGATGATAAATTCGAAACAAACATCTCCATATTAGCTGGTGATTGCCATATTGTTGCTACTAGCAACAGCTGCCCTGTTAGTGTTTTATATAAACACTCCACTTCTGTATCGCTGTCCCGTTTTAAAGCCTGACTGCCTTATGAGGATTTCTGAAAGCAAATGCTTCTTATGGCACGGGCTCTGCCTCCTGCCGCAGGGCATCACGAGGTCCCTGGGCAAACGGGACTGCGGCTGCTGCTGCGGAAGGGACATGCGGAGTGTGGAGGGGCACCAGCTCCGACCGGCACAACCGGAGGGCACCGAGGGCTGCCGCGCCTGGAACCAGGGCAGCCAGGTCCTCACTCTCACGTTTGCAAAAGCACAGTGACACTTCCAGGCCAGGAATAGGGAGAGGAATTCCCACCCTCCAGGGCATGCAGGACCTGGAATCACCTCCTAGGGAGAGTGGGGTCAATAAAGAAAAAATGCTTTTGAGGTTGAGTTCTGCTATTTGACTAATTACTGGAGAGGGCTCAGCTAGAAAGGCCAGGCTGTTCTCTTCAGGCCTGCATTCCTGCAAAGTCTGCCATCAATATGCTGCTGACATGCAGACCAGGTGCTGTTATGGCTGCCTTTGCTTATTCCACTTGTGTGTGCCTGCTCTGAACCCTGCATTTGCTTTCAGATCTGCAGTCACTGCACAGAAATGACAGTAAAGAGTATGTAGAGAAAGTACCCGGCATGTCACAGTGCCCATTTGTCTGTTCAGGGATGGCTAAGGCTTGAAAAGAAGAGTTAGTTCTACATTTCCACTTCCTTTTAAAGGTTTGTTTGTGGTTTGTTTGAGCTTTACCTTTTCTCCCATTTATCAGATGAGTCTGTTTCTTTGGGATTTTTCAATCTGAAAACAGTTGCTGTGTGTGGTCTTACAGTCATGAACTGCCTTTCTTTGAGCAAAGAAAATTTGCTAGGGAAGGATATATCTTTGACCAGGCCAGCTGATACAGGTACAAAACCCATTCTCAGGTCTGAAAAGAAATGCCTGTCCTCAATCTAAGGACAAGTTGAGAAGAAATGCTCTGAATTTTACTAGATCCTGTTTGTTGAGATAAGGTTAGGTACCCCAGAAGTACCTCAAGAAGGGTCTTTTCAAAGAGAGATGGAATCCTCTTACCTTTTAGATCTAAAAATTCTAAGCCATAAGATGTACAGTTCAGCAACTGCTGTAACATTTGTGTAAACCAAAGACTTTCCACAGTCTTAGTACTGCTTGTGCAACACTGTGAACCAATCTTTTCCTCATGTAACTTTATTGAATTTAGTATTCAGAGAGTAAAAATGAACACTCATTATCCTCTAAGTTATGCCAAAACTAAGATACTAGTACATTTTTAAGGGTGTCCTACTTCCACTTAGTATATAACAAGGCAAAGTGGCTATTCTTACTGCATTACATACAGTTCCCCAGAGTGTATCTTTCAAATTTAACCCCCTGGAATTATTATAGCTCTTAGTCCCATCCAATGCTATACTCAGCAAAAAAGTTTCCTAAAATCAGGCACTGAAATCCACCATATCTCTGTAATTTAGTCCCATCTGTGCTATTTTAGGAGAGCCAGACCGTTGGAAGAGAGAGTTTGAGGAGCCTTCATTACACCCCAGTGGTTTTCCCTCCTCCCTGAAACATTTCTGGTTGCTTCCAGAACTAAGCATTCCCACAGTTTTCTTGGACAAGAGTGTGCTGCAATGTAAACTTGTCATAACTGTGAGACTGACATGAATAAACAATGCAGATAATACTTCTGTTCTGACTTTAACGGAAAAGTCCAAATGAACGTCACAAGCATGGAAAAAATCATTGTTTGAACCACTGAACAGGCTTACTCGGCGTTCAGTAATCAAACAGTAAACAACCTGTGGCACAGTAATCCCCCTATTAGGGAATTTTCAGACAAACCAAAGACTCTAACTGTATTTTTGTGTTAGGGTTTTGTGTGTGAACTCCAGGAGATGCTTCAGTGTGCCCTTTGATTTTCCGCACAACATCTGAAAGGTAGCCTGCCTTCTTTCTGCCTCAGTTTCTCATGAATAACATGACGAAAATAACAGGTCACTGCCAGGCTTTGGTATCTTTTGAGGAAAACTGGAACATGCAGGACAACCCCATAACATGTTCCATGACAGAAGCAAAGAGAAGTCCTTAATTTTAGCCTTAGTGACAAATCTTTGACAAATTAAAGCATTTTTTAAGTGCGTCACCCATGAGGAAAACATGCTGTTTTCTGGGCATTATTTATGTACCTCCAAGGTCTTTACAGTTCTACTTATGGTAGAATAAAAATGCAGCACATTTCTAGCCACATCAAATACTCACTTATTTTAAGCATGCAGCTTGTCAGGATAGTATATGATAATGTGACAAATAACCATTTAATGTGGCAACCGAACTAGCCATTTTATCTAGATTCCATTAAAAAAAATGTTTCTGAGCATGAACTCCTCTCCCTTTTCCTGACCTCTGGGAAGAGATTTGATATGGAGACTCTAGCATGGTCACAGCAGAGGCTATGCTTTAAACAGCAGGCTGGCAGTGGGAAATGGTGTCATATAATATCTACATGCTCTTCAAGGAGTTAATTTCTTCACTGAGAGCTTGGGAAGGGGCACACAGCACTGAAGTAATTGCAACTGCTGTGTACCTTCAGGCTCCCAAGGAGGCTCTTGCTTTGTATTTTCAACATAGTATAAGTGCTGGAGGTAAGAGGTAGCTGCCAATTTCATAAACTTTGCATTTAATCTTTCAAGAAACCACTGGGATAGTGACTGGAGGGATGTGTTGTATGGAGGTTGACTTCTTGCTCTATATCCCAACAAGCCAGAGAACATTCCTCTCCACCACTGTGACACCAGCTGTGTGAACGCTGAGATGTTCAGTGTGTCAAGGCAATTGATTCAGTTCATCACTTTTCACCAAAATGCATAAACAAGTGTTTAGTTGAACACGCTGAAGTGTGAACTGAATACTTTTTGTTCCAAGAGAGAAAACACTGCTTTATCCTTGTAATTAATATTCCTCTAATACTTATCTTAGAGAATTTTGGCTGAGGTTTGGCTAGTATTCTATGTAGATAAGGTGATTTTAATGAAAATAAGGGGAAAAATATGCCCTCATTTTCCAATTTTGTTTTTGAATGCTGAATTATGTTGTATGGATTAAAAAAAAAATCCACATGTTTCATCAGTTGAAAGTAGTTTGCTTAATTTCTGATACAGAGCTAATTCTAAAAAAGGCAATTACAGTCAGACACTGTGGTTGTTCTTTCATCTTCCTTCTCTTTTTTCTTCTTTATTATTATTGCTTAGCAGATCCTAGTTTTAGTTCCTCAAAATTCAGGTTTTGTTCGTTCTCCTTTTCTCAATGCGCAAGGTAACACTAGTTTTGCAGAATTAATTTTCCCGCCAAAAATGCCTTCCCCCACAGTGGTTTGTGTGGTTGTTTCTGTATCCGTGTGGGTATAACTGAATAAGGCCCTATTCCTGCAGCCTGGCTCTCCATGCACCCCGGATTTAAAACGCTACCATCCTGTTTAGGTGATGTTCAAAATTAAACAGTGATAAGTTGCTACAAAAAAATGGGAAAAAAATCCCAGGTCTTTGGGTTTGGATTGTGTCTTATGAGAGAACATCTATAAAAGCTTGCTGTCATGAAATATTCTGTCACTTGTAATAAAAACGTCTGTCCTCAAAACGGGGAATTTCCATTAGAAACCACAGACATGGTGGTTTCACAATGACACATATGTATGAGGGATCTGTTTTGTGTGGTCAGGATATCACCCTACTCCCTGTTCCTTTGAAGAGAAGAAGGGATGGAAACAGCATATGCCCACTGGTGGGATTTTATCTCCTTTGCCGTGACTTGTGCACCATCTGAGCAGGAGGAGTGTTGGAGCTGCCCTTGTCAGCTGTGGCCATCCTTGTGCTGGGGAGTTGCCACTGAGGGCTTTGGTGAGGAAGTGTGGCCAAGGACCAGATCCTCAAAGACACTTAGGGACCTGTTGCCTTTTTAATCACCACCCTCATTTAAAACAGGAGCTGGGAACATAACTGCCTTGGCAAATTCTGTCTGAGATCAGTGTCAGGGAGAGTCAGGCAGGCTCTTGGAACATGAGGTGTAACTCCTTTCAGTTTTCTCCATGATCGCTTTGCACAGAGTATGGCTGAGATAAAACTAACCTGTGCTTGGGCATTGTGATCCCTTTTATTTTCAGTACCAGTGAAAGGAGGTACAGAGAGTCTACATGATGCATTCCCCAAATCATTTCTATAGAAAACACATGGTAAAAGCATAAAATCATGACCTAGACTGCACCTGATAATACAGAGGATGGATTTAATATCAGGGTGCTTGCCTGAAATTCCAGATCTGGGAGCACAGAGAGAAAAGGAGCGGGTATCAACATTTAAGTTTTTATTTGAGTAGTCACAGAAATATTGCACAGGAACATTGCAAAGCTGGGATTCAGAGGCAGGCTGCTCTAAATAGTACTTAAATCAAGTTTTGGTTGATGACTTGTCTCTATAAAATGAGCATGATTCAGAGATCTACTCACCAAAATCTTATGAATTAAGAGATTTCATTGTGTCCCTAGTGAAACTCTGCTCTAAATGAACTCTGCCTTGAACTAATTTATGGGGCCACAGTGAGATGTTCCTTTAGTGCAATATCCTTTACTGTAAGTGGGCTGGATCACTGCTATCCTTTGGAATATCTTCACTGTGGTACCATGTGTATAAACCTTCAACAGAACTTCAACCTGCTAATAATCTTGTGCACAGGCGGAAACCGTTCCTTCTCCACAAACTTGGTGCATTATAAGGGACACGCTTGACCACAGGAAAATGAGGAAGGTACCATATTCCTTCATGAGCAGTGCTATAATGCAAAGTGTAAAATATGAATCTTTTAAAGGTCTTGCAAGAATTCAGGAGGTGTTTGGATCTTCCCATATAATATGTAACAATAACAAAGGTGTAGAGAAAACCAAGCAATCATCCTATTGTGTTGGCTGATTATGGATAAACACCACTTGCACATGTCATAGCTGATTTGTACTACAGATTACCCAGCTTTCACTGGGCCTCACCCCAGTAATGCTGGCTAACCTGATTCCTACTAACCAGCTGTCCTATGGCAGAGTGTGTGTATGCTCACACTTCTCTCAAAACCTCCAGGGATGGTTACAGTTCAATTTAAGAGCAGCTAGTAACAAATTTTCAATATACATACTGAACTGAATTCTCTGTAGATGGGAACTCAATTTATTTTAAGGGGGATTTGACGGTGGTCCCTGTTTTTGCTATGTATGAATCTTAAAATCTTTCATCTGAGGGACCCACAAATCTTCACAGTGTCTTTGCTGTACAGCATAAATAATAGTTTTTATATGTAAGTTACAGAGTGATAAAAATACCATTGCATTATTTTCTTTAAAGTCCACTCGGCTTTTTAGGGAGGTAGAAAGTACCTTGTCAAACATTGTCAAAGGCATTTGCAAGCTTGGATTGCCTTGGGAACACTTTGTTTGCCTATCAACAACTAAGTGCAGGAACACTAAAGGCAAAGTTCCCATCAGTACCAATCCAGCAACAACAGCAGCCACCATGCTGAGAACATCTGACAGCTGTCAAATTGGCTGCAACAGAGCAGGGAGGAGGGAGATGGTTTAGTCAGTTGAACAGCTTCCATCTCTGCTGTGGCACATATTGCTCGTGGGCCCATGAGACGGAGAGGCAGCAGTTGATAGAGATGCTGAACGAAGAGGTGGCTGCTCCTCAGATGCAAATATGCATCTTTATCTTTGAGACAGCAGCTCTCACCTAGTGTAAGCCACTATGAGTTGTTTTTTGACTAAACCCTTAAAATGACAGTGTTCAAGCCCCTCAGCTGGTGCATATTGGAGAGCTTGTAGCGAGAACACCTGGCTGACACCCTCAAGGACACAAACATAAGAAATAATTATTAGCGAAGACAAAGAATTATTTAACACCTGTGCAGATATAATATTATTCTACTTTTCTTTCTCATTTTCTCTTTTCAGACTGATGGGGGGTGGAGTAAGAAATCCAGATACTAGTGGAAGTTACATATAATGAAATGCAGAAGTTGGGTAGAGGAAAGAGAGTGCTCAATGAGGAGCAAGCAGCTCTCATCATGCCCATGTCACCCAGGTTGTACAGTGCCCATAGTTGAGGGCAGGGGGTAGCACAGAGGTCAAAGAGAGACAGAAAAAATGACAGGCAGAAGGAACTTGTCGTCCAGCTGCTTGGCTATTTACATCTGGTTTTCCACTTGTTTTGCCTTTGGGATAGAGATCCAAAGTCACAGCAGAGATTGTCAAAAGGGAAAACAGACTAGAAGGAGTCTGCCAGGTTTCTACAGAGTGACCTGAAGTTACTGAGAAAAGGCTATGCATCATGCCTGCTCTGAATGAGAAGGACAGGGAGAAAAATGGTCTCTGGAAAAGTAGGCTGTCTTTACTAACCCTCACTGCTCTTTTTTTTTTTTCCTCTCTCCAGTTTATGGATGCTTTTATCCCAAACAGAAGTGGAATGGGAATCTGTGATTTTGGTGTGAATGGCTGTCCGGTCATAGCCACCTCTCTGCACTTGGCTTAAGCTGGGTTGCAACTTTTCTTCCATTCGGATTTATAAACACATCTAATTCTCCTGGGCCTGGGAGCCCCAGATTTCAAAGTCAGGCTCTCAAACAAGGAAATCTGAAATGAAAGGATGCATATGCCTGCACAACAAGAAATAATTTTAAAAAGGGAGGGAGGTCTAATAATAAATAATAAAGACATGGGAAATTACGTTATAGAATTGAAGAAAGAAAGTGATCTTGATTGCTAAGTCAAACTGGAAAGTAACTGGGAAGTGTTCACTTCATGATTGTATGGGGAAACCTATTTTAGCTGCCTTGACTCCTTGTGCTCTCTTAGTGTCTCTCATTCTCTACACTGAATTTTTTTTCTTAAAATCCCTTTCTTATTCTGGATTTGAAATAAACGCATAAGGAGTGGGCTTAAGATAAATATAAATTGTATTCTTATCTTTCTTATTTAAAAATTTTAATACATCTCATTGCAACTCTTGTGGTGTTTCCTAGCCCATTTTTATTTCTGCAGTGAGATATCCAGCTACCTCACAGCAGCTGTGATTATGTTTCCCCTCCACACTCTTCAGTTTCTCTTGTCTTTGTCCCATCCAGCCTGAGGTTTGGGGGACTTTTTCCTGGAAATGGATTGCTCACTAGACTATTATTTCTCTCATCATTTCCTGGAATAAGTTTTGCAAGAGGGGCAGAAGGGAAGTTAGTTCTGCAGATTATGAAGATGTTTTTCTTAGAGGCTCAAGATATCCAAAGCCGACATCACAGGGAATGATGTTGCAATTAAAATTCACTCACTGAATTTAACTTTCGTTTTGCTAGTTTGCAACAAAAGACAGGGAAGTGGCCCAAGGTTGCTAGGTTTGTGACTGACATTGTTTGTCTAGCCTGATTTTCACACTGCTGTTTATTTCAGTGCAACTCTCTTCCCTTCCAGTTTCTTTGGAAATACCTTCGGAAATTAGAGTTTTGTGCAAACTGAACAGAATTTTCTTCTGAAAATTTGTAAGACTCGGAAACTTTTCATGGGATGAGTAAAGTGTTCCTTATCCAGCTCATCATGCTGTGTCTGAAAAGATCATGAATTCCTCATGTAAGAGAGATCAAGGAGGACAGGGAGGCTTGGATATCAGTCAGCAAAGCCTAAATCCCACCTTCCCTTTTGCTCTGAGCATAGAGTGTAAATTTCTCCTGAAGCAGAGTTGGTCCTTCATGTGCCTGCGCCAGCCCTGTGCTATCCCAGGATGAAGGAGCTCTGCTCCTACATGTCATATCCACATGGCTGGCCTTTCCCTTCCGTTTTCCCATTCTTACTTTTGCTGAATGTTCAAATGTTCATTTGTAGTCTCTCCATACCAATATAATGTTTTCCAGGACTGGTATGTCAGGATTGTTCTTCAAAATGGTCATGGCATTGTCCAAGGGAGGTAGGTGATCAGGGCTTTTCCAAATCAGGTCACTCCTCTCTCCACTCTGTCTGAGACTGTGCAAGGTTGGTAACAGGGTCTGACGTGGCAGGATCTGGCCCTATCCTGTACTGTGGGGACTGTTCTTGGGTATTTCTAGCAAGGAGCTGCTACTGCCCCCAGGAACACACAGGCTGCAATGAAAAAAAGGAGGTGAGGTAGAAGAAAGGCAGTGTTCTCACCCTCCTCTGGCAGACTAAGAATGGAGAATCATAAAGTTACTAAAGGCTTGTCTGACACAAGGGTGGATGAAGCCAGAAGACATCTTTATGGGAGTCCCTTTCAATCCTGGATCTCTATGTCTTGTACAACATTCACTTACTAGTGAGCCATGCCATGAAATAAAGAGAACTCAGTGGTTTTCTGTACAGACCATTCATTCCTTCCAGAGCAGTCACAGCCTACAGTTTAGGATTTCTAAGAGGAATTATGCTTACTAGTTTTAGACAACTACTTTTAGACAACTTGGGTGAAAGTAAGTCTGTGGTGTCCTGTGACCAAGAGTAACCACTTTCCTCTTGATAGGAGTACGCAGAAGATGCATGCCTGCACATCTGCTTTTCTTGTCTCAACTATCTACACCAGTCCCTTTAATCTGACCAGTTATAATGATTTTTATACTTACAACAATCTACAAGGGAGTACAGAAAGGTACAGTTTGCCCACTTTCACCTTGCTGAGACTGGGGGCCTTTGTCCGTCTGTCCCATCTACACATGCACATCTCAGCACAATCCTCTTACAAACCTGGCCTTGCTGCTGTGATGCTGCATGCCTACTGCATGGCCTGCTTACAAATGGAAGAATAATGTGATCACAGTCTAGATACAAACTGGTGCCTCTACTTCCACTTCCCACATTCTGATACAAGCTTGAGATGACCCTGATGGAATGGCAGTTGAATGCTGTGCCATGCAACCCAGCCCAGCCTTGTGAAATGTCACTAAAATTCACCAGAAAGGGGCAACAGGGAAATTAGTGGGCCAGACAAGGAGAAGAGAACTACTACATCTGAAGATGAGTACCTCCTGCTTTTCATTACATATTGCCTTCTTGCTGCACGTAACACACAGCTCACTAAGACCCCGCCTGTGCTTCAGCCAGAAGGTTGTGCCACAGCTGCAGAGGGGAGCAGCAGGGACTCAATTCTAGGTTGCCTTCTTAGGGCAACCATGGGAGCCACCTCTTGGAGAGTCATTTTACCAAGCCAGAGCCTCGAATCACAGAATATTCTGAGTTGGAAGGCACTCACAAAGATCATCACGTCCAACTGTAAAGCAACTGTAAAGCAAATAGCTTTAGCTATTATCCCTTGCTGGTTCTGAGTTGTTATACTGGGATAGAACCTGAAACCTTGGCATTATTAGCACCGTGCTCTAACCAACTGAGATTATCCCAGGGTCTTTAGGATTTGAGGATTTGAGGCTCAGAGTTTCAGAATGCAGAGATCAGCAAGTCACTGCTGTGAAGACATTCTGACTGACATTGCCATGGTTTCTGACCTATGACATATGTCTTGATTTTTTCCCTCCATCCTGCCATTTACACTGGCATTGCTATCCCAATACTGAAATTGCAGAAGCATGACACGAGCATTCTTTCATTTTTTGAGATGATGGTTATAGTCAGTTTCATGTGTGGCGACACTAAGGGTTCATGGAAGGAGCACAGGGTGTTGTTCAAACACAGTACAGTATAACAGCTTTTTTCCCAAAAAGGATGCAGTCAAGATCTGAGGCTCTGAATGGACACAGCCAGTCCAAGGGGCTGAAATGAATGAGACATCCCTGTCAGTGCAAAGGTAGCAGCCATAACACCCGTTTTTTCTGTCTAAAACTGACACTTCTACATCCAAATTAGTCACCCAAACTCTCTCCATAGTCCAGAGAGTGACCAGGCCTGTGTGCATGGGGAGGAATTCTGTCTTACAGTAGGAACCAAAGACAGCTCAGAGGGTTTCTGCTGTTGGAACTACATTTTTCTGCCCATTAACTATAAAGGGCTTTAAACCACAGGTTCAGATGTTCAGTATTTCCCACAGCACCATACATGTATGTTAAATACATAGGATGTATAGAGTAGCATATACGAGTAACATGCGTCCTTCAGGCTAAGAGGAAAACTGGAGCAAGCCTGTTTTCCAGATGAAGAAATAAACTGAGATGGAATAAAAATTCCTCCTTGCTCTTCTTTATAGAAAAGTGCTTCTTTCAGTTCCTGATAAAGACAGACATCCTCCTTGTGCAGCTCTTAGGAAATAACGACACTGTTTTCCTTCACCCCTACTGCTCACAGTGTGCAACAGTAGCCCCTTGCTCTTAAACCATTCTCCCCAGTAGTAGCTCCCGCTCAGCTCTTTTGTGCCCTGAGGCGCGTCTCATTTACTCGCCAAGGTTCCGCTCCACAGCATGGGTCTGTACCACTCTCATGCCTCTCTTATGACAAAGGAAGCCTGGGATTGCCATGTCTGATCTTTCCTGGCAGTTTCGAAATAGCTGCTTTAGGTGCCTGCCATGCCACTGGGGATGCTCTGAGCTGAGTTCTCCCCTGCCTTGCTCAAGGCACAGAGTGAGTGCAAAACGCTCCCAAGGGCCAGACAGCAGTTGGGTTTATGCCTCCAGTTTGACCAAGCAGAAGGCAGAAAGGAAAAGAATGAGAGCAAACTCAGATCTGCAGGTGGGATGGCATATATCAAGAAGGGGCTCCTGCAAAGGCTACATAATAGCAGGTGATGGTGAGAGGATGTTCCAGCCCACTGTGCATCCAGAAAGCAATTGCTGGTGACATTTCTTCACACCAGCCTCCTCCTCAGAGAGGAACTTGCTGGTTCTGAGGTGTTACACTTCTTGTTTGTATGTGGGAGGCTGATAAACGAGAAGCAGGGTGTGCTTCCATGTGATGAACTAAGCAAGCAAGCAGGGAAAAAACCAATCCCTTTGATCTGACTAGCTATAATGATTTTTAGACTTGCAACAACCTACAAGGGAGTACAGAAAGGTAAAAATTTGCTCTTTCACCTTGCTGAGACTGGGGGCCTTTGCCTATCTCTCTCATCAACGCTGCTAGGGACTTCTGAAAACAAGGATTTGAGAACATATAATGCTACATAAGGGTGAGATAGAAAGCCTTCCCGTGGCAGCTGATCTGCTGAGTAACTGTCTAAAAGGCACATCAGAGAGATTTTCTCTGCAACGCTGGTTCTTATGACCGACAGCATCATAAGATCCATGGCAGCTGATTGGTGTCTTGCCTCAGTGCCTAGTGGATTATTGTGCAAGCATGAAAGTTTTCTACAACTCAGATACACTCAGTTTCTTTTAAATGAGCTCTTCATCTTGTTGCCAATCAAGTGACTTAGCGTGGTTTGCTTTATTCTTTTGAAAGCAACAGCGTGCCTTTTGTTGTTTGAAAAACTTGCTGAATTGCTCGTTCCCATGACCAGAATTCTCTGTTTTCTGAAACATGTTCATCATCATTGCCCCACTGGGTCTTCCCCCAGTGCTGAAATGACCATTGCTTGTGTCATCCTCACAGCAGCTGACTGACTTAGTGATTACAAACTACATTACTTAGTGATTACAAACTACTATTTGAAAAAGCCAAAGGTGGGGGTTCAGACTATTTAGTAACACAGAGGAGGCTCTACAGTTGCCACATTCATACTTTATCAACTAGCATTCAGCCAGCCCAAAACGAGTCTAAAGTTCTCCTGGACACCTGAGAAACTGTTATTTGTCACATCATCTGTGTGTGATTCAAGCTATTTTTTTTTATTTTTCACTTGAGGGTTTTAACCTTTCACAAATGACTTCAAGCCTTCGCAGACCTTCAGAAACCAGCAGACACATACATACGCACACACACAAAAAACCCTGTATCCACCAGCCCCAATACAAATAACTCTTCTGTGGCATAGCACTGACATTTTAAATATGCTGAACACCATTTATCAGTCCAAGTCACTGAGGCACATTCTGTGTCTTGTCATGTTCCTGAGGTACCACAGTGACCCATCAGATGAGAGCCTCAGTTGATTGCAAGGTTAGCACAACAGCACCTCTGCCATCCTACCCACCTTCAGGACAAAAACAGATGGCGAAATGGGTCTTGCAAGGTGAGAAAAAGACACAACCAAGGTAGACTCATTCTTCTCCGGGTCTCCACAAATCCTGGCTGGTCCCTGGGACCACTATCAGCCAGCTCCCAGACCTCTCCATGCTTCTTTTCTTTGCAGTATGAGGCAGTGAAAGACATCCTCAGAGGCAGAGCGAAAGCAATCAGCCAAACAAATCTTCTTTCCAGAGTATGAAACTTTACAGAACTAAGTCTCTTTTGCAAATATTTTCTAACCTGGAAGCAGCCAGACCCCCAACCCCTTGAGGGCCAAGAGGAAGGTCTGGAAGCTCTAACTGGTTCTCCAGACACAAATCGCCATCAGCCTATGTACTCTGTACTCTGTACTGGGAAGGAGCTGAAATCAGTGCAGGCAGTGCTCCCAGCCTTAGGAAGGTCTTCCAGGGGTATCAGATGATACTGGATACACAGCCACTGTAACAGACAACGTCCTGGCCACTGCTCTGAGCTGATGGTGATAAAGCAGGATTCTGCTTTTGGAGTGGGTGACTATATTTCACAAAACAAGCTGGTTATTTATTTCAAATTGAACAAGAAAACTTGGATTTTGAGGAGGCTAGCCAGAGTCTATGAGCTCTCTGACCATTATTTGTCTCATTACAAATGTGCATTGTGTAAGGGAAAGAAAACAGGATCAATCCCACTAAATGCATAGTTACATATGCAGACATCCATATACACAGTTATGCCCACACGATTCTGTCAATTTTACATGGGAAAAAAAATACAGACATACAGGACAGATTTTTTCAGATAGCATTTATAGTTCACATCCATAGTAGTTCTGAGCCACATAGTGTCCATTTAATGTGACAACCCTGCCCCTTCTTCATTCTGTTTGTGTTGAGCAAATGCCCAAGCAACACTTAAACAACCTGAAGGCATCTGTGTTGTGGTCTGATCCTCAGGGCTTGTGGTTTTCTGAACAGCCACACACAGTCTCCTTATATTGTATTTAAAATATACTCAAGGAAGGGGAGGCCCAAAAATCTGAGTTGCAGAAGCACTCAACAAGAGTGCTCGATAAGAATGGAAAACCCTGTGAATGAAGCTAGCATTTGTATTAACTCTGTGTTACCAACATCCTTCTACTTCCTGATTTTAAAAACATTTCGGGGAACTTCCTTTCTATTTTGGAACTTCTGCTTGTAGTTGCAATTGAAACCAAGACCTGTGAAGATATGCAGTGGCGGTAAGTCCCTACAAATGACCACAGCAAACCTCTGTAACCAAATACTCAGCAGCAGCTCATGAAAGCCTTTAACAAAGCTGAGTTTTCAGCTTGAGACATTTTGTTGGAGAAAACCAGTGTACATAAAACATGAGACTGTAGGAATTAGCAGATTTGATCAGGCTGCTGAACCACCTAAATCAGGTTTCTATCTCTAATGGCAAATGATGCTTCAGAAATAATTGCAAATCTCATGCCTTTATAAGAAGCTTTTTCTTCCAAGCCTATAGTTTATTGATTTTATTTAGTCTTGACAAAAGAATATAGGACTAGACTGATTTAGGTTCTTACTTGATTAGAGACTGTTTCCCTAGAAAAAGCAAGAAGTGTAATACAGTGGTAACCATTTCATTACATCAGATTCTGTCCCCATGGGCAGAAGAGCACAAAGTTCAAAGGAAAGATTGTTGGTAGGGACCTGGAGCGTTCTTCTGGGTATCTTCTACCCTCCAAAGTAGAATCAATTAACAAACTTTTGTCTAATCCATGCAAACTGTGACACATATGATACCCTTTTGCAGTAAGTCTTGGCAAGGGGACCGTGAGCTTGCTGTTCTTGGAGGGAGAAGAGCGTTTCTCTCTGCCAGAGTCTATGCTTTTTGCATCACTCAGTTCTCTCAGCCATATATAGAAAGATCCTTACCTTGGTTGTTCTCTGTAAAGCAGCATACAGTCATGTTAAAGAATGACTAACAAAAGTGAATTAATATGTTCTGCTATTCTCTGAGTGTTCTCATGCAACATAACCAAGATGAAAATACTTGAATGGGCTTATACTCAAAATTCTGTGTTTAATTGCCTTTTTTTTTTTTCTCCTTGAAGACACCTTAAAATGACACCTTTTTAATGCTGTCTGCTAAAGAAGGTAGATGAAAACATTTCCATTAAAGGCACAGCCTTTCTTCTTTATGTGTCGGCTAAGTTCCCCCTCACCTTTCTCTGTCACCAAAGAAGAAGCCAAAAAAAACCCCAAAGGCAATATTTATAATTGCCAGTAGAACTACCACGAAAAAATGAAGGAAAAAAAAAATAAAAACCCCAAAAAACACAACTTACAACAACAACAACGAACAAAAACCCTAGCAACAAACAAACAAAAACAATAAACAAAAACAATAAAACCCTGACCAAACCAACCAAACAAAAAAAGAACCAGGAAAGACTGTTGCTCTTCCTTGTGCTTCTCAGCAGAAAGATAAAATTAAAAAAAGCGCCCAAATCTGTATCATCGTATCACAAAAGTGACATTGCAAATCAATTTTAAGAATTCTGCCTATAGATACCATCTAGGGGAATTTCTGATGGGAAGTATATCTAATACAATAACTGAAACTTTTATAAGTACCCCAAACAATGGAAGTGAGCAACGACATCTGAACTGGCTGTGAGAAGAAATTAATAAGAATACATCTAGATCTTTCTGTTCTTATTCATTTATCTCTCTCTGATAAGTCACTTCTCAGCAGGCCTGAATAGCATTGATGGGAAACACAAGATGCTCATTGTCCATTAGTAAGACAAATATTGCAATTGAGGTTGAATGAGGAGGTGCACACTCTGTTATTTCCCACACCTCCAGGCTGATAAATTAGTTCATCCCCTGAGTAATTTAAGAAATATGGGCTTTATGAAGAAATACCAGCTTGTTTGAATGTAGGAGGAAACCAAAAAGTCAATGAAGTGCACTGAGCTGTCTGACCTGTGTGCAGGCTCGATGTTTTGCCTGTGTGATGAGAAAGGTGCTACAGGATGTTTGCAGTTTAGAACTATGGCAGAGAGTCTTTCAGAAAAGCTGGTATTTTTTCCTCCCCAGGAATTTAGAGCTTAGAATATAGGCTAATAATTTTAACCAAGGAAAGGGTCTAAGAACATAACCAAATCCTTTTGGCCCTGCAGAACAA
>JAWWES010000115.1:52890582-52902208 GCA_035583135.1 Lophotriccus pileatus
TTAGAATATAGGCTAATAATTTTAACCAAGGAAAGGGTCTAAGAACATAACCAAATCCTTTTGGCCCTGCAGAACAATCAAAGTTCCTTTCTCCATTGCTGCCAGGAAGGCAAAATTAGTCTGATTTGTGGTGCTTTTCTAAATATGCAGCACAGTTACCTGGACAGGACACAGGAAAAGGATTCAATAATTTTTACTACATGCATGAGCTCCACAGAATTTAGATGCATGCATGCAGAACATTTACAGGAAAAAAACAAAACAACCCCAAAACCCAACCAAAAAAAAACCCGGATGCCAGGAACATTATAACCCATTCTGTGTCTGCTAGGGTACAGAAAACTTTTCCTTTTATTGCTCCAGAAGAGCTGTCCTGGTCCACTGGGCAAAATCTTTGCTAAGAGTCACTTGCCGTCTTGATTTACATGCTAGATTGCAACGCATCCAGCTGGCACCTGTTTAGAGTGGCAGTGTTTTCTGAGTAATGGTCTACAGTGTCCTAGATTCCTGGTGCATTTTTTGTGAGGATAAAGGACTTTAAAAGCATTGCTCCCATCAGGGTGCCTGGTCTCCTTTACTTTTCCCTATCTGTGAAACTTACAAAAAACAAGAGCTGGGATCCTGAAATGAGCACTTTACCCAGGAAAGAGGCTAGAGAGACATTTATGATATGTGAAGCAAATGAAATCCATGTAGAGCCCGAACCTGATCTTTTTTGTGCTGTGGACTTCCCTGTAGCTGTGCCAGCAGTCCCCCCTCAGACCAAATCTGTCCAGGGAAATTCCCTTTCTGCCTTCAGTATTCTCACAAATGATTGTATTTCAAAGTTTCTTTAAAATAAAGAGAGCTGCTGGCTCTCCCACTTCCAGTTGTTTTAAAGGATCTGCTCATTAGACGGCATCTGAACCAGAGACTGTACTACTAGGGTCTGAATGGAGAAGTTCAACTAGAAAAGTAGGGCTGGAGGAGGAGGAGTGTTGCTTGTGGATGAAAGCCAGTGTGGAAGAGTGGTGGATATCGATGATTTCCTCAAGGTGAGCACAGACTCTATCCAAGTCAGTCTCCTGAAGTGAAAGCTTGCACCCTTCACATATAAATCGGGAAACATCAGATCGCTGATTTGAAAACCAGTGGTTAGTGTTTAACTGATTCGCTGAAAGGATTGTCAAGCATTAGAACCGGCTGCCCAGGGAAGTGGTGGAGTCACCATCCCTGGAGGCATTTAAAAAACATGTAGATGTGGCACTTGGGAACTTGGTTTAATGGTGGACTTGGCAGTGTCAGGTTAACAGTTGGACTCAAGGATCTCAGAGGTGTTTTTCCAATCTAAATGATTCTTTGATTCTACAGAGTCAATTGACTGCTTTGATAAGGAAAAGTTACTGTGTCAGTCTGTTATATATATATAGAAAGGCTGGGTTTCTGGTCTGAGGGTGGGCATGCTCTATTGCCTCTGACATTGTGGATCTAAACATCAGCATGATTATTATTAACCTTGCTTACTGTAGCACAGAGACTGGGGCTCAACTAAATCAGGGCACCACAGGTGGAACGGGGATCGGATTTCTAACCGAGCAGGTTATAACCTGGACACAGCAGGTTCCTGGGGTCTGTGTGAGGAGAAGGTTACCAGTTTGAAGGGATCTGGTAATCCTTTTCAAATTAAGAACCAGCTACCAGTTTTCTGGGAAATATTTTTATAACATAAGCATAATAGCCTGGAGAGTTCTGCCCTGAGCCGGCTATCTGAAGTTAGGATACCTTCAGATTTCCCTGGGGTGAGGATGAGGGCAGTGACATGCCCATTTGCAGGGTCCAGGTTCACGAGCAGGATGCTGATGGGGCAGCTGCGGCTGCTTGACTGTGCTGCTACCCCCAGCCGTTCTCTATGGTGAGCATCTGGCAGGGTCAAAGTGGTAAATCTTCTGAGGAAAAATAGGTTAGATTTGTCTCTCTGCAAAATGAAGGGAAGATTGAAACTGTTTTGGAAATGACTTCTGCATCATGAAAGGTTTAACTGAATATAAAATGCTTTCACTAAAAGAAAATGTTTTCTCAGCTGAAAATCAACTATTTGAAACGTGAGATAACTTCTTGCATTTCTTCCATTTTCAACAAGAAAGTTCCCAATAGCTTGCCAAAAATAAGAGTTTGGGCAGCTGTTCCTAAAAAATCAAGCTCCTTTCAAATTTCTTCTTCGGGCCAGCACCAAAAAGATCTGTTTGTTTGGTTCAGTGTGGATCAGTAAAAGCAGATTTGCAGATTTACCCAGCTCACCTGTGGTTTGCTCAGCATGGCTCCAAGCAGAGACTGACTTTTGCTTTCAGTTTGGCTCTGAGCTCCCTCATGCAGAAGTTGAACTTTGAGAAATCCCCAAAGACGAAGCCTGGCCACAGTACTATAGTTAGTCAAGTGTAGGATTTTCCCGTCATCTGTTTATAACTGACTAGAGAGTTTCTTGGGTTTTTTTGTTATTTTTCAAGAAACACTTAAGACAGGGGGGTTTCAGGGATTATTTTTAGATATATTATATGAAAAATTAGAAACATAAGAAGTAAGAAAATCCATTTTACTTGATATTTGTGAGACATAATCACTGTAAACGTTTACTTGGGTAGAAGTAGGGCTACTGTTAGCTAAGGGGAGATGAATGCTCACTGCTGAGTTTCTGGGAAGCTGTGATCCAAGGCCACCATGGGTCCAACCTTACAACTGTGGATAAGAGCAAAGTGTGGCTGGCTGTAGTTAAATATTCCTCCTTGCCCAAGAAAGTGAGGAATTGTCTTTCTAGATGTGACTGAACCTGAGTTTGGACCCTTTAGATACTTGCTTATTGTTTTCCTCTCCTGCAACTGATCCCTTATTTTTGCAATGAAGCTGTGGAAGGGGCACATCAGAGTCATGATCTGAGCTGGGAGAAGGGCCAAGAGTAAGATCTGACCTTGGCCTTGCAGGAGTATGTGAACGTCACTTTGATGAGGTTGATGGAAACTGTGCTTAGGTGAGGACTGAAGGATGAGGAAATGCCAATCAGAAGAGAGATGTTTTTCTTAGAAAACAGGTAGCATGAAGCATAGGTTCATCTACAAAGTGAGGAAAGAGGACATAAAATCATCTAGTCTGGCTGCATGTCCACACTGAAATTAGGTCTGATTAGTCTTGGAGCAAGCCCTGCCAGCTATATGTGCTGAATAAAATGCTTCTGCATTTATATAACACATACACCTCCCCTCCACACCCCAAAAGGCTCTTCATTTACCTTGATTTTTTTTTCACCATTGTTCAAACTTTCAGAAGGGCTATTCATGGTTGGTTATTTCCACATTTTAGTTTTCCCAGCTTGTACAGATACCACTTCTCCTAATGCCCATTTCTCCACCTTTCAAGAGACTCTTCTGGCAGTTTTTTCCACTGCATGAATGAACACATACCCCGAGTCATTTGATCGTCCTTGTAGTAACTTATTTGGGCTGACATCCTTCAGATTTGTTCTGAAGAGATTTTTCAAACCCTGCAGCAGTTTTTGAGAGATCTTTCTTTAGTTTCATGAGGTTTTAAAATCCTTAAAAAAAATATAGATGCCAGCGTGTCAAAAGTCCTTCAGTTCCAGTGTTTCAAACACTTTCCTAAAGTAAATTTAATATCCTTATTTCTGGTAATTGCTTTTGACATACCCAAAGGTCACATCAAGTTTTCAGTATCTGAAAGCTTCCTTACAAGTGTTTGTCTTGCTAATAAACATCTGAAAGATGATTTAAAACAAGCTACCTGTTCCAGTTTCCACCATCTATCTGAATTAAAGCAAGATATGGACTACCAACCCAGAGAGGGTAAAAGCACTAGAAGAGCTGAGGCTGGATGCCATTGGCCATGCAGACACCAGTGGACAGGTCTGTCCATAGATGCTGTGGACCACTGTGCAGCCGACCTCTTTGGCTGCCATACAGGTGGGGACAGCTGCCCCATGACTCTGGTGACACCAGGTCCTACAGCAGCTTCACACCTGTGGTTTTGTGGGAACCCAAATTCATACCCAGGCAGAATAATGTTGATAGAACTCCTGTATATGGATATGCCATGTAGAGATTGACTCTGAGGAGATGAGTCTTTTTGATCAAGAGCATTTCTACAAAGGGCTTGCATGCAGTTGATACGCAGTGAGGTCAGGGATAAGGCATCCTCCTGGATGAGTTTTGTGGGGTCAGACTGAGTACAAGAGGCTTAGAAAAACAACAGTTGACAATATGCATATTATCTTCTCTGGATTATTGTTCAGTAAGAAATAGATGCAATGGGTTTGGCTAAAATCCCTTCTCCTGCCCAGAGGTGAGCAACTCAGTGGGACATTCATTTTGACATTCAAATAAATGGCATTTGGCTTTTTTGGCTATAACTGATTTAAAATAAATAGTCCATCCACTGATGGATGGATGATGCACAGGAAGCACAAAAGACAAACTCTATCCTCCAGTGGGAGCTCCTGGAGTCCCTTGCTTTTCACTGGATGCTCGAAGTCTCAGCGAATGCTAATTCTTTCATATGTCAAAACCCAGCAGCATTGCTTCATGCTCCACTTTTATGGGGCTAATTTCTACACCCAGGTCTCTTCTCATTAATCCAGCAGTACATGTGGATCAGGGAACCACTGTGACTGCAACTCAGCCCCAGTTCCTTCTATGCCTGAGCTTTAAAAGATCTAATCAGAGGCTGGGGTCCTGCCATTTAGCTTCCCAGTAGGGGACAAAAGCATGTGACTGCTGCCTGGGAAAAAAGGAGAAGAGGTTAGTGTTTGGGACTGTGACAGGTCCAGGAGCTGGGTTTTGTTTGCATATAAAACCCAAGTACACAGGCCTATCAGTAGTATACCAGGGTCCTCCCTTGGCTTGGGTGGCCCACAGACACTTGCACTTGCCTTGAAGGACATTTGCTTCTGGCAAACTGTGGTTGGTCCATGGCCACAAATCCTTCAGTGAACTGGAGAGACTGACTCGGGATCCTGCACCTTCCAGTTTGCCCTCTCTCAGGGAGGATTAAGAAGTGCAGATGTATTTTCTATCTCATTTATGCCTGGTTCCCATGTCAGGTAACACTCAAATCTTCAGGGACCTCAAAGAGGGCAGTCAGAGCAATACATTGTGAACTATGCCTTCAAGGAGTATGAAAATTCTCCTACGTCAGCCAGCTGCGGCCTCATCTGATTGTTCCCTGCATAGCTCACTTTTCCTCTGCAGAGCAGGTGATGGGGTCACGTGTGGAGTGAGAAATACGAGTGATGCTTCAATTATGCCCTTCTCTTGTGCAACAGGAGGAGCACAACCACATACGTGCTGCTTCCTCCAAAGCCCTTGTTTGCTGTGCCAGCTGCACGGTAACAGGGAGCTCCAGGGCTGCTGAGAACTGTAAAGGTTTTGCTGCTTTGCTGGCATTTAACTATTAACCAATTTTGTGGAGACCGAAGTAAAAGGTGCTGTTCGTGGGAGGTGATGTGTGGATGGGAGAAAGAGTAGGTGTAGTAGGTGTCATGCAGTAAGAGCTGTCTGAGTGTGTTTACCCATTTTGACCTTGGCTGCAGGCACCCGTGCTTGGCTAAACCTGGGAGCTAAGTACTCCTGGGCCTGGCTAGCAGGAGACTGCCTGGAAGTCGAGGCACTGGATAACTGCATGACTGGACTTAAAGGCCCTGCCAATTGTGAGAGCACATTCAGGGAGTGGGAGAAAACCCCATGGCTCCATTAATGCTGGTGGCTGAAATAGCCCATCCAAGCTGACACCATGGCACCATTTGAAGCTGATCTCCAAACAAACCTGGAGCCATCTCACTCTGATGATGAGACTTGCCCAGCTCTCTTAGCTTCAGTTAGCACTGAAGACTTCCTGTCAGGGAATGGGCAGTGCTTCAGGCAGACCTTAGCAAGGGGAAGATGAGCATTACTTGGCTCAACTCAGCCCTGGGGTGGCCCCACAGCCCTCTGTGGCTCATCTTCCCTAATCTCAAAGGTGCCTCTTGCCACTGTCACAAGTGGGCTGCACAAGGACATGCCAAGTGCATTGGCACTGGGATAACAACAGGACCCAGCTCTCATCTGCTTTTTGTTCACCCATAAATCTCACTATTCCCCCCTGGGAGGATGCTGAGGAGGACAAAGTGAGTTTACTCTGGGCATGTAGGAAATCATGTGGGACTGAAAGTAAGGTGGAAAAGGAAAATGCCGAATTTTCCTAAGCCTGAAACATTGAGTCGGGTTTTGCTCTGGCTTTAGCTTCGAGTCCCACCTAGGTCAGCTCTGGGCACCGGAGTGGGTCTGTGCACATAAGTAATGCCTACCCATGGCTGCAGGGTCTGCCCTGGACACAGTGGAGTGCAAGGGATGGGAAAAGTGTCTCCCAGGGATGGTTACAAAGGACTGGGAGACACATAGCTAAAGTAGTGCTCTGCAAGCCAGGCCTAAATGAACCCAGGGAACAGGAATATGGAGGTGACAGGGACATCCTCTCCAAAGAAACTATGGGCTGCCATCACTAAGTCCCAAGTACAAAAGTCATTCAGGCTCTCAAGATGCTTTAGAGAAAGAGTCTTCCGTGTTTGTGATTATTTGACCCTTCACCCCAGAGCTGAGGAGGCACAGAAATGAAGGTGGGTGATTGGGTATGGGTCTGGGCCTCCAGAAGGGCTGCTGCTCCCCAGGGCAGGGGCGTTGGCACACAGCTGCTGTCTGCACATAGGTCTGCACAGCCAGGCTTGAGACACAGGCACCCTCAACTAGTGCAAAAGACTATTTATCTGTCCCATCTTTGCCTCAGATTCCTGCAGCTGGAAATTGCATTCATCCACCTGAACTGAGTGGACTCATAGGAAACTCCTCAAAGGGTGCCACAAGAGAGATGTTTCCCTTCTCCCCTGCTTCTTGTTGGTGCAATTTCTTGCTTTTTCCAGGTGCATTTTGCAATTTTGAAATGCTTCTCCCAGGGCTGGATAGGCAGTTTCTGTGCTGGTGTTAGCAATCCCCCTGCTCTCCCAGTCACAGTAACAACCCATCATGAGAACAGGGCTGGGGACTTCCTGACAGGCTGAGGAGGGGAGACATTTTCTTGCTTGTTCCTAGTCCTTCTGCCTGGTTTCATTACCAAAGGTCTTCTGCCCAGTGTTCAGCACTTTCCCCTGATCTTCTCTCCATGGACCAGGCAAGGTGATGGGAGCTGTCTCCAGGACAGCCAGCAGGGCAGAGCAGAGCAGGGCACCTGGCTGCCATGAAAAGTGTCTGCTGCCAGTGCTTTGGACACAGAGGAAACATACAAAGGTCCTGTGCTATGTCTTCTGAGAGGAAACAGCTTTACCTCCATGCTTAGTAAGAAACTAAACTCCCCTGTAGGGGAGACCACTGCAGGCAGACAAGGTGAAAGTCCTCAGGATCTATGAGGAAGCCAGGGTTGTTCCATGTGCCCCAAAGACAGCCATGTGCCAAGACTACTCAAAGAGCATCCTATGAGACCTGCTCAAGGGCTGAGGTGCTGCACAGGGCAGCCCCAGTTAGAGGAAGCTGACACTGCTGTTATGGTGGGCATAGCCTCTGGAATGCTTTCACAGCACCAGGGAATCTCACACCCAAGTCTTATCTATGAAATGGATGACGGAAAAGTGTGTTTGCTGAGTGGAGAAGGAAGCTAGAGACCCAGGCTGCACTTGCTGGCATGGTTGGACCCTGCCCATGCGCTGGACTCTGAGCAGCAAGTGGTCCTTCATAGTGTCCTCACCTGGTGACGGGGGAGATGCCAAACACTGGCCATGGCAATGCTGGCACATTGCACAGGCTGGCTCTGGGATGACTTGGCATAGGACAGTCCACATACTTGCTGCTCAAGGCTAATACACTGCCAAGCAAGGAGACCTCATCCAAGCCATCTGCTGGGGACAGCCAGCTTGTGCCAGTTTCCGGATGGTGTCGAGGAGCTGCTGGCAAGGTCTGGCTGTCCTGGACAGAGCTGTGTTGGGAACACCTGGACAACTTCTGAGAGGAATGATCCTATGCCAGTGATGGGGAAAGTCCCCAACAGCATCTTGTTTGCTAGCAGAGCAGGTGCCCTGGCGAGAACAGGGCTGATGATCTGCTGGCAGGAGACCTCTGTGGGCTGCCTCATGCTGCCGAACATGGGCAGGTCCTGGCTGGAGGCTCTGAAGGCATCACCAGCAATGGCCAGGGTTACCATATTCCTGGCAGGTTCAGGAGCACAGGACCTCCTGAATGTTAACGGGTTGTATGTGCCTTTGCAGGAATTTTGAGTGCAGCCCCAAATACCATGCAGAAAACTGCTGAGGAGGAAGGGATGGTAGTTTACTAAGGGAAGGCATCAGAGACTGCACCCCTATCAGAGCAATGCTGCTCTCCCTAGACCCCTGCTCCAGCCACGTGTCTGCCTGCTGGCTCTCCCAGGCCCAGAATGCCAGTGGCCTGCAAGCCAGCGCACTGCCGGCTGTGCTGCCCACCCTGCGACAACAACTTGGGGGAAATGGCAGGCATGAATGTCAGCCTTGGGACGCCCACAGCGTGTTTCCTTTCCACCAGCAGACAGGATGTTAGCTGTCATGAGTGCTAATTAGTCCGCAATGCAATGCTTCTGATTTTTGTCAGTGAATCTCGGTTTGAGGCTGTCTCTTCTCAGACTTGTCTTTTAACGGGGCCACAGCACTGAAGCCCCCATCCTTTTGAGGTCTTCTCTAGGTGCAGCAGTTTTATAAAAATGCAGAATCCTGTATTTTAAAAGCATCCCATGAGCACCACTGGCCATTTCTGAATCAAGTTTGCCCAGATGTCTGCAGTGCTGATGGACTCAGGTGTGTCCAGAAGCAACATCACATGTGCTACTGCACATTTCTTGTGCCACATAAATGGGAATAGCTCTGTCTATGCAGAAAGGTCATGAAAACCTTTTCTGCCTTGCCTCAGAGTTTCATTTACAAGTAAAGTGAAATTATTAACTGTTTAGAGATAAGCTGTTTACAACTGATGCTTGGACACCTAATAAAAGTTTTACTGTTTTAAACAAGATATGCCGGTGGAAGCACAGGCTCTGCCCTGTTCAGTTCAGCATCTGTGAGGGCAGCAGCTGCTTCCCAGCAACTGGATGCTGCTTGCCACTGGCCACATGATGAGCGTTCTGGTCCCACCAGTCTGCAGGTGAATTAGAGCAAGTGAATACTCCGAGGTTTTTTCTAGTGGGAAATCTCCAGCTTACTCTGAAACCCATAATGCAGCATCATAATACAGAAGTAGCAGAACTGGTACCAAAGCTGTGAGTTACCACCCACCAGCTTTTGCTGCTGTCTATAACTTCCAGACAGGGAATGGTGACAATTAGGAACAAGGCAGTAACACCTGAAGTCCCTTCAGTCATTTTAAAGTTGCATATAAGCCTTGATGGGCTGATCCACTGCAACCTGGACACCTCTTGTCACGCAGCAGTGTGGGCTCTGCAGGCTGATCCCTGTATGGGAGATGCCTCAGCTCCCAACACCCCATTGAACTTAGCTGATCATAGCTCACAATGACGGTCTTGGAGTCACAGACTTGTATGTGGTGACATCAACCAGTGTCAGGTCCATAGTGTTTCAAAACGTGCTTAATTTTCCCGGTGTCAAACCCATGTTTTTGGTGTTCACTGAAAACATTCAGATTGCAGCTTTCATTAGACTGTAATTTATCAAAAGCACAAAGGGGAATCACACAGACCAAGTTTCTAGAGCTCACATGAAAGTTAGAAAACAGGTAGAATGAAAGTCTTAAGGTCTCTACTAAAAATGATGACATATTTTTCCCAGAGAGAACCTTTTTAGTTTGGGTGATATTTTTAGTGTTGCCTTTTTTCAACATAAATGTTACATTTCCAAAGAAAGCAGACACCTCCTATAATAATGTCAGCCAGCCTCTGAGTTTCTCATCGGAACAATTTCTATGAATTGTTTTGAACCAACCAGCATGAGAAGCTGGGTACACTATTAAATGTTTATAAATAGGTCTGTTTTCACAAAACTCTTTCCCAAGGAAATTGCTCCCAATTAATATGAAGTACTTTCACTTATTACTTTTATAATAAAAAAGAGGGATCCTGCATAGATCAGAGTCCTGTTATGCTAAGAGTTAATCAAGGGATAAGTCTTACCCTGAAAAACCTCATCTTTTGGATTTGCTCCGGACCTCTGCAGTTCCTGATTGTCTTATGCCTACCTCCAAATGAATCAGCCCCATCACTGTGTTGAGTTCTTAACTACTCCTTTTGTCACCATATTCCTGTGAGGAAAGGTAGCATTATTAACCCTGTGTTACAGATGGGGACCTGTGGTGGAGAGAGGTGAAATGTCATGCTGATGGCAATCTGAACCAGAGCAGGGGGTGGATGCCCACTCTTCCCCTAAAAAGCAACACCCTGCCCACTAGGCTTCCACACAGCTGGTGCTATGATAGTATTACTTCTTTATTCATTAATTTCCCATCAGTCTGCCTATGAAAGAAAATTCACAATACTATTGTCAGCTAGTTAAACAAGGGAGCTAAAGCATTTAGCTAGTATAAGCACACAAAGGGTGAAAAATGGAAAAGAGTAAAAGTGAATGAAGGGAAAAAGTGAAGGGGAGGAGTAGCATGGCTGTCAAGAAGTAGTAGGAGGGGACGGAAAGGAAATTGAAGCTTCGAGCTGACCCATAAAACTCCGTAGTGTTACCAGCAACCTCACTGACTTCACCTTCAGAGACTGTGTTTTGCAATAACCTTCACTTGTCTCATTGACACCTGCCCACTCCAATCCTGTGGCCAGCAAGAAACCCTCCCACCTCCTTTAATCGCAGCCTTCCACACAAGGGTCTCTGCTGTCAGCCACCAGACTCTGCATGACTCACCCCCTCTGCATCTCTGCAGATACTTCCCTGAGCTTTCTCAGCGTGGCATGGCAAGAATAAAAGGCAAATAAATGTGGTTGCATGATGACAGGAATCAGATCTCCAGTTTTGGGATGAGATCCAGCATCTCTGTAGGAGAGTTCAGTACATGCTGTGCCTCCCTGCTCAGACCTGGCTGCCTGGGCAAGAGAAGGAGCCAGGGCAACACAGAAAAGACCACACAGAGCCCAAGCTCCTGCACTCCTTGTTCTATCAGTTCAAAGTATCCCCCAAACACATTTCCCTCCACAAGGAAAAGCAGTGCTAGCTTCATTATCAGGTTGAAAATCAAGACAGTTGTTAATTAAATTACTTTCCCAAATGTCACAATAAGAGCTGCAGATCAGACTTGCTTTACTCTCCTGAAAGCCAGTTGAGTGTTGTCTTCAGTACACTGTTCCTCTCATCTCTTGCAATTGCATCTGCAGTCATGGCAAGAATTGGTCTGGGTCCACTGACCTCTCCAACATGACATCAGTGGAAAATTCAGTAAAAAACCTGTGGGGGTAGGAATCCTGTCCCCATAAATATTAGAAGAGGATGCACCTTGTTTAATGTCTTCACTGCCAGGAATGGTCAATGAAGTTAGAATCCAATGAGAAATATGCAAACTCAGCCTCAGGGTACAGAAGATGCCTGGTACAAAAATAAACATCAACTGTCAGAAATCATCCTCTAGACAACATCCTAAGGAATACA
>JAWWES010000115.1:52902308-52921674 GCA_035583135.1 Lophotriccus pileatus
GGTACAGAAGATGCCTGGTACAAAAATAAACATCAACTGTCAGAAATCATCCTCTAGACAACATCCTAAGGAATACACTTCTTCAGGGTCTCAGTTTGCTTTGAAGGCTCTGTGCTTTAAAGCAAAAGGTTTGCCCTACTTACTTCCTGAAGTTTGTCAATTCCTGATAGTTTTCCAACATAAATCCAAAGGATTTCTAATTGACCTTTTTTTTAACAACCAGAAAGTAAGCATGTGATTATCCTTGTTATCTTTTCCTAATGCTACTGATAGTTGCTCGGTAGGTTCAGAAATCAGACACTTCACTGACTTTTTCTCATGACCGAACTCTTCACTCAATGTCTGGATCTGCAGTAGTTGATTAGAGTGTATCCTGCGTGCTGCTGAAACCAAGAATTGGTTTGAGGGCTGGAGAGAACTACTTTCTATATAGTTGAATCTTCAGGAAAATAAATTCATTAATTTTCTGGAAATGACTTATGGTTCAGTTATTACAACCACCTGCATTAGCCCAATCTGGTTGTTTGTGAACTTCTGCAGGAGAGAAGAAAAAAATCACCATTTAGACTGGGAACAGTCAGGGCTGGATGGTTCACAGGTGTGGCAACCAAATCACAAAGGCTATCACCCCCCATGTGAAATTCATCCTTGCTGTATAGTGGCTATGAAGAGTAATGCTCCAGTAAGTGCTCTGTGGTATTTGTATAGGTTACTGCCTGCACAGAAAAAAAATCGGAGAGTGTTCCATCTGTAACTGCTCTCAATCCTGAAAGGTGACAGCTTTACGAAGGTGGGTTACTCGTAGCAATTCCACCGTGTGACGGTTTTCCTGCTATTAAGTGTAATGGAGGCTTTTCTATTTATACTTCCATAGATTCAAAGGCTCTAGCCCATGTCTGCAGGCAGCAAGTCTGAAGTGTTCCCCAAGATAGCAACATTTTTTGGAATACAAAAGGCATTTTTCATTTAAAGGATGATGATTAGTTTGTGGTGATCATAAGCACACAAAAATCTCTTTCCATAGGGCTTTGTGGGCCTTTTCCATTGCTTCATGTCATGGTGAAGACACCAGTGGCTTGGTTGCGAGGTGTGAGGTCGTGGGGAGGGACTGTGTGTGCTGCACAAAGGAAGCTTGGTTTAATCTAACTTTCACATGAGCCTCTTCTGCACCTCAGAGGTTTTGTCTATTCATTGACTCCAGTGTATTCAGTGGAAATGATACATCATTTTGTGAGATGAGCTGATTAAAGGCCTTTATGGCCATTAGTGCTGTGAGATGTGCCCACGAAGCAGCTGGGGCTCTACCCAGGCTATTAGAATTAACACAAACTTGAGGGATAGGCTAAGGAGACAGCCACCCAGGGGAGCAAGCTGCCAAGAGTGTGAAAATGATCACAGGCCTCCTGCCCACACTGCCTAGAGAGTGCTGTGAAGGCTAGGCTTGGGGCAAAGGGAGGCAGCCGCTGCTGCTGAACTGCTGCTTGAGGAGCAGCAGCTCCTGCTCTGCCCTACCCCAGCTCACTGCCTAAAGCACAAACGGGAAAACCTGGGTCCCACAGGCTATTTGGGTATTTCTCCCAGTTCTGCTGCTTGTCTTCCCCCTCCCTTTTCTACAATAGGTGCAGCACAATGCTGGCATCTGACATTTGTGTGTCAGATGCTGAGATATCTTAAACTGGCATTGTCTGGAGAGCTCTCAATAAAATCTGAGATTGCCAGAGCACACCTCCCTCTTCCATACACCTCGGGCACAGACAAATTAAGTGCTGGTACTAGCTGCAAATTTGCTGATGGCACCAGCAACAACATGGATTACACCACTGGGATTGTTCTGTGCTCTTGGTAAATGCTACCTCCTTGCAGAAATGAGAGGTAGAACCCACACTGAGCATGAAGGGGGGATGAGGCACTGGGACCACTTTCCTGCCCAGCACAGTCTGTTCCCACTGACACAGCTCTGAAAGCCAAAGCCAGAGGATGGAGAAGGCAGGGACTCAGGGCTGGACAAGGGACACAACTGCCCCTCCAGCTGATCTCCCATCACCAGGTAACACAGGGATGCTGCTGTCTCCTTCTTATAGAGACATCAACAGCCCCTTTTTTCCCGCAGGCTGCTGGAGTTTGTAGCACTTGTGGAGTGGTGTGTGTAGTAGTATTTTTCACTTGTAACACCTAGCAAATTATGGCATCAAAGAAAACAGAGCAATGAGTACTAGGCACTTGTTCAGTATTTGAGTTCCACCTGTCCCTCTGGGCTGTTGGATGATTCTGGGCTCTGAGATGTAGCTGTATGGAAAGCCAGGAGGTGTCACACAGAGCCACTGCACAGATTTCAATCAGGAATGTTTCCAGCAAAAGAAAAATGTGTTAAACTCAGCCTTTCTCACAGTCTGACAGCTCCTGATGTTCATGTCAAGAAATGAATGCAATAAAATGTGCTCTCTCCAAAGAGAGACATAACTGAAGAATAGTTAATGAGTAAGGGCTCATATAGCACAGCTTGCCCCTTTCCCCATGCAAAGAGTACTCAAGGAGTTGGACTTTTGGCACCTGGAGACCCAAGATACTGATGCCCTTCTTGCCTTTCCTCTGAAAGAGTTTGTTTTAAATGCATAATGAGCCTTCTTGCAGCACCACCATGCCCAGCTAGCAGTGCTGTTTGACTAACTGCACTGTGTTGATTAGAAGGGAAGTCAGGGCGTTGCAGTGAAGTAGCTGCAGCTCAAATAGAAGTGTTCTGCTTATTGGAAATCAGTTGCAACAAAGGAAGGAGTCACTGCCACTAACATCAGCAGGTATTTTCCATTGAATTGTGTAGGTACGCTGTGACCTGTAGCCAAATAAGGCAGTAAATGCTACCACAGCCAACTCTTCTGCTTGTTTTAAAGGCTGTGCTACTCAAAAGAAAAACAGAGAAAAACAAAGAATCAAATGCATTTCGGGGGAAACTGCCAATGGAAGCTTCTCAACAACACAAGCAGAAACTGATATGAACAAGAAGTCGGCACTGGCAGTCCTTGGCATGCGATGGGAGAGATAGAGGGAAGAGGCTCAGCTACTGCTGGGCTCACACAGGCCTGGTGGGAGGGAGAGAAGAGCAGCTGGGACCAGTGCCTGAAGGGCAGTTCCCACCACCTCTCCTCCATCCCCTCTACAACAGCAGCCCCCACTGCACTCATGATTCTGCCAGCTCAGCCTCCCCAGGCACCACATGTGCACTCGCACATCTACGACTGGCCTGAAGTCCTCTGGTGCAGGACACTGACAGTGGCACCATATGATACATGCATGGGCAAGCCAAGGTGTACCACCTTGCTCCTTGGCACCAAACATCTGTGCAGGCACTGGATGTACGTACCTGGCTGAAGGCGACCATGGCTTGCTCAAACCCTTGCTGAATAAGAGCGATGGTGCTGAACACCGGCGGGAAGGAACAGTCTTGAGGGGCTGAAAGCAAGAATGAGTTTGTTATCAGTTCCCATCCTTCAGCAAAGCTCCCACAAAGGTGAGGGATTTGAGCATTTACAGAAGTCATTGCTAAAAAGTGCGTATGGGAGGAGGATAAAGTCTGTTTGTGCTCCTAAGTCCTGGATGCTGCCAAATTTCCCCTCAAGTGGCAAAATTCTGACTCGCACAGTGGTTGGCACAACAGCCGCTGCCCCATGGAGCCAGCCATGCTCGGCAGCACTGGCCAAGGCAGGTGCACATCTGCAGCACCCTAGGCAAAGCCCTGGGGCCACCAGTTGAGGCACCCTCATAGGTGTCCACCTAAATTAGGTCAACCTCAGCACCGTGGTGGCTGCTCAACCTGAGCTCCTTTTACAGGCAGTGGGGAGACATGGACACTTGTAGGGCACCATTCTTCCCTCCCCGCTTCTGCAGCCCGCCTGGGAGAAGAGGATCCATGTCCTTTCCCAGAAGTGCCCATTTCCCTGTGCTGACTGTGAAAGGCCCCTGGAGCAGATGGGTTGGGTACAGACCCCCACAGTCTGTAATGCATGTGAGAGGAGGCTGCTGTTAGTGAGTCCAGCATGCAGAGGCAACCAAGTTGATTTCAATTAGAGGTAGGTAAGCTGCCTCCTGCAAATCCATGGGGGAAATCCCTGCCTCTTAAAGACCTAAAATCCCTGAAATCTGTGCTTTGGGACAGCAGGTTCTGTGTGGCTGCCCGCCATCTGAACACAAGCATGAGTGCTAAGGAACGAGGCTATTTTAGGAACAAGTGACACAACAGAGGAGCATCAGAGGCAAAAAATGGCTCCTTGCTGCCAAGTGTTGACATGAGGCCAATAAAGGGCAGGTTATCACCCTTTGGGGATTCCTGTCTTATTAAAGTCATATTTACAGTATTTCTTTGAGATACTTGAAAAGCGGGGTGATATATTTACAGAGAACTTCTGAACACTTGGCCTCATTTACTGAGTGGAAAAAGAATGATTAAGAACACCATCTGCTTTTTACTGAACTTTTTTTCAAATTCATCAGAATTTCAGCAGCTTTTACCTCTAACTCTCAATGTTTACTCCTGGAAGTTTGTTAGCAGCATACCACTCTGTGCGGTTTACAAATGGCAAACAAGCCTTGCTGCTGGGGTCTGCAGATCTTCTCTACCAAGATCTCACCAAGTCAGTGCAAACCAGCCCAGCACAAGGGGCAGGCACAGTGTGCTCCTTGAAGGTGTCAGAGACCAAGCCCTGTGAAGGATGATGGGGAGTCCATCTGGCTGAGACCACCCCCGTGGTGTCCCAGCCCACGTAACCCAAAACAGCAAATGCAGTTTCCCAGAGGACATGAGTGATGTTCCCAGTTGTTATTACCAGAAAAAAGTAAAGCAGCAGCAGGAGAAGTCACCTTGCTCTGGCTGCAGGGAAAGGTGCTGGCAGGTGTGACCATGAAGCTGCAGCAGCACTGCTTTGAGATACTAGAAAACTACTTTTCTGCTAGGAAGAGTGAAAGATGGAGTGACCTTGTATATTTACTCCTGATTTATACTAATTTGACACTGGTTTATTTAATTCTATGGCCTCTCTGGATGTGGGAATTTGTGTGACAGAAGTAGGTGACACTGCTTCATACCTGTAGAGCATCTGGTTTCTGAAGGCACTGCTTGTTCCTGCCCATACTATCACGGCCCTTTTTGCTGCCTACCTTTGACAAATACCTAAATTTACACAATCAGAAGTTATAGAAATGAACACTGAAATTGCTTACTATGAGTCTGTTATCAGAGCAGCAGGTCTTTTCTTTGATAAGTGTTGACTCATTATTACCAGAAGCTCTTCTACACTCAGCTGCTCAACAAAAGGTCAGTACGTGACAAAGCCTGTGCTGCTCTCACAGCAGTCACTTCAGAGCTCATGGAGTTTAAAGTGTTTTGGGGAAAGGTTATTCTCCAAAGATGCTATAGGGTGTTGTCCTCATACTTGAGCCCATCAGGCTTAGGCTGGGGGTAGCCCTCCAGCTCCAATTTAGAATACCATTTGTGTGGAAGGCACAGTCTATCCATCACAGGTTTTGCAGTATCAGGACAAAACACCAGCCTAGTGATACAGCACGGGAAATATCTGCACCCTGCAGGGGAAGTGACGATCAATCTTGACCCAGGCAGAGGCCCATTTTCTCCCCAGCTTACTCCCTTGTATCATGAGCACTGACCACATCAGCTGACAGAACTCTCAGTGTTGTCTGTCATCCTGCCTCTGTTTAAACCCACAATGACTGTGCAGTGCAGAGTCCCAAACAAGATGCATATGGGAGGGCAGACACCAGTTTTTTACTCTGGTGCAATATCTGCCAGCACATGGCTCCAAAATGTTGACCAGGAACCTTTTCTGAACCTGCCTAGGACTGGCCAGGCAGACTCTCTGCAGAGCAGGTGGGAGATGCTCAGGGAAACACAACCTTCCCAACTACCACCTGGGGGGGTTGGGGGTTACAGGTGGTGGCAGCATGATGCTCATGGTGCCTGGATTGATATGCCACCAGGACGGTTAGGAAAGAGTACTGCACTGCGGGGAAGAATGGGTTTGTTCCTCTCCCCAAACCAGCGTAAAGCAAATTATTCCTATTGCTGTTATTCCTGTTGTTCTAGAATTGCCACAATTTCATCTATTAAGCTCATATAGCAAAGATTAAATGAGCTATATATTTCAAGTTACATATACACACACACACACACATTTTGACACCAGTGAAAATATCAGACCTGATGTACCTTCTCTCATTCCAAATACAAGGGATTTATTATTTGATTTATTGAACCAAATAATGTTATGTCATGAAGAAACACTTTATTGCCAGGTGTTGCCGCTACTTTACTGTAAAAAAACTATGTGTGATTTTTACTGAAAGACTGCAGCAGGTGCAGAGAAGACAAATTAACTTTGCCCTGTGCTCCAAGAGCTGGGAGAATCTGATCACATTTATGACAGTACTGACTATCAGTTACATCATACTTTCTTCAGGGGGTTTTCCTCCACTTAACAGAAATCTTTGCATGCTTCGTGGAGGATATCACAGTTTCTGCTGCAAGTTTAACTCCAGCCCTTTTTACTCTAGCCTGTGACCTGCTCTCATTCTGAGGCACGCAGCAGATAATGCAAGGATGGCATCCACAGATGGCAGAATTTCAGGAGCACTCCCTCGGAGCTATTTGCTTAAGGAAATCACCTACATGCACCCCACAAGGTCTTCATCCCAGACACCCACAAGGAGAGCTGCCCAAAGACTCAACCATAACCAAAAAAACAGGAGAAAAAGTCTAAAAAATATCCCACTGCTCTGCAGGCTGTGGTGGGATATAGGTTACTGAGAATGCTGAACAATGCCGGCACCAAGTTATTTCCTTTTTGAAACTGGCAGAGAAGTCAAATCTTTCTTATCTCAAAGCACTCCACCAAAAAAACCCTGAAAATCCAGAATTCAGTCATTCTTCCTCAGATGAGCTAACTATGTCCTGCTGGTTTATAGGACCAAACACATTGCTTATTTTTACTCATTCAGAAAGCCTTTCAAAGTGTGTATACAGGGACATGATTCTGCCATCCGAAGAGACTTTTAGGTGGCCAGATTCCTCAGCAAGCAAGGGCCAGCACCAGCTGAAAACTAATCCCATTTCTAAAACCTTGGACTTTTGTTTCTTCTTGACTTTAAGAAATGCCCCCCACATCTCAAAACATACAATTCTACAATCCTTAAGGACAAACTAAAAGCCTCTTTGCCCCCTTCACCATACTAGGTGAGAGTCCTTGTGAAAACAGCAAACTTCTGTTCTTCCTGCTTCTCCTAAAAAAATCCATCACTGGCAGCAACACAGATATTTCACACAGTTCACATTAAGTAGTCACTTAAACCAAACTGCATGAGACACCAGAAGCAGAAGCAGGGAGGGAAGCCCAGGAAGTTTCCAGGAGGAGTGCTGGCAGGTAAACTTGCCTTTCCTCAACCAGTTTTTCCCAGGGTACACAATGAAATTCCCAGGGACTTTCATTTCCCTGGCCACATCATGAGGATGCTGGGGCAGGGGCAGTTGTGACCACCCCAGCACATCAGACCACCAAAAAGGGAAGGAAAAGGGGCTCCTGAGGGCACTGAGTGATTTAAATGAGGTTTTGCCTGGATATCTGCCCAATTTTGTCTCTCACTCGAGGTCAGAAGCAAGGGGGGGAAAGAGGCATGCGGATGCTGCACTACCAAACCACACCACCTGCAGATGCTGCTGCTTCCATGGCTCAGGCTGTGCCTGTGGTAGCCAGCGCTGCCAATCCAGGGGCAGGGCTCTGCTTCCCACTGGGAACAGCCCAGGATGTTGAGGCTTCTAAGAGGGCAGTGGTGGAACAGGGCAGTGCTACTTGGCATGGGCCAAAGCAGATGTCAGGGTTGGCTTTAACAGTCTATGTGTGATATTCTAATTTATAATGATTATCGATAATTACGCTGCAATGCCAGGGAAGACTCTCAAATGCTTCTTAATCTATTAGTGCAGGCAAACCTTGACTGTTGCATGCCCTGGCTGTTTCTATGGTCAGTTCCACTAGCAGACATTCCAGATGGGCAGCCCTCAGTAAGTGTTTCCCAGTGGCACACAGATAAGTGGCATTGTCCATCTCCTTTGTCCTTCATGAACCAGAGCATGTACCCCCAGGCATCTGCTGGGTGCTCTGACGCCCCACTGCACCCAGCAAGAGCTGTCCTGCAAATAGTCCCTTAGGTGAGGGGTTGGTTTGGCTCAGTCAGGCAGGCTGGGAAGGCAATTAGAAATTTACACAACAGGAGGATTTCTGGTTTCATTTATATCAATGTGGGCAGAGAGTGGTCTCTCTGAAATAAGCAGCAGCACTCAATTTAAACTACCCATCCCAAGGTGTGGGTCCAGGCCTACGTAGAGTAAATCAGACTGGAATTTGCTTTTAACTGGTCTATATTAAAACTCTTTTCCTACTTTGTGCCACTAACATTTCTTGAGTCAATGCACTTATTCTGGACTGCTAACAACACAACAATAAACAGATTTTTATCTAAATAGGTTTAAAAGCTGACAGCCTGGTTATGGGGACTGATGAGATTTTCTTTATTGACTGTGCAATCAGTGTGATTTAAAGCCTCCACAGGGGCCTTGCTGAAGGGTGTCCAAGACCCAGCTGTGACAAATCCACACACACACACACAAGTGCTGCTTGGCCTTGCTGCTGGAGACAGCAGCAGTGGGACTGCGATGTTGTTCTCCCCCTCATCTTCCCACCCTCCTGATCCTGCCTTCCTGGTGTCCTGACCTCCCACAGGGCCAGTTATTTGTCTGGCATCACACCCCTGCTTTCCAAGGTAATAAATTACTGCAGGAAGCAGCTTTGCACTGGACCTCATTAACCGCAAACACTGTCGTCCCTTTTCCTGCCACACCACACAAGCCAGACATCCATGACTATCTGCTGTAGATACGCATTTCTCAAGCTCCCAGGAGGACCCAGAGGTCTGTGGCAGATGGTGCACCGGACTGATGGATGCACAGGGCTGGGGAAGCAAGTCACCCTTCTTGCCTCAGGGGATCATGTCCCAGCACAGCCTGGCCTTCCTTGTGGCGCTCCATTCCTGTGCCCCCACAAGGGGTTTGTGGACATTGTTAATATCAAAAACAGTGGGATGTACGGTGAAAAGCCTTATTTGGTACTGATTTGTTCCATTTTCAGAGACCGCTGGTATTCTGAGAAAGCATCAGGCTGAAGCAAAATAGATCCATAAAACTAGAAGTGAAGCATCAAAGTGCAGCAAGATGGATCCACCCCCATGCTATGGGTGGGAATACTGGGGCTGTGTTATGTTTAAACAAAATAGCAATTTTTTCCCGATGTATATTGAAAGGTTACTTTTGAAAAAAGTTAATTAAAAATTGATCTTGAGGCAGCCAGCATCCCAACTTTCTCTGCTAAATAATCACCTGCTATTTTATTTTTTTTTATTCTCTACTTTCTCACCAGAAACAGAAAAATAAAGACAGATTAAAAAGAAAGAAATGGGAAGAAGAGAGAGAAAAATATGTGTATCTGAAAGTTTCCTCTTTTTTTACAATGTTTCTACAGACAACTTTGAAGAAAATGTAACTGTTAATTGTTTCTCTTTTTTCCTCTTAAAAAAAAAGAAAAAAAGTTAAGTAAGCACTTTCTCACTGGAAAATAATCCATCAGCCCTAGTTTTGAAGAGTAGGAGGAATAATGGAAAACCAAATCAGTTATCACATAAAATACTCTTCCAGGCTTTATATTTGGAAGCTCTGAAGCTTGTACTTATCATCCATGCATCACTGTGTAAGGGATCCATGCAGAAAGCCCTTGCCAATAATCTCTTTTTTTTGCAGAAAAATCTATTTATCAAAGCTGATAATACCATGAGGAAATGCCATGTTTCAGTGCAGAGATTCAGTCCTCAGCAGTTTTCTTTTTGTCTCCCAGCCAGCCCAGCCAGCACCTTGCTCCTGTCCGAGGTCAGACTAAATGATGTAACGGTCCCTTCCGGCCTCGCAATCGATGGGCTGGTGGCCGGGGCTTTTCTCCCTATTGACAGGAGCGATCGCTGCAGCTGAGACACCCCGGGGGACCAGGCTTTGGTCCTGGGCTCATACCAGACTACCAGGTGCTGTGGGACGGCGTTCACAGCATGCACTAATGTGAAACGTGCCTCTTGCAATGATGTTAAACCTCTCCATAATAATAAGAACAAAACCAAAAAACCACAACCCTCTTTAACTGTTTTTCTCACACAGATATAGCCAAGAACCCCCTCCCCGGTTTTATTTTAACCAATGCCCATTTACTCGTGGGTGAGGGGTTTATTTTGTTTGTTCTGTTTTTCAGGACTGCTGCCCTAACACGGTGCCAGAGCAATCTGACAGTGCAGCGATATCATCAAGCAGTCTTTAAATTCCATCTCTGGCAGGCAGCTAGGAACTGCTCACCGACCTGGCCCCTGCTCGTCTGACCCTGACAGGTCCCTTTCTCGGGATAAGGAGAGCTCTGCCCTACGGGGCTGAGAGCACGAACCCGCGGAGCCCTGCAGTCGGCACCGGCCCAGTGCCCTGGAATCCCCGGAGTGGTACGCGGGAAGTCTCGGGGTTCGGCTTGTTACCAGATTCAGGACCAGGCTCAGATTCCTGGCAGTTCCTCACCTGCCTCTATCCTCAAATCACCCGCGGCGGCAGCAGCAGCCGGCATCGTCCCTAACACCCGTGAAGGAGGACGGCTCCGCGCCCCCGCCCCGCCGCGCCCCGCACTCACCGCCTCGGGCGCGGAGCCGCCGCCTGCCCGCGGCCCCGGCATCGCTCCGGGAGGGGCCGGAGGAGCCCCGGGCGGCGGGTCCGGGTCCGCCTCGGGCGCGGAGCCGGAGAGAGTGAGCGGAGACCCCGGCGCCGGCCGCCCCCAGCCCTCCCCGCCGAGGGAGGGAGGAGCCGCTCCTTCCCGCAGCAGACCCCGGGGGTCCGCCGGCATGCCGAGCGGGCCGCTGGCAGGGACGGGCCTGCCGGGAGAGGGGAGCCCAAAAATCGACAGGCGTAGCGAGAAATGAAGTGAAAAGCGAAAAGTGACTCTCAGTGAGAAAACCCTTCACGACTTCTTCACAGCCAAGGCCTCCCCTGCCCGGATTATTACCGAGGCGACGTGGTAGGTATGAATGTAACACCGTAGGGTCTCAGAAATAACGAGCACCGGGGCTGGAGAACTTGAAGCCTAAATTTGCACCCATCAGGCATGCAGGAATGAGGGATGAGGCCAAGGGACTTAAGGGGTAAGGGTCTGTATCACCATTTGCCTGGAGGTATAGACTGTAATGTACTCATCATCCATCCAAGTGTCCACTTCCATCTGGAAAACATGTCCTCAGCATAGTCCTGGGCACAGGTTTGGGGAATCACCCTTTAAAGTCTAGTAAGAATCGCACAGAGCTCTTAAACAACTGGGATTGACTTTCTACTACCCAACACTTTCCATCTTCTTATTGAAATCAAAGTTACCCAAGCACTGGAAAGCTTTATCAGTTCAAGGCAGATTATATTTCTACAGACTTGCCTGTGCTTAACCAGCATGTTTTACAAGTGACCTGCTCTCACTGAGTTGTGCTGCTTGGCAGCTATAGATAAAGTTGAAGGATTTGTTTCAAGTAATGATAAATTGCCTACAGATGGGACACTAGCTCTTGCAGTCTGGATTATGGTATTTTTGCTAGGAAAAAAAGCAAAGGAACTGCTTTTTCCCATGAGAAGGACAAATGTCCTGTCAAATGTGGGATGGTTACTAAGAGCTCCAGTTTGTCCTTGAGGAGTGGGAGAGATGAATTTTCACATCCCTGACTGTTTGCAATGCACTCCTAAGGGGAAAAAAAAAATCCCAAACAGCAAAATATAGCACCTTTCAGAGCCACTCAGCCCCCTTGAAAGGACAGGTAGATACAGTCTTCTGCATAAGTTGCATTGAATGACAGGAATTCTGCCCTTGCTTGTCTACAGACAGCAGCTGCAAACCAGCTACCTAGCTCTGCCAGCATTATCCTCCCTTTCCTGGCTCTGAGTGATTCAGGGATTTCTGGAGGGCTTTTTAGTTTGTTTGGGTTTTTTCCTCTTGTATTTTTTCAGCTTTATTGTTGAGTGCATCACTTGTATAAAATACTAACAAAACTTCTCTCTGAGCTGCTGGGTTCTCTCTGTGACATCCTCTGGCAGCCTGCAGAAATCAACAGGGAAGTTACACGAGGTTTGGCATCATCAGTGCAACTATTGTGAAGGCTCACTTAAGCCCTCCAGGACATGAATGCAGGCCAGCTTTTCTGGAAGTTTGCAATATGTTCCCAGACAGCATGATCAGGAGTGATTGATTTCTACATTTACAAATGTGTTTATTATTTGATAATAGATCAAACTGGACAGTCTTGAGACAGCTTTGCTGTTTAGGTCACAAATGTTTTCTGGGTTGCTGCAAAGGGAAGAAATTTTTTGGCCAGGACCTTTCTGCATGTAAAATACTGGATAATTTCAAAAGGGGACAACTGAAGACTACAGTGAAAGAAAGAAAATGAAAATCAGAATTGCAAACGGGGTCATCTTATTTCTTACAATATATATTTTTTGATGCTTATGCTAAAAAAAAACAAAACAAAACAAAAAACCAACCATGTTTTGATCTGCACAAAGCCTCACATGTGTTAGCAGTGTAAGGTTAACTGGGATGCCTAATTAAAACAAGCAGTCACCAATTACCATAATAAAAAATTGCTATTTGACATTCATAAGAGACTAAGAAGTTAAAGAGACACTTATCCAAGAGCTTAGCAGGTTTTCATTTGCAGATAGTTAAGGAAAAAAAAAGGTGAAGATGCACTGTGGAACACAGCCCAGTAAAATCAGAGAGGAGCCTGTGAGTTCCTGTGACACTTCGTTACTAACATGCCTGCTGCTAGCCTGCTCGTTTGCTTTTGCACTCCATCTGCCACGTCTTGTACATACTGAGATCCAGGCTGTGGTACCATCACTTCTGTTGACAATTACCCCTCAGGTGTCCCTAATGGCACTGCTTGGACCACCTGAACAGTGCAGGACCTGTGCCAGCACCTGCATTTTCCTTGGGGCAGGAACAGCATTTCACTGACAATTCAGTCAACACTGCTCTCTCTTACTCCCTGGAGGCTCTGTGGAATACAGTAATAACAGTAATAATTAGTTCAAGAAATTGATGTCAACTCTCCAACCTGAAGTTTTCTTTCGCATTTATTTGCACTGTCTATAAAGCTGACTTGGTCTTCTTTACCTGCTGCTATTGAGTGAATTACCCCAGAGGAGAACAAATGTATGTTCAGGCATATAAACACATGTACAAAGTCTGTGAGCTTGTATGTGCACGGGAGTGTGGTGGGTTAACCTTGGCTGGCTGCCAGATGCCACCCAAATGCTTTTTCACTTCCTCTCCTCAGCAGGACAGAGGGAGAAAATGAGATTTAAAAGAAAACTTCATGGGTCTTTCTAATCATTCCTTGGCCCTCCAACTGATGAATCATGGATGGGAACTGGGGAGTCTTGGTTCATGTATATTGCCAATGGTGCAGCATCGTTGTACCCATGGGCACCTGCTGTTCTCAGACATGCAGCAACCCCATAACAGAGGCATCCTCCAGGAGGCTGGGCAAGGCAAGTAGCTTTTTAAACTTCCCTGAATTGATGGCAACTACATCAAAAGCCCATCACTGCCGTTTTGGGTCCTGGAAGTACCCTCTCCTGAGACAGTCTATGCCAAGGATACATGGAGCCTCTGGGCTGGTCACAATGGTGTACTTCTGACATTTGTCTCCTGTTAAGCTCACCGCAGCCTCCAATACAGACAGCTCTTGGGATCCCCCTGTCAATCATGAAATTCAGATGGGTTCCTCCCTGATGTACTGTAATGGCATTAGGGTACACTGTGCACCAGTGACTACCAAAGCTTTAGACTTCTGTGGATCCAGTGTGCCAGGCCATCAAATCCTCACAGTCCAGAAAAAGTTGGTCATTCCCTTTCCTCCTGCTGACAAAATCCAGTGACCCTCTGTTCCAGGAGACCCTTTTAGTATCAGACCAGAATTCCCTTCGCCAAGATCAAGGGAGACACCCTTAGTCCTCTTCTGTACCTGGTAGATTGCTGGTTGCCTTCCACCATCTCAGCAGCAGCTGAACTGACAGCTGTCTTGGATGGCCCTCCTGATCAGCTGCCTTCCCCCTTCCCCCTCAGTTTGTGTACATGGGCTCCAAACTGGTAGGGGGCTCACCATCTCAATTCCTCATGTCCCCTGGGCAGTTACACAGGAGGAACCAGAGAGTGGCACACAGTGTGTGTCTGGGCACCCCTGACAGTCAAGGTGCTGGCCTGTGGGGACAAGGAGAGAGACATGTTTTCTTCAAAAGTCAGATCCAATGGGACACTCTCCGCAACTGGTATACCAGAGTCTAGTCAGTCCAACATCTCCAGATAGCTGGAATATAATGCTGGTGAATTTCAGACAATCCTTCTGGCACTTGCTCATGTACACTGGACATCTGGATCTTTGGAGACATGGTTGTCATCCAGGTCACTGTAGAAGACTTTCCAGCACTACTTATTCTCTCAGATATTGGATGCCTTCTTCAGTGGTAGTGGCAGCAATCTGCTTGCCTGCCTGGTGGCTGTAACATTGCAGCATATCCTGAAGTTGCCGAAGTCTGGGACCTGCTATTTTCTACCTCTGAGGTGATTTCTTTCACTTCCTTCTCTTGTTTCCTTGCTGAAGGAACAGCTTCCTGATCAGACCATTCCTCCTCCTGCTCCTGTACTAATTGATGATATGGACCCATTGACCTCTGCATACACTGCTTCTTTTTGGATCCCTATCTTATCCATGGTGTTCCAGATGTGGTTTGGGACCAGGTTCCCTTGATGGTGCTGAAGGTAGGCTCAAAAAGCACAAGAAAAGCCCCAGGGCAGTGCTAAGAGCTGCAGGATTTCACTGGGGCAGGCAAGGCACCCCTTCACCAAGTAGGGCACCAACTGTATGGGATTACACGCCTGTAGAGGTGCAAAACCACAGGCTATGGGAGGTGATAACCCAGGCACCCGCCCTGGTCCTCCCACACACCCTGCAACCCAGGGATTGATGGCCTAAGGGCACATTTTCTTGTCACCTCACTGGCAAACTCTTTCCTCATAACACCAGACTACAATCAGTTTCTATGCAAATGACAAAAAGATGACATTAATCAAGCAGCTTAGATAGGACCTCTGGAGAGGAAGGCAGACACATCAGCCCTAGAGGGGAAGAGAGAGATGCAATCCCTCAACTCTCTGCAGGACAGGCCTCCTGGCACAGGGAGGGTACCTGTGCTAGGGCCAAGCACACGGCTGCTGCTTTTATCAGAATGTTTCCAGGCACAGCAGAACACAGAGATAAGCACTGCAGCAAAGACAGGAGCTGAAAGCAGCCACTGCAGAGCCCTAGGCTCTGTTACACGGTAAATCAAACGAGCCCTGTGAGCCATGCAGAAGCCTGCCAATTATCAGCTACCACAGCTATAGTATGCCCAGATCAAAACTAGTGTTATCTCACGCCCCATGTTGGGTGGCAAGAAAAAGAACCAGGGGTTGATCTTGGCTGGCTGCCAGACATCTCCCTGGATGCTTTCTGATTCCCTCTCCTCAATAGGACAGGGGAAGAAAATAAGATTAAAAAAACCCTCAAGGGTCAAGATAAAGACAGTTTAATAAGAAAAGCAAAAGCTGTGCATGTAACTAAAGCAAAAAGAGGAATTCTTTCCCTGCTTCCCATCAGCAGGCAGATGTCCAACCTCTCCCTGGGAAGCAGAGCATCAGCATGTGTAACAGTGGCTTGGGAAGACAAACACCATAATCCTTCTTTCCTTGAGATTTTATTAAGAAAGATATGCAGCCTCTCATTTGTGTTGAGAGCTGTGTGTTGGATCAGAGGCCTGGAAAGTGTGATCTTGTGAATCCTTGACAGGGACCATGCAGTGAATGAGAGTCTTACTTCATGTGTGTGCTGGGGGAGGGGTGATGTGCCTCTGCAGCTCAGGGGGTCTCTGCTCAGAAGGAGGTTTAGCAACGGTGACCACCTGGCTCTTGCATGGGGCCACACAGTCACTTTGCACCCGGGACAAATGCTGACTGCAGTGCTGGTAGCTGGCAGCGTGCAGTGTGGGTGAGGAAACCTGTGCCCATGTGGGTTTGTTCAGTCATCCAGATGTCCTTGAGGGACTCTCCTGGTGTTTATTTCCAAGGCCAGAGTTCATGTCATCCCCGGATGGACACTTCTGTTCATGTCAGCTAACAAGGTGGAGGTATGTCATGGATCACACATACCCAGAGCCGCTGTGCATAGGTCAAGCATTGCAAATGTGGTGGATCTGCGTATGCCAGGACATTCTACGGCAACTGTTCAGGAACTGTATCTTGAAGGGTTGTTACACTTTGGAAAACAGGCGCATCTGCATCCTTTTCTTATCCCTAGCCTTGACTCGCAAGAGATTCTTGCAAGAGGGTCCGGGTCCAAGGTCTGGAGGAAAACAGGCATCAGGCAGTGTGGGATGAGGTAGTATTTGTCCCTTTAGGCCAAAGGGCAGCAGAGGAATTACTGATCCTGAGCAGTGAGACAGCAGGAATGCATTCTTTCTGGAAACATTGCTCCAAGTACACTGCCTAATGTTTGCTGAGCACTCCCTCCAGGTCTCCATGAAGAGAAAATGCTAGTGTTTTATGCAGGCAACTATTTAGCTGGGGACCGGTGTCAGGGTCTGTGCCGGGAGCTCTGCTCTTGGGAAAGCAACCACAAGAGCTGGAGGAAATGAATTGTCAGTCACAGCTCTGGGACTGCAGAGTAAGTGAGTTTAATGCAGTGTGCAAATAGAACAAGGCTGCTCCCTACACAGGGTTTGGTAATAAGCCCACGATAATCTGTACTTTTTGAGGCACAGCATGCATTTTCCAGGTGGCTGTCGAGTGTTTAATTTGGTTTTATACAGCCTGCTCTATGTGTAATTGGGGTTTGTGTCTCTATATTCAATTTCAAAAGTGAAGCAGTAGCAAGAAGGGGGTGTCCTGTCATTTCCACTGAGCTGTGGGACTAGATTTCCACATAGACAGTGTCCCCGGATGTTTTCAAAGCAGCCAAAAACTTAAGTCCTTCTGAAAATTTCCCCAGTTTTTTTTGGAGCCCATGTGGTATACAAACTTTTTGGAAAATTTGCTCCAGGGAACAACTTCTGGTTTTCAATGGTTTGACTCTGCTACATCCTTTTTCCTCATAAATATTGCAGGAGGATTTCTGTGAGAACCACAAAACAGAAAGCAGAAGTCCAGCATCCTCCCTATATGTGCTAAAGCCTCTGCTTCACTCTCACAAAGTGTGCTGGAGCTGTGCTGCACAATTTCTCCCACCTCCAGCTGAGGCACCTCCTAATGGTAGTGGAAAGTTAAAACACCAAATCCTGGCAAGGAGGTGGCAAGGGTTACTTACTGGGACATCCAAAAAGATGGTTGAATATAGGCAGGGAAATGTATTTTTTCCTCCCATCTCATTCAAATGACAGACTGAAACAGCTCTGCTGAACTTTTTGAAAGCTGAGGTGTGCTGTGGAAACACTCAGCAGCTGCAGTTAGTTCAGATCCTGAAACCCAGGATGCTGGTTTGGACTGAGTAGAGGACATGTGTTCGTGCCAGGGGCATTGGACTAGATGATCTTTAAAGGTCCCTTCCAACCTAAACCATTCTGAGTCTCCAGTGTCTTACTGTTGACTGTGTAGGGTGACCCTAGATTTTGGATCCTCACATTGTAAGTATGACCAGATTTTGCAAAAGGCTGATGCCTTTGGGGTTTAGCAGAGGAGGGAAGTCCAGAAGGGTGTCACTACTGCAGGGTGTGCAATGTGCAATGGGTGACATCAGTAGTGTCTTTCTACCTGTTTCTACAGCCCGATTGCTGTGGGCTGTCCTGCCCTCTAGTGCCTACTGTGTCCCCTTACCGTGCCCTTGCACCCTCGTGCACACGCAAACTCAAGGGATGATGCTGGGGCTCTGAGCTGGGAGCTGGAAACCCCCGGGGCCTCCCCTGTGCAACCATGAGTGCAGAGCCAAACTGGAGAGCCCTGTGGGGAAGTGAAAGGCTTCTTACCAAAGCCACAGGCGGGGCAGGCTTCTTATCAAACACAAAGGCAAAACTGTTTCCTTCCAGCTGACACATTCAGGACCGCAATTTTCCTCAGTCCTCAAAAAACCTGCAGGTGACAACTTCTGCAGCAAAGCACCCTGTAGTGCCCAAGTCCCAGCTGTGCAGACCCAGGTGCAGACAGCAGCTGTGTGCCAGACCCCATGCCCAGGGGGTTTCAGCCCCTCTGGAAGCTGAGACAGACCCACACCCAACTACCCACCTTCATTTCTGGGTCTCCTCAGCTATGGGGTGATGGATCAAATAATCATAGTAACTTTTTCTAAAATATCTTGAGGGTCTGAATGACTTTTGCACTTGGGACTTGGTGGCAGCCCATAGGTTTTTTGAAGAGGATGTTCCTATTCCTCTCTATATTCCTGTTCCCTGGGTTCATCCAGCCTTGCCTTGTGCAGTCCTGCTTTAGCTACATGTCTCAGAGTCCTTTGTGACTCTCTCAGTGAGACTCTTTTCCCACCCTTGCCACTTACACTCCATTTTGTCCAGGACAGACTCTGCTGGTGGTTGCCCCACAAAATGGCTATTGTACAAAGAGGGCAGAGGCTGCAGTGTCTCAGCTACCATCATGGTGCTGCAGGACTCTCACTGACAGGGAGCCTTCGCATCTGCTGGCAGGGAAGCTGGGCATGTGGAGACCACCACTGTGTTTTGCTCTTTAGAAAGAGCAGATGACTAGTACTGCTTTCAAACCTGCACAGCAGGCTTTCACCTGCTTTTGGGAAGCTTCCAGTGCCAGCTCCTGATGTCACCCCATCTACTCAAGGACATGAGCTGCTGCAATGCTGCCTTTCAATCAAGACCTTGTAATTCAAGATCTTAGAATTAACCACACACTCCGCTGTGGTTGGGGATTTCTGAATGAAACAGTGAGCACACACATGCCTTTTTCTGGAGGAAGCATTGTCTGATTTTAATTGAGACTTGCTCAAATAGAGAAGCAGAAGCCACTGCACCATCAATTAATGTCACATTTTGTTTCTGTTCATGCAGGGTGGCTGACAAACTGCCTAAACCAAACCTTGTCTTGCTCAAGCGCTTGCTTTCTCTGCTCCGCCACATCAGCCAAAATGCTGAGACCAACAGGATGGACTCCAGCAACCTGGCCATCTGTGTTGGCCCAAACATGCTGAGCCCAGAGACGGACAACAC
>JAWWES010000115.1:52921919-52992838 GCA_035583135.1 Lophotriccus pileatus
TCTGAGTAAAAGCAGCAGCTGCCCCACAGTGCCCTGAGTCCCAGCACAGTTCCTGGATACTTTGCATGCAGAGGGCAAGAAGCACACAGTGAGCACTGTTGCCCATGGGCCCTCTGGGCAGCAAGGTCAAAGCTGTGGCTGGTGGCATTTTGTTTGTATTGGGGCAGATCCATCTGTGCAGCCGCAGGCAGGAAAGACCGTTCAGTATGTGTTCTTCCCTTTTGACTGAAATGAGCTGTTTTCTGTACGCAGGTGACAGTGTTGGTGGAGCTCCTCATAAACAACTGCTCAGAAATATTTGAGGAGAACATTGCTTTCCCTGTCTGTGCCTCAGCTGAGGAGTCACCAGAGCACACAGACAGCTCCACAGGTATGAGAATGGACTGGGGATGTCACAGACTGGGGCCGCTGGGCCGAATTCTTTAATATGATATGTTCATACATGTGGAAACCCAGAGATTTGCTGACAGTTCAATATGTTAATGAAGTATTTTTCTACAGGAACACTTTCCAGAAGTTCAAATGACTACACTCACAAAACAGAATTAAATCCCAGTGTTAAACATCTGCCTCATGCGCATTTTGCTACAGATGTTCTGATACCTCAAGGGTCTTTCTGGCAGGCTTGAAACAGCATTATTCTCCCAACCTAATAGGTCCAGGTGCCTCTATTTTGTCACTGCTTCTCAGAGGAACAAGAAAAGAAAGACACATTTTCAGCATAGCTGATATGTTATCCGTTTTGCACTTTCCTTATCAAAGTTAACTGGTCCAAGAGCTGTTTGTTTTTCAAGGTGAGCTGAAACTGTAAAGTCTAAATGCTGGGTTCAGAAATCTGTGTTGTGAAACATCCTCTTGGGAACCATTTTCAAACAGAGTAGGAGGCATTACAGCAAACATTGTATTAGTTCATTCACAGATGCCTGGTGTATATTTTAAGTTGGGTTTCATGTTTTGTTTCATTTTACTATTCATTTGTTGGATAATGTTTACCTTACTGAATCATCAGGTCTAAAAATCACAGCAAAGTCCTTGCAGCTTTTGCTTTCTAGAGCTGCATTCAAAAGAGCAGCAAGAGAGGTGCACACTGGGAGTCAGAAAAGTGCCTTTCTGGACAGACAACTTTCTCTATTTTTCACCCAAGAAAAAAAGGAGAGTACATGTGGCCATGCAAGCATTAAAAGGAGAGATGCAGTTCCCAAGGACTGTCAAAACATCTCTCCTGTATGAAACAAGCTTGTGATTCTAAACTTGGGCAAAAATCAGAAAGGAACTTCTCCTCAATTAAGGTATTAAAACAAAAAAAAAAAATCTTCACTTCTACATGATAAAGTTAAGTGCAGAATTAAGGAAGGGGCTTCTCCATGTGCACTGGTTCTGCTGCTTTCAGCTAAGAGCTACAGAGTCCCCTGTAAAAGGTGTCCAGCCCAAGAAGGTGTTGGGAACTCAGAAACAGGGTCCAGGTGAGTGCTTGGCTTCTCCTTGGCAGCCCCTACAGTGGCTGTGGTAGGGTGTGTGGTGTCTCAACTCCAGTCTGCTCATCACTTAACCCCCAGCTGCACTTACGCTTCTTTCTGCCTTAGCTTACATCTGCATCTGTTGAATTGTTGCCATACTCACTGATTCGGAAGGACTATGAAATTTGAAACACTCACAAGGCTGAATGTAGGAAACAGTAACAAAGAATGGATGTTCACCAATTGCTTTTCAGGCACACTAAATAATTTGGTGGGTTAGTAGTTTCCAGCGTTTCCCACCACCAAAAAATACTATGCTATATACAGACCTGGTTAGTCTTTGCTCCTGGCATGGTGCACGGTCATGATACGGTTTTGTCAGAAAGAAATACACTTTGGGAAATACAACTTTATAAAACACTTCAGTTGGGATGAGCTGCTTAAACTTTCACATAACCTTTGAAAAGATAGAAACTGAATTTACTGTCCATTACCACCAGATGTCACTGGCAATACTAAGCAAAGCACCTTTACCTGGGGTTAAAGCCTTTCCTCAAAGGCAGGTTTGCATACCCGCCTATTTATTGACAACAATTTGCACCATGGCCACGAGTGATTGACTTTGCAGGCATTACTTTAGCATTTGTCATGCGGACCTTTTTCAGTGTAAAGCCTGTCCTAGCATTGTTCTTGCTTATCAGGCATTCTGGGTTGTGTAATATTTTTTCCCAGAATCTTTCTAGGTTGTATGGGCATAGGGTTAGGGACTGGGCTTCCCCAGATGTACAGCTGTGGGAGTGACCAGGAGACCAGTGTCAGGCTTACTGATGCAACCTGACAAGGTACCAAAAAACACACCTTCCATAGCTTAAGGTAAAAATAAAACACCTGAAAACTGAAATGGTAATAAAATTCTACCGTCTGACTTGTACCAAAATTGTTGTAGTGGGCAACAGAGGATTAGCATCATCTTTATGGAGATAGTCTTGGAGCTTGACATGGCTGATATAGAGGAGATGCAAGCAGCCACTCTCACCCCCTTGTCCAGGGCAGATGGAGCAGACAGATCCACCCAGGATGGACCTGGGGGCCAGTAGGGAGCTGGTAAATGACTAGCAGGAAAGCTATCATCACATTTGCCTCTTCTGTCCTGACAGAGTCTCACATGGAGCAAAGGTTGCTGTCCCTGAAGGTCTTCAGCTTCAGGCTGTTGTCTGCCACATGTGCTGACCCAGCAGGGCAGATCCCAGTCTAAGAGGGGGATGTCAGGAATGACACCTGAAGACTCAAGGACCTGCTCCACATTCCATACCCTCAAAGGGGTCCACTGGACCTCACTGGAACACTTATATTTGTGGCTTCAAAGGCAGACCCTGCCTTCTGTCCATCCTGGGCGAGGATATCCAGTGATGATCAGGACAGATATTGCTTAAATGGAAATATGCCCTTGGAAGGTGTCAGGTATTTGTCTCTCTGTAGGTCACTGAAAATCTGAAGTAATGAGATGCAACCACCAACAAATCCACTCAGTGGTTTGAAGGTGAGCAGATTTGAATGTGTTAAACTAAGTGTCTATAGGCAGATGGTTTGAGGTCAAAATTAGGCTAGCATGCCACAGGCACGTTCTAAAGATGTAATATTCCTCTCTAAACTCTGGGGTTTATGTCACAGTAATTCAAGGGCTATATTTTTTATTTACCATTCATTCCTAAAGGTATCAAAATATATGTCATCTCTCTGAAACTGAAATTGTCCATGCTCGCTCCACCCAGCTTGCAAAAAGATGCAAGGAACTGAATTCTGACTTTAATATTTATTTTGGAAACTGTCCAAGGAGAAAGTAGTACACTGGAAGATTTTTATTTCTGCCACTTCTACTTTGCGTTTTATTAGCTGGAAAATTTAGTTAGATGGTGTTGAATTGTTGTATTTAAATTATCAGGGACATTATTCTTATTCTTAAATTGCAGTAAGAAAAAATAATTAATTATATTCATTGCAATAATTCAGTAATATTGGTTTATGAAAGGTCAAGAACACATTCAAGAGAAATTCCAAGGCTTCTGCATCACAGCTAATCTTCACATAACATTAAAAGTGCTATTCAGAAAGTCCCTATCCTCACCTACCTGAAGTGACACCTGAAGTGTACAAGTAGAGAAAAGAAAGCCTGTTTGGTCATATCTAGAAAAACAGGCTCCTGATTTCATACTTTTTTTTTTTTTTTAAGTATAATGTGAGGAGTTTGTTTGGATTTTTATGCTGTAAAATTGTCAAGAGACTACAAGGTCAGCCTAATGTGTTTTAGCTAATATTGTTTGGGATTTCACCCTCTACCTGCTGTAGTATGGGTACAGGCACTAATGGAAAGTTATGTGACAACTTATATGTAGATATTTTTCCTGTAACATCATTCACATCTGAGCCTGTAAATCATACCCACACTTTAAAATCTGTCCTCAAAAAAATGCGGCATGAAAATACTACTATAGTGTAGAAATTGCCTTCCAATACATCTGCAGAATATATTAGAACAGGGGAGCCAATTCTATTAGCCCTGATATATGGGGTAATCTGTGTTCTTTTGTCAACAGCTAATGATTGTGTTTGATAGAAAACCTCATAAACCTATTTCTCTGCCCCCTAAATAAAATATTTGTTTAATGATAACAGCAGCATGGGCACCTGGAATGCTTATTTGTTGAAAAATATTTCTTCCCATGGATAAGGTGTACCCAAGTTTAAAAGAAAATTATTTTAATGGCCATTCCCAAAACACCTTTTGCAAGTGACTCTTAGCTGGTGGAAGGACATGGCTGCTCTGCAGTTAGCCCGGCAGTCACATTCCTTCGGCTGAATGGGAATTATTTAAGTTTGCTCTAACTTAAAGATAGCAGTAGCAACAGAATTTACTTAGGAGCCAGACAGGCTCCTATGCCAATAAAATTGCACTGCACTGACCCAGAAAGGGCATCTTGCTAGTAGACAGATCAGTGGTTGGGCAGGTTCTGCTGCATTTCCTTCCACCTGCATTAAAACATTTGCACAAAGCAGCATTAGAAATGTGTAGCAGGGACAAACTGACATATGGGAAGGGAGCTGGTCAGTAATGTGAGGTAGGAGAGTTGTGTACCTGACAGAGGGACAACTGACCCTTGGGTCTCTGCTGTGTAGCCGTGGCAAGTGAATGTCTCCAGGCTGGAAAAGTGAGGTTACTCCAGGGTGACCAACCTTCATGCTCCTGTAAGCTGCCTGCCAAAACCCTCATATGGCCAAAGGTTAAGGAAGAAGAGAAAGCTCCAGCTTGGGTTTACCTAATCCCCATGGGACCATGTTCCCCATGGGGCTGGGGAGCCATCTCTGCCAACATATTTCTTCACAGAGCTGGTGCCTGAGGTCACCTGGCAGACTGTGTGCCTTCACAACCCACTGCTCATCATGTGAGACCGCTCCAGCCTGGGAACCACACTTGTCCTGCCCAAGGATCCACTACTGGACACCCCTGCTCTGTACTCCTTAATGCCTCCACCCATCCCAGTAAAAATACCCTTCTGAAGGGCATTTTACTGGTGTGGCAAAGCCAAACCCACAAGCATTACAGTTTGCCAGAGCAGCCCTCAAAGTTTTTACACTGGACACTTCACAGATGCCTATGGAAAGGGTGATGGGTTCTTGCTACATGCAGTGTCAAGGATGGACTTGCCTTGGGATCCACATGGAACCGCTGTGCTTCCTGGGGACAGTGTTGGGCTTGTGGCAGAGGGTTGCAGGCAGAGACAGAGCAGGCTGGCGGTGACACTAGTTCTGGTCTTCCCCAAAGCTTCTCTCTTCCACTGAGGTTACATGTAATGCTGCGTGACCATGAGTGAAATAGCTGAGAAATGTATTTTTCTATTCCAGACAGGTATAAAAATCTACTAAATTAAAAAATCTTAAGAACTTGGGGTTTGTAAATGATCAGTTTGCTAATACTGGAATTCACAAATCCAGTACATTAACATTGTTTAATAAACACTGATTCAGTATATTATTCTGGTAAGTATGCCCAGATTATTTCCAACAAAGACTCTAAAAACTGTGGCTTTCTAAATTTTGAATTGCAATTTCCCTTCAACACTAGCTTGACACAACAAATGAAGAGAAAAAATATCATTAATTAAAATGAAAAAATTACAAATCTTAATTAATGTATTTTCATGTGTATAACTGTCCAAATGACAGGCACTGTCTAGTTCTGATTAGTAAAAAACACAGATTGAATGAAAATGTCAGCACTGTCTGAAGACATACTAGCCAATAAAAATAAGTCTTTCTCTTGAGAAAAAAAAAAAAATAAATTATTTTCTTTCCTTATCCCTGTGTGGCAGACTACCACCTTGGTCCCTTTAGACAATTTATAAAAGATTTCCTCCTCCAAAGACTCTGAGCTACTTCCCCCACTCCAAGAAAATATTGCTGTTCTCCAAATGCTATTGAGACACAAAATCTCCTGTCCCTCCCCAGCCATGGATGACTTGTGGTTCCCACAGAAGTTATGTTGATGAACTACACCACATGAACATACCTATACCCTGTGCCTGGGCTGAGGTCCTGCCTTGCAGACAGCACATGGCTGCAACGGTGCCTGTGGGAATGGACAGGATGGGCTAAAGGAAAATGAAGTCAGGAGAGCTTTTCCCTGTTCCTCTAAGAACTTGGCACAAGCTGCATAGGTGCTACAACAGCGTGGGATTTGAGACTGGAAAACCCTTCAACCACAACGACACAGTGCCAGCGCTGCTGACCTCTCCTCTCCCCCATGCAACTTCAGACTTGTGACTTTTGGACATCTACTAGCAGCCTGAGGTTCATTAAAAAGTTACTGGGGAGTATAGAAGGTGGCCATGGGCGTGCAGCCAACGTGGTATAAACATACACTGAGTGTGGAACAGGTGGAATAACTGTTCTGCTGCCCTTTCTGGGCTAAAGCCTGATCCCTGCTGCTGGTTCTGTGGGACTGAGCTCAGTGACCTATCCCATCCCCTCCAGGCCTGGGCCCTCCAACTAAAGATTAAATTCAGTTTTATTGGTTTTGTTTGCACTATATGCTAACTCGCTTCTGAGAAAAAGTGCTATACAAAGCATCCGAGTCCAAGGTGCAGTGGCATGTTCAAGCAGCTGTTGAAGAACTACTCATCTTTATGAAACAGCTGTCTCTGAGGGGCTGCTAAAGCCACGATCCCATGGTTATCAGAAATACAATAGGCTGTCACAATGAAGAAACATGACTTTGTATCAGGACTGGCTTTCATGGTCAATCTCTGTAAGCAGATGCTGTCTGTCATTCTGTATGCATGCAGCCTCTCTCTGATCCCCTGCAAAATCAGCAGAGCAACAGGAACACAGGTGAGACAAACAGGCAGAACAATAGGTCTACCATTTGGCTTTTGCTGGTTTACCCATATCCATCCTGAGCTGGATCCTTGTATGCTTTGGAGGTTATGCCTCCAATTCCAGAGCTGCACATAGCTATAAAATCCAATCCGTATGGCAAGGATACTCCTCAGAAGAAACCCATGTCCTCTTTTCGCTTCTCCTTAGGGAAAGGGTCTTCCCTCAGGTTATTGAGTCCCTGCCCTAGGACTGATACACTGGATTTCTGTTATCTTTAAAAAAAGCATGAAAGTCAATAGCGGTTCTCCAGCCTTGACAGGAAAGGAATCTTTTTCAGAAGACCTCTGCTGAATATTGTTCAGTACAATGGGATGATCGTGCTCCTGTTCTCCAAATGATCTCAGGGCACTTCCACCTCTGACCACAGCAGGCAGTTCCAGGCAGAGGTGGGGTCTGGCACTGACTGTTCTCCTATGCTGGCCACTTGTCCTTGATCTCACCCTTCAGTGTCAGCAGGGTCACAAGGTCTGTTCCTGCACTCCTAGATAATAAACACAAGCCCTTGCAGATGTGGAGCATGGAATTTGTAACTCTTTAGGCAGGTATTGCTGGTATTTTACCACTTTCTCAAATGGCTCATCTGTCTAATTCTGCCAGCAAATGAGGACTGGAGCTCCACAGTTTCTTACTTTGGGTGTTTATGCAATCAGTAAACCTTTTGGCTTGTGGCCATCTTCAAAAATACAGATTAATAATATTTATTTATATCAAATAATTAACTAGGAAATACAGGCATGAAGCAGTGCTCAGCTTGATAATGAGGCATTATACAAACACACAGCAAAGCAACCTTCCATCTCTCAATCAAAGTAACAGGCAGGAAAGAATAAGAGAGGTACCAGAGCATAAGGAAACAGCATTTCTGTATCACAAAGGTTTATTGAGAGAATTATTGCTTATGATTTATTAAAGACTGTGGAAAAAAACCCTGATGTTGAATGAAATGACAGTTAATCATAGGGATAACCGTGCTGGGTCAGAACAGCAGCATTTCAAATCCAGTCCAGGACTCTGACTCCTAGAGCAGCCAACAGTAATTGCCTAATGACAGCATGAGGACAGGGGAGGCTGCTCCCCAAAATGCTTCCGCAGGATGCGGATTTGCACCTCAAAGAGTTCCTGAATCAGACGTGTTTGTGTTGAACATCTCTGCACAGATTTTTCTTCCATGATTATGCTTAATTGCTTTTTGAACTGACTCCTGACATCCAGTGAGTTCCAAGATTTGTTCTGTGTGAAGAGGTGTCTTCTTTTGAACATGCCACCTCATAATTCCATTTGATGATCCCTCCTCTCCTGCAGCTGCTCTGCTACACATTCCAGTAAAGAGTTCTCCTTGAATCCAGTGCTAATTTCAGGGGCGGGGAGGGGGAGAAGAGAATAAACTTCATATTTTGAGAATTCAGCTGTATGAAAGCATATATATAATTATATAAAATACACTGCATGATATATTCCTAAGTAGCAAATGCATATGCTTTATCTTACCAAGGTCTCACAAAAAAAGCCACCAAAAAAACAAACCAAAAGAAAGCAAAACAAAAAACCTCCCAAACAAACAAAACACCCTTAATAAAACAAACCCAGTGATCCTACAGCTGACACCTCATCCGATATGAAAGGAGCAATGGACTATATGCAATTAATAGGGTGAGAACAGATGTAATGCAATTGCACTGTGCAAACCAAGAACACGTGTTGTGGGCACTTCCACAAAAGCGGCATACTGTAGGAGCACATCTTGAAGAGATCCCTGCGCACTTAAATCTTGAGCATAGTCAGGAACTTGGTGTATTTTTAACATTTACCTTATCATATGTTTTTTTTTAAAAAGGTAAGAATCTTCAAACAGGAGACTACTTGCTGTCATTCTGAGTCATGTCAGTTTTAATACAGTTCTCCCCTACTCACCAGAGGGAAAGGGGATAAAAAGAAAATCCCACCTTAGGCGACTCCATGGTGGACATGGAGGACATGCATTCACTGTGTATGTCTGCTTAGGATCAGGATGCCTGAGCTGTAAGCCCCAAGGAGGGCAGGCCTGCATCTTTTCGTCAGCATCTTACCCAGAAAGGGCCTGGCCCTGTAATATCTCTGCAACCTTCTCCCGTGGCACCATGGCTCAGTCTAATGGAGGAGAGATGGAAGAGCTCAGGCCAACGTGATAAGCTTTATCAGTCCACTTCCTTCACTGGAACAGCCAGTCTCAGGTCTCAAACAGATGCTGTTTTAAAAGCACACACATAGCACAGCTGCCAGAACAGGGCAGGTTGTTGTGTTTTTTTTCCTGATGGCATGGCACCGGCTTCCCTCGGCTGCTTTAGAGAGAGAGGGAGGAGCGCACGGTTTGAAGGAAGAAACGAACACCAGCAGGAAGAGTCACAGAGTCCTTGAGGCAGGACTAAGTGACAAAGCCAGGCCCCGAGGGTGCCGCACCCTGCCCTGGGGCTTCTCCCAAGGGACGGGGACGCGCCCAGCCGGTTCCCCGGGGCGCGGGTGAGCCGGGACCGGGACCGGGACCGGGACGGGGAGCAGGAGGGGAGGGGCGGGCGATGGCGGCGGGTCCCGGGGCGCGGCCCCTGCGCTGCTGCCCCGCCACACCTGGGCCCGGCCGGGCGGCCCCGCCAGCGGGCCGCTATTTATAGTGCGCTATTTTAATCGCCAGGGCCCATTGGGCGCCGCCCGGGTGACGGCACCGCCGCTCCCGGGGCAAAGTCCCGCCGCCCCCGCCTCCCGGGCTGGCACGGGCGGCGCCGGGAGCGACGGGCTGTGCGCATGCCCTGGGGAGCGGGAGCCGTGCCAGCAGGGAGGGGGAGCCGACCCTGGAGCAGCGTCTTCAGCCTCCGACTCGCCGGGCTGGAGCGGGGCGGGGGGAGGTTGTGTCTGTCGGGCGTGTCCCTGCCCTGATCGCCTTTGTCACCTCCGGGAGCTTCAGCTCCCGCGCAGAATGGCGGGGCTGGGAGGGCTCCCTCCTCCTGGTGCTGATGGCCGGGATGGAGAGGGCAGCAGCGCCCGAGGGTGGCGTTGCGACAAGTCTGCGGGTGGGGCGAACAGAGGCATATTTCAGGGGGTTCATCCTTAGCCTGACCTGCAGAGAGGGAGAACATCCCGCTTGCTGCTGTCGCTGCAGCAGTGCAGGGATGAAAGGCTGGCAGGGGCAGCTGGGCTCTGGAGCCTGAGGGGAGGGCGGGTGTGAGGGACCAGTGACAGCAGCACAGCTACCTTAGGTGTTGGTCTGACCGTGAAGGTGTGCCATGGCTCCTTGGGTTATCCCTGATACCACTGAAATGAACCTGTGGGAAGCAGCCAGGTTGAGTGCATCTGTAGTTGTACAAACTACCTCCAGTCAATTGGAATAAATTGGATTGAAAAAGACCTCTGAGATCGAGTCCAACCTATGATCCAACACCACCATGTCAACTAGGCCATGGCACTAAGTGCCACATCCAGAACACCTCTAGGGATGGGGGCTCTACCACCTCTGGAGACAGCCCATTCCAATATTTAAGCACCCTTTCTGTGAAGAAATTCTTCCTAATGTCCAGCCTAAACTTGCCCTGGCGCAGCTTGAGACTATGTCCTCTTGTCCTGTTGATAGTTGTCTGGGAGTAGAGACTGAGCCCCACCTGGCTACAGCCTCCTTTCAAGTAGCTGTAGAGAGTAATAAGGTCACCCTGAGCATCTTCTCCTTCTGCTAAACACGTTCAGCTGCTCGTCATAGGACATCTGCTCCAGACTCTTCATCAACTTTGCTGCCCTTCTCTGGACAATATGTTAATTCAGCTTTGCTGATTTTGGGGTGTAGGTAGGGGTATCCTCACATCCCCAGTCGTTCATGACAGGATGGCACAAAGCCCTATGGCTCAGGTCACTGCAGATTTTCTTTTTGCATATAGCTCAAGTGCTTTGTCAACATTTAACAAATGGGCTAAATATTACTCAGTGCCATTCAAATATAGCCTCTAGAACACCTCACCCATAAAAGCCATATATGACTTTTATGGTCTGTTTATAGAAAGTTTGTGATTATGGTTGGAATATATGCTTTTGGCAGCTGCAGCCCTTCAAGTCCCCAGTAGGTCTGCTGGGTACATTGGTACGCACCTGAGGTTAAGGTCAGAAAACTCCACCAGGAATGTTGAAAGACCAGATTGCCATTTCATGTGGTCAAAGAGCTCAACAGTAAGTAGTGTCAAGATCCAATTGCTTGGTATTCTTACATGAGTGTGGAAGTTTTTCCCGTTCACCAAACTCTGATCAACTAGAACAGCAATTTAAGAAAGGTGCAATTATTAGCTTGAGAGCTATTTAGTAGCATGAGACTGAACAAGCTGTGCAAATTGCCTCCCTTAAATCTTGCAGGAATCGTGATCCCTGGAGTTCTTGGATGTACCTCCCAGGAGGATGCAGAAATCAAGCCACATGAGCTGGGTGTCGGAAATCCCGTGTTTTCTACAGCCAGTAGAAAAGACACTCCCGGCATCTTCTGGGAGCAATACAGGTTGGAAAAGCAACAATATATTGGTGTGGCCCTGAAATATTCATTTGTATAAGTCCCTCATCTTCCACATTTTGCCTGTGCAGGCAATATCTGTGTTAATCTGGAGCCTAAACCCAATGGTTCCTGGACAGTTTTAGGCAGATCAAAGGCCCATCACACGCTAAGCACACAGATGGAGATGGATTTCTTTTTTTACAGTTCTGGTCTGCTAACAGTTATTGTAAAATAATAATTAGTTGGGCTTTGAATAGTTTAGTTCATACCATTTCCTGATTTAGACTAGGTTTTTGGCAAGTGGAATGCAATACATAAACTTTGCAGAAGCTGTTTCTGTTTGTCGAACTTCTGTTCTAGGATTTCAGAACCTATTTGTATTAAGGCTTAAAAGTTATTCCCAGAAGTACTGAACTGTTTAAACAAGAGATTATGCTACTGTTCACCTGGCACTGCTTAGGAATTTCTGAAGAGCAATCCTGGGTATATGTCTTTTATACATACATTTAGAGGCATATCATGCTGTATGTGTGTGTTTGCACATGAAACAGTGTTGAAAGAAAGGGAAATGCATTCCTCCCAGCAGCTGCTGCTCATTAATTCATTAAAAGCCATTCACTCAGGAATTAATATATACTATTCTATAAGGGTTCCCAGGCTGTCACACTGGGAGTATTACCAAGCCATAGACAACAGCGTACTATGAAATTTTGCACATTTCACAGAGCTGGGCACTTCCACCACTGTCAATCACATCTAGAAGATGTGATCTTGCCACTCACAATCAGAGCTTGATTACAAGTCCGTTGAAGCCCATGAGAGTCTTTTCAGAAATTTCATGGTGCTTGAGGGCATGCCCTCAGCGCTTAAGGTGTCATGGAATTTTTTATAAAGCCCACTGCTAAATTTTCCAGGGAAAAGGTTTAAGAGGGAGCAGAAAGTTAAGTCTGCAGGTTTAGCACAGATCTGCTTCATATCTGGTTAGTTTTGTCCTTGTCCACATGTCTTGAGTTGTTTTATCCAAACAAATATAAAACTAGATTCCAGTTTTACAATAGTCTTAATTTAAAGGCAGTTTGCAATGATTGGAAAGTCAAGGTTCACTGACATTAAAGTTCCTGAGTAGGCATCACAGTTTCAGTATTGTCCCTCAAGGAGCTATTTTGGAAAGATTCACGTTTTCCAAATACTTTAGTTTACTGACGTTTAAGGAGAAATTCAAGATTGTATTATCAATTTATAAATCCATCTTTCAGATAAGATCTAACAAAAGCTTATATTTGGATGCAAGGATTTTATTGTCTTTGAGCTAACAGTATTGACTGTCTGATAAGCAGAGCATTTCTGCTAATATTTGAAGAATAAACCTTTACTGCTGGGCTTATCCCCTGTCAACGAAGCAAGGGGAAAGATTCTCTCTAGTCTCTCACTGACTTAACGGGGAATTAAATCAGAACTTGGGCCAAAAGGAAAATGCAACTAATTCCCCAGCATTAAAATAGTGAAACTCCATTGTTAGTGGAATGGTTGATTTGAGTGGGCTTTATCACTTAAATGTAGTAATTCTAGGTGACTGGGATGAGCAGTTTTGCCACCACCACAAATCAAGGGCATCCATCATCAAGGAATGTCAGTGAAGTTTTATGCTCATTGAGTCTCATCTATTGTGGGGGGAAAAGGTCTGAGTAGTGCTTAATGATTAGGCAGTTCCAGTTTCTGCCTTGCCAGTGGCTTGGTCACCAGTTTCAGAGTTTTCTGAGGCTCTGGGGAATGACAAAAAACAAATTGTAAATGGTAAGGAACAGCATGTAACGTAGGAAAGTTTGGGAATGATGTTATAGTCATGAAAGGTGCTAATTTTGTGTTAAAGTTGTTAACACATTTTTATAATTGATTGCATAAAGTCAGATTCTACCTGCCTCATTAATAAACAATTTGTAATACACAGGGAAGGCTAGACTGAGGAGTAATATCTGCCTTTGCATTCAGAAGGCTCTTTTAAAAGACTATTGTAAAGGGGTGCTTTAATAAAATTAATTTGCCACATGCAAAAGATTTCTTCCAGGCTGACCAAATTCTTGTCAACCTAATGAGATGCTGAAAAATCTGTTTGCATAGCCAGTCTTGTTGCAAATGTTGCTGCACAGATAATAAAATTGCAGTTTCTGTCATGAAAATGTGAGCTTCAGCATACAGGGAAACAGTGCACCATTTTGCAGAAGGGAACATAGAGGTCACTTTGGGTGCATGCTCATTAAGGAAAGGAATTGCGTTGGAATGTGGTAGGGTAGAAAATAAAAATTCAAGGCTCCTGTGTCTGCGAGAAAACAGGGCAGTAGATATGCCACAGTGACTTCTGATGTACAGACACGATACTGAAATTCTAAAAATGTTAAGGATGTAAATGAGGTTTACTGAAGATCACAGTCCCTATAAGTTGTCCATCAGCTCTCCCAGAACTAATTAGTCAACTACGATCCTTGGCACAGAAGTGCTTGCTGGATCCATGCTTTATTCAAGCTCCAGTTCAGCAAGACTCTGAAGTTTATGCACAGGGTTAAATAAGTCTTGTAATTTCACTGAATTCTGGACAATGCCAGCAAGGCAGAGCTGAAGTCACAATGAGGCACAACATGCCTCAGGTTCCCAACAACAGTTCATATGTGCGCTTTAGGGCACAAAACATTGCACATCTGAGGAGGGTCTTGCAGATCCCAGCCTCCTTCTGGATCAGTTCCATTTGTTGTTCAGCAGTGAAACTGCACAGTGAGAAACAGTGTTATATCTGTAGAGAAAGAAACAATTGAGTAATGACATTTGAAGCCTAATCTCTGATTTAGGGATCAAGAATAGAAGAATATCTCTCTCTCATACGGAGGTAGATGTAACAGGACAATACAGGGTTGTAAAAATATATATTTATTAATACTTCTAATATCTGAAGAGTATTTTAAGGTGTTTATAAGAAATCATTCTGATGCTGGGAAGTAACGGTGGTCCCTGGCACTTCCTTTCTCACCGTTTTGGTTCAAGAACCCATCCTGTGCCTGGTACTGACTGACTGACTGACTGAAATCCATGAGCATCTGGAGTAAGACCAGGGTTTCTCTAATGCTATTTTAAGCTGCACAAAGCAGAAGTCCTATGGAACTAACAGAAACATTGCATTTCAAAGAGCTGGGATAATTTTAACTTCCTTGTTTTTTTCAGTAACAACATTGATTTATTTTTACACAGTTGCAGCCTGGTAGCAGCGTGGGCTGGGGCTTGACCAAAAGTGCTTGGTTTTCTATAAAGTGTGTTTGCTCACCTGAATGTGCCACTACTCCCACAGAAATGCAGGACTTAATGCAACTCAAGTGTTTACACAGCAGTAGTGTAAAGCAGGCAGTAGATTGCTTCCTTTATGGATAAACCTGTGGGTACATTCTGCTCACTGCTGTATTAACTGAATATTAATGATTAATGAAAAAAAAAAAAGAGATGAAGAATAGTTAAACCAACTTACTATGCTCTTAGGATTAAATAAAGTTTACTGACTGCTGTAGCAGGCCCTTTCCATCCTGCATGTACTGCCCTGTACACACGCTCCAGTGAAGGCCCTGGTGTACCCCACAGGAGTGTTTCTCATCCAGAACACCTGGAGCCAGCATCAGGATCATTACATTACAAATCTGATTAAAAGGAATCTGTTATTTTAAAGAATTTATCTTCTTTCTTTTCTAGGACAAACAACTGGCATAGGCATTTAGTTTGAGTTGAAAACAAATAGGGCAACTGTAGTGACCAGGACCGTTTCAATTTTACCTGATTGCCTCAGGTTTTTATAACTGCTGAACCTCTAGTTTGTTCTGTTCTTGTCAGTTCAAGTTTTCTAGGCAACGTAGAACTTACCTCTTCCACATCTACTCATGTTTAAATAAGGTTGCACAATAAATCAGGTAATAGCACCATGGCTAAAAGTGGCAGAATCGGGCTGGTAAGATCTAATTCCAGACGACTGGCAGACACAGACTCTTAATCAGATGTTTGATATGGCCCATAAAGAGCTGGATTGCTGCGATCCTGTGATCAGGTTGACAGAATCATCCTGATTCTGACCTCACACAAGTGCAAAAGAATTTCTGACTTTGTCCCTGTACACTTCATGCAGGTCTTTGGATTATACTTAAACCATGAACACAGTTCAAGGTTATCATTTCGCATTAACGAGGGTTGGCGGAGAGACTAATCTAAAGTAACCAATTAAGAATGATCATGGGAGCCTGTTGAACTGAAGTCATGGAATTTTCTCCACTAAACCTCGAGTTACAGGTCTTGTCCCACCTTGTCCCACCCATCTTGACTCTGAAGGGCTTTAAAAGGATTGCAAGCTTGAATCCTTGAAAGGGGCTCACTTACACGCATCACTAGCTTGCATTGAAACAACTTGCAGGTTTCATTCCATTCTCTGCAAACAGGGTTTCACTGCAGCTGAGTTTCCTGTAAATGGGTTCCACAGAATTAATAACTGTCTAAAAATTATTCAGTTATCTTTTTCCTAGTGTTCTTACAGGATGTACCTTTGAATCCATCTGGGTACTGGATACGTAGCATTGCATTTCTTGTCAAGGGAGTAATAAGCATGTTATCAGAAGAACAAGGATATAATCTAAATCCACATTTAAATCCTGCAATGTACTTGTCAATGTGAGTTTTACTGTTTGGTTTTTATAAGAATAGTTATTACAAAGTAAACCTTTCAACCACACAAAATTTCTGCAGTCAGTTTTCCTGTGCACTAACAATTTAAACAAAAATGTTATGACTGAAGTTAAAAAACTCAATCTCAGAAATTTACAGCCACAGTAAAAATCAGTGGTTAGAGACTACAGAGCCAGGAGAGATAATTTTGATTATCTTTCTTGTCTAACATGAAACTCAGCTTGTCAGTCAGGAATTCCAGTAACATTTGTTTAGGGCTTTGTTTGAGTTAGATTGTCCTGCTGAAATTTAACACCTGCAGAAGCAAACAAACCTTTTTCTTACTTCTTATTTAAGCCATTATTTACTCACTATTGGTGTGTGGTGGCATTTGAAACACAATACTTAATTGCTGCTTGAAGCACAGAAAAGGAAACCCTTTCAAATACAACACATTGGAAACCATGGGGGAAATGGTGTCCATAATCTTGCTTGAAACTGCACAGTGTATTGTGTGCTGCATTTTAAGGCAATTTCTTTAAGAGGTGGTGGGCTTTTTGGTTTTACATTCTTTTTTTTTTTTTTTAACTAAGGGTGCAGACTGAACTCTGAGACAAGAAAGAACATTGTGCAAGACTCAGCGCTGTTATCTAAAGAATATTGTTTCTTATCTCTCTGGATTTGTACAGCACAGCGTGGCTAAACTACAGTGATGAGTGAGCAGTTATTTCAGGCGACAGGGGTGGAGGATATTGAGAGGAATGCAGGGAAGGAGTACATTTAGATATCTGGAAAGATAATACATTAGAAAATTATTCCTTGCTGTCACAGTTCTTGCTTATGAGGAAGCCTCCTAAAGGGATCAGGAGAGTTCCAATCATTTTGAACGTTAATGTTAAAAATGGTGCATTGTGCCGTGAGAGAAATAGCATGGGTGGACTACTTTCATTAGTCCTGGCTACATGGTTTTCTGGGAACACCTTTGGTGCAGTTCTCCAGAATGCCCTTTAACCTTCCCAGGCACATCTGCTCTGTGGAGAGTCCCCACCTATGAGACCAGTGTCTTGCTTTGTCAGTGCGTCCAGCTGTTACTCCACCCTGTGAATCAGCTGCACATGCACACCCTGTTTTGCTGTTGTCTCTAAGGCCCTTTTAGTGTTTTCCTACCTCACCATGTCACACAGGTAAAGGAATACCAGGCCAGCAGCCGGGACTCTCAGTTTTCCCACTCTGTGCTGCCGTCCTGCCTGGCAGATCAGCCATGGAGGGCTGGGCAGGGGAACCACCCTGCAGGTCTGGATTGCTGTGTTGGCATGGAGAAGGCTGAGCCCTTCTTGCAGGTTTTCACAAACAAGCCTCAAAGAGCAGATTCCTCATGAGTGGCAGGCAAGAAACCACTCATGTCCCTGGCCCCAGAGCACTTGGACACTCTGAAGTGAGTCTGTGCCCAGGTGACAGCGTTTCAACACACTGTCAGAAACAGGTCATGTTACCCAGTATGGCCCACTGTGAAGCCCTTACTCTGACAACAACCCAAGTGTTCACAGCACATGGCCCTAAATCTGAACTCTGTAAAAGAAGGCCATAGGTGACTTTGTACTTTCCCCTTCCTCTCCATCTGCCTTGGCAGGTGCGCCACAGCCAAGGAGAACGACACAGGGCAACCTCTTTCCCATAGGAAAATGCTGCACATAACAGCCTAGCGTGCCTTAGGGACAGTATGGTTCACTCAAAAGTACAAGGGTGTTCCCAGCTCTTTTGTTCCTGGTCTCTCTCAGATCCAGAATCGAACTGGAGCTGGCCTTGGAAATAATTCGAGGCAAGATTATGATGATCTCTAATGCATATAGGTTTGCACTAAACTACCCAAAGCAAAGTCTGTAAGGCCAAATGACATTGATGGGAAAACCAAGACAACCTTCTTGGATATAGAAACTCTACTTCATGTCTGATTGCTGCAGTGGCAATGATTTTACCATTCCAAGATAATTAAACACCACTTCTGAAGCTTATGAACCACTACCTCTGGAGTCACTTGATCCTTACCCTCAACTGATACCAGGTGGAGGGACACAACACCTTGCTTCTGGAGTCCAGCAGCACTTCAGCCTTCTCCTCCCACACCATAAGTGCTTGGAGGTCAAAGCAGAGCAGTGAACCAACAAATTGGCTCCAAAGGTGTTGCTAGTAATTGCTGAGAGGTCACACGGATGAAACTGTGGCACAGAAGGTGATCATGGGGTTACATATTACAGATTTTCCCTTCTCATCTTCACATCTCTCTTTTATTAAAGAGACCAGAGAATTCATCGTGCCACCCTTAAAAGATAATCAGCTTGTTAAGTAAGTGAAACACTGAGCTGAGCTGTGTTCTGCCTGGGAGCAGATCAAGTCCGTGTGAAATCCTGGTTACCTCTGAGGCAGCACGTCAGCTCTATTTTGAAGCCTCAGGTGGTACTCAGTTAACAGCCAGGTCCTGAATTACCTGGTGCAAACATGTGAAATTCAGCTGGTATTTTTAAGGTAGCACAGTGATACTATTTTCCAAAGTGTTTTGAGGAGTTGCTAGCCAACATGCTACAAGACACGGTGTTTATCTTTTTGTGTCATGCGTCAGCAGTAATTACTTCACAGGCTAGGTGTGTCATTGGGAAGCACTGAAAACTCCCTTTGTTTCAGGTTACCTGCATGCTTCAGTGTGGCAGGTGAGCAGTAATCAACCCTTCTCCTCCAGCAAGGCCTCACAGAAGTTATTTGGTTTGGTAGCCTCTTTGTTTCTGTGTTACTGGCTTTAAGGCAGCTGGAGCTGATTAGATAAGGTTACTGTGTATCTGCAGCCTTGACATAAAATAGATTTAGTTTGCCCTCAATGTTTAGCGGGGTTGTTGAATACTAATTAAGGACATATGTAGCCATTTGTACATTGTGTGTGAGCTGTTTGCTGTGAAACACAGATAGTTTTTTCTCATGAATGAATATTTAGTTGAGGTACAGTTCCAGGTAAGCCCTAGCAAACTACCAAAGTTAAAATTCAGGTCTGGTGAAAGTAGGCAGTATTATGCTCTGTTTAGCAATGTCACCCTGCTTATACCTGCCTTGTACTTGGTCTTACGTCTTAATCAGTGCCCGCCTGTTTTCAGCATTATTGTGTTATCACAGAGCAAACAGAGGATTTCCCAAGAGATAGGTGGATTCTTGTACTTCAGACTCCAGCTTGGTGTCTTACTCATGATATACTAAGGTCAAAATTGCTCTCCTTTATCTGCAAGAAAAATCTCCTTTAGTATATTTTGTCCTTATTCAGCACTGAGAGCTCCCTGTGCAGCCTGCACTGCTGTTGGGTACTGCAGCCTGAGGGGAGCAGAAATAACTTCAGCTCCTAATGGCACTTGTTCATGTCTACAACAGATGCAAGTGATGGAGAGTGGGAGAGCTAATGTAAGGACCACTGAAAAACAGCATCCCCAGTATTACGTTTTCTGTGTCTCTCACTATTGGATGCAGCCTTTAAGGTTAACCAGCCTTATACTACAAAATAAACCTGATCACTAATGTTCAAAAGGGGAAGAGGCCTTATTGCATAGAGCACTTAAATAAGTCTAGGCAAAATATGAGAAGATATCTGAAAGAGACAGTCCTGAGTGGAAACATAGGCCAGAGTGATATTTGGGACTTCTGAGCTTTACTTAGTAACCTGTGCATCCAGGAATTCTTTTCTGTTTCAATTAAGGAAAAATATGAGAAAATGGTCTTTTGATAGCTGGCACCAAACTGTACAGTAATGCACAGCTTATATTACTGGCTTAGCAGAGGCAAGAACCATGCTACATGTTTTATCTTGGCTGAGTATTTAACTGCAAATTGCAGTATAGCTAATGCATCTTCTGAAATTGGATGAGAAATACAAGAAATACAAGGGCTTGGCTGTGGAGAGAATTGGCCAAGAGGTAGAATCACTGCCATTCAGTCTTGAGACTGGGGTTTAAGGCCTTTCTAATGTTACAGGCTGGATTTGAGAATCACCAGGTGAAACTTAAGAGCTTAGTTTATGCTGAAAGTCAAACAACATGGTCGTTCTGATCTTAAAAGGTGTGAGTCAGCATCATATCACAGGAAAAGAAAAGGTACTCTATGTGCATTAATTGTACATTGAATTCTGCATTCTTAACCGTGAAAGAGTTCTGGCACTCTTAGTTAAGTTGAAATAGCTTGTTACTTGTGGTTTTGAACTCTTACAACCTCATTCCTGCAGTGAGAGCAACAAAACTGTCAGCAGTGTCAGAATTAGAAAGCAACTTGAAAGAACTCCTGTACATAGATCGATGAACTGTTTTTCTCTCTATTAACAGGTGGGCATTTATTTTGCCTCCACCTTACCACTCACACCTGCTCTAAGCACAGATATATGCTCCACTGATGAAGTACACAAACTAAGTTGGTTAATATTATTTGACGTGCAGTTTTTTTGTCAGCACTGTCTGAACACATCTCTACTTTGATGTTTAAAAAACTCAAAATAAACAAACAGTCAAATAAAACTAAACAAAACCCACAAAACAAAACCCAAACGAACAAAAGCCTAAAATAGCTGGTCCCCACAGAAAGAGTTCAGATGTGCAGGGGGTATTTTCAGTATATGGCAGTCAGCTCTGCTTTTAATCAGATTTCAAATAAAAAGCACAAAGGAAGATATCAAGGTGGAATAGAGATTACTTAACTAGGGGAACTCCCTTCCTCTTTCCTTTCTTATCATAGGCATTAAGATCATTACTTCATTTTAAGACGTAAAAGCTGCGTTGCCCCTAGTTTCCATTTGCTTTGAGCCTTGGACAAACATGGCTGGATTTACACATGTGGTAAAATCTCCACAAATTCAATATGTCGTGAACTTCATTTGTCATTTTACATTGTTACATAATACTTTGTGACATGATTGTTCTCATTCAGTCATTCACTTCAGAAAACTCTCAGTGCTTTTTCTATTTGTTTATTTGTTGGTAAGATCAATAATTCATTGTGAATTTCAGTTACAGAGATGATTAACATAGAGTTTCCTTCCCTGATCACATACATGTTTAAACCTGCCTTTACTTTAAGTAGTATTTTATCTGTATTTTACCTATCAGTAAGTCTTGCCTTCCCCATCCATTGTAAATAATTTTTCAGTCTCAGTGTACACAAAATGTGAATGCCAAATTATGTTTTGTTTCAGTTGAAAAGAAGATTTTTATTGCACACTTTGCATCACTGTGAAATTTTCCTGTGGCAGAAGAGTGGAGAATGTGTAACTAGAGTGGTTGCTAAGGCAACTCTCATGGGAACTGAAAGCAAACTGTCTTTGGGACTTCTCAGAACTTTTGCAGAGAAGAAACATATTCATAATCTTCCTTAAGCTTTTCTCTCCTTTTGTGATGGGTGAGAACAAACCAGATAAAAGCCTGAAGTCTTGTCTGCTTCTTTTTCCTTCTTACAACATTTAAAAATAATTCTTCATAAACTTAATTATATATACATTTCTTCGTAATCTACCATGTCCTCATAAGGCTCCATGATAGTCAGTCAGAGGCCCAGATATATCCAAAGGCTCCTTGGGGGTGCTGCTGGAAAACAGAATGATTGTAAAGATAAGGGTCTCTCAGCAGGTAACCACTGGATCATTTAATGAGGTTTATTTCCAGGCCTGAATACACCTAGCCATTTGTTGGTACAGGAAAACAAAACAAAACAAAACAAAAAAACCAAACCAAACCAAAACAAAACAAAACCCACACAAACAAACAACAAAAACAAACAAACAAACAAAAAAAAACCCACCAAACCAAACAAACAAAAAAAAACCCCAAACCAACAACTTTGTGGGAATCCATGCTTACTGAAAGAAAAAGAAAACCCAAGCCAACAACAAACAACTGAACTTGGCAGTAGCTTCTCATTTAGAAACAACCAAAAATGAGGCACAAGCTTTGCACTCTTTTACTGCTTCATAGGAAACCCAGAGAATGTTTCAAGAGTGCTTTGTCAACAGATGCTGGTCCCCCGTGACCTGAATTCATTGGGTTCAATAAGCTCAGTGTGGGTAGTGAGGAAGCAGCTCTCAGTGCAGACAGAACTACAGCTCACCAGGTCCTCGGTCACTCTTCCTGAAGTCTGACATTTTGGGAATTATGTTGCCAAAATTTCAGAAAGTGCAGTGGGGAATATGCTGTTTATTTAGTTATGCACAATGAAAAGGAAGCTCTTGTCTGAAATACCATATGTTCCTTTTCCTTCTGCAACTCTTCCAATTGACAAAGAAAATCAGAGAAAAGACTCTTGACCTAGATGAGAGCAAATCTCCTTAAATCTATACATGTCTCAGAACATGGCATCCTTTCCATTAACTGTACTATAATGAATGTCCTTTCTTTTAACTGCAGTACTAAATGCACAGTCTATGAGTTGTCAAGAGGACAGAGTTAGTTACTAAAGATTTTCAGTTAGTAAACAATCCGTGCGGTAAATCCGCGAATAAGCCAGCAAAGATGCTGCAAAACTCTTCCAGCTCTGCCTTGCCAAACCTGGATGAAGCTTTCCATATGGAGAAACAGGGAGTTCAGGTCTGTCTCTTGTTGAGACTATTGATTTTGTGTGAGCGACAAGAATGGGGATTTAGGGCAGAAGATTCCATGCTTCCCAGTTCCAGGATGATCCAGCTTAGGAAGTTTTATGTTGACTAAAAATTGGCTGGCACAAAGCCTGTTAAGCAAAAGCCACTTTATAGCGATAGGACTTGCTTGAGAAAACTCGGGCAAATACTTGGACTTCGTAAGTTATTCACATCAAGTTGAAATGTTATTACAGATTAAGTAGAACAGGAAAATTAAATGGGTCTTCTCTCTAAAATGAGGAAGGCAGGCTTGGTGAGGATGACACAGCTTGATTAGGGGTCAGTAAGGTACAGGACCTGTTACAGGGAAGAAGACAGAAACTGGGTTCTGCTGCTGACCTGCTGAGCAATGGGGATTCTTTCATCACCTCCTCTGCCTTACTAATTCCTGTAAAAGGTTAGTAATGCTATCCTCTTAATAAAGCAGGTTAAGAATAAGTGCTGGATCAGAGCAGATCTTAATCCTGTAACTTAAAGACTTCATTTTGATTTGGGTCTTACGCTTAATTGTGAGGTCTGACTGAAGATGATGTAGTTGGAGTAGCCATAAAGCTATCTCTTGCTTAGCTAATGTCTAAATCTAAAAGTAATCAAGTTCCATAAAGTTTTCATGTGGAAATTTCCCCAGATTGCACGTTTGTATCTGGGTTTTTTATATTTGTATTTCTGCCTCAGAGTGTCTGGATGTTGGTTGTTTGTTTTGCACCTACTTCATGCCTTCTCCAATATTCCCTCACACAGACTCCAAAAGGGATTCAGGCTGTAGGCATTCTTAGATGAAGCTTATTGGTATTATACATGGTGCCCATGTTCCCAAAATTCACTATATTGATTTTCAAGACACTCTTGGAAAAAAAACAGAGAACTGAGGAGTTTTACCCCCACTCTGGAGGAGAGGGGAACTGGATTAGTTTGCATCTGCAAAGGATGAGTATGCTTCTCTATTAAAGGGAAGAAGGGGCTTGCATTATGTACCTTCCCAACTTTCTAGGGGGGAGGTAGGGACAGAAACATAAAAGAAGGGGCCAAGAAGGAAAGCCCGAGAAGGAGGCGACAGGTGTCTAACACATACACCAAGCTGGCAGTTGTTCTGGTTCCTTCCTACTGAATACAATTCTTCCTGTACAAGATCAATATGTTCACAGTGGCTGGTTTTGGGTGGAGCAGTGTTGGGTAAGCTGGTAGTTATGGATGCCATTGAGGTATCTACCTGTTCCCAGGTATTGCAGGTGATTGTGGGAGAATGGCACAAGGTAATGTGCTGTAGCAAACAGGAACCTAGAGATTGCATGTTGCCATACTTAATTATTAGTCACCTGAATTCCTTTTGCCTCTAGGTCTGTGTGGTTTATGAAGCAATGGTGTTTTTGAAAAAAAACACCAAAAAAACCCACAACAAACAAAACCAGAACCAGGGGTTTAAGCTTGGATATGTAACTAACATGGAAACAAATACTTACCTTACTGATTGAAGAAATTATGATTTATTAAATGAGACATCTCTCTGACATGGAGTTTCTTCAACGTGAAGCTCCAGGGTGATGGTCTCTGATCCCATGTTGAGCTACAGATTCAGAATAGGATTTTGGGAATAGAAATCTCCCAGAATGGAAATGGGCTTCCCATTAGATCTGTGAAACGCTCTGTTTCAAGGGTACACAGACACACACACTTGTTTTGGCTCTTCTTTTTCCAGTCATGGCCAAAATCTGGATTTTAAGACTATGGAATGAAAATATCTCATCTCTATCCGTTTCCAGCCCCCCAAAAAAATCCACAAGTGCCACTCAGGGTTCTGAGTGTGAGCTGCAAAAGCTAGGTTCTTACAGAATTTCTTACTTGGAACAGTTGTTCCCTGTGTTTGGCAGCCTATCCAAAACACTCTGATAATCTGGTCTGGTTTGTTCCCAGGGTCATTCTATTGAATAAGGCATGATTTCCACCATAAACTTATTGCTTAACGGAAGAGCATAGAAAGCCTCCTCACAAATCACACTTTTGTTAAATTTACCTGATCTAGGTAAATGTCAACATATTTTGTTAAATTAACTTGATCCAAGTAATCCTCAGTGGCATTGTTTCGTCTGAAAATGGAGGCCATATCTATTTCCCAAGGATGTTTGATCCTATGGCCCTTTTCTTGGAAGCTACTCAGACTGTTTCTTCTCACCTGCCATTGCAAGCTGCCACCCCCATGAGTCTGTTTTGATGGTAAAGCCTCTTCTAATCCCCAAGGATCATGCAACAGGAAGGGAATATAACCGTGAATTCTCTCAGCCTCCGGCTCAGCTCCCCTCCCCTTTCTCTCACAGACCTGACACAGTAATGATTCTTTTAATGTGGCACAAGCAATTGCTGTTTGGTGGAGTCTGTGAGGGAAGACATCATTTGGATCTCTGCCAAAGCAGGACCTGTATTGTTAGGGCTATCCTTTTTGTTCCCATCCCTTGATATTTCCCAGGCTCTCTCCTGCCCTATATATTTTCCATTTAGTGGGTTGTTGTTCTCCTTCTTCTGTGCCTCCCTGTTCCTGTCCTACACCTTTTCTGACCAAACAGGCAGACACTGGTTGAAGTGGGATGTTGCAGACAGCAGCTTGGGTACGGGCTGTGTGATTTCCTCAGTCCTACAGCTTAACTACATGCCATTGCCGGCACAGCGGAAGAGCTATGTCCTACAGGCCGTTGCCCATGACTATGTAAATACAATGTGCTCTTGTGACCAGCCAAGCAAGGAAGATGCTGTGGGAGGCCAGCAGCTCCTGGCAGACACCATCTGCAGGAGTGCACTGCATTCATGGGTGAGAAGGGAGAAGGAACGAGGGGCAGACACACGGACTTTGTCATCTTTGTATGCATATAGATTGTTAGGCTACTTACATGAAGTTTTTTCAGCTTTATGACAAGTCAGAACTAACTGAAGTATACTCTGCTTTATTATTCCTGTGCTTAGATGGATTTTTGGTTTTCTCGTTTGCTAAAAATGCACTTACACACAAAGCAACCCTGTGTTTTGTTAACTAATCATGTTTTCCGACCTCGCACATCAAAAAACACAGTGACTATTACAGACCAGCGCCTGTGCCCACAATTACAGAAACCTGGAACTCATTCCCCCTTCCCCGGGCTGGATGGAGGCCGGGGCAGTGGGGGACTCGGTGAGCCCACGCACAGCAGCCGTCCCTCGGGGTCCTCTCCTAAGCCGGACACTTTCTCCGTGCCATCCGCAGGCCTGGGAAGTGCCGGCCCCGCCGCTGGCCCCGGCGCGGCTGAGGGCAGGTGCGGGCGCGGCCACAGCGCGGCGGGCACGGTGTGCGGCGGGCAGGGCGGCGGGGCGAGGGTCTCGCCGCCAGGTTTGGAGGCAGACGAAGAAGGAGCGCTGCAGGGAGGCTCCGCCGCGCCCCGGCCGTGCCCGGCGGGCTGTCGGGGCGGTGCCGCCCCTGCCCCTCGGCACCTGTTGCCCGCCGGTTCCCGGGCGGCCCCGCCCGCCTCTCACCCCGCGGGGTCCGGGGGGCGGCCGGAGGCTCCGGACCGCGGTACCCCCTGTGCCTTGGGGGCGTCGCGGCGAGGTTGCCCGGCGGCGGGGCGAGGCGAGGCCGGTGCCGCGCTGGGAAGGCGCCGGGGGGAGCGGCGGGCAATGGCCGGCGGCGGTGAGTCACCGCCGGGCCCCACCTGCCGTACTTAACCCGCCGCCGGGCGGCCGCCGCCGCACTCGCGGGCTGCGCTGCCGCCGTGGCCGGGAGCGGCTTCTTCCACCTCCGCCTCCTCCTCCTCCTCCTCCTCCTCTTCCTCCTCCGCACGGGGTGCTCGGCTGAGGCGAGGCAGTCGCTGCATGAACATTTGTCTCGGGAGTAGGAGCAGCACCAGCAGCCCCCAAAATGCCGAAGCCGGTGAGTGGGGCGCGGGCGGGAGGCGCCCCGCGGGGCCGTGCCGGGGCCCGCCCGCTCGGCGCTGGGCGTTCGGGGCTGCCCGAGCCGGGGCTTCTGGCGGGCCGGGCACCTCCCGGTGCCGCGACGTGGGCTTTTGCCGGGCTGGAAGGGCTGAGTCCAGGTCCCCGCTCCCGGTGCCGGGACGGGGCGTTTCGGCTGGAGCCCCCGCGGAAGTTCTCCTTGGCGCCGGGAGGGAGTGGCGGGCACCGCGCTCCGGAGCCACATCAGCGGCTGCTCTCAGCAGGAGGAATCGCCAGCGCGGCTGCCATGGGGCGCTGCGGGCAGAGGGCCGCGGCTAGGATGGAGGGGTGCCTGGCCGTCCTGCCGCCGGGAACGAGGGGGATGGAGCTTTGGGAGTTGTGCTCCATAGATCAGGCGGTGGATTGCTCCGTCTTCTGTAGCGCTGCCATGCTAGCCACACACAGAGCTCCCCAGCAACTCTCAAAAGAGGAGTTTTCATCACACTCCCGCTTAACGAGAGGGTGGCAAAACTGCTCTGGCTTTCATTTAGTATGCGCATGGCCTGTGCATTTCTCTACAGGAAACGTGTGTCCGTCTGTACATATAGGAGAAACCTTGTTTCCTCCTTGTTTTGTTACCTTAAAACTAAACGCCAGGGATTCCTAACACAGTTCTCCATAGAGGTCTTTACCAATCATTATCAAATACCTGTTTCTTCTTTTGTGTCTGTTTTTCTCTCTCTCTCCTTTTTTTTTTTTTTTTTAATTGTACGGACTTGTCTTTTTCATTCCCCCTTCTTTCTGTTGACACCACCACCTGCTCGCCGCCTCCCCCCTCCGGCCTTCTAGTCGGTTTTTTGCTTGTTTTATTTTAAATTCTGCTGCTACTGTGCCAGTTAGAAACGGTAATTCCCTTGGGGAACCAACTGCCTAACGCAGAGCTTTGAGCAGTCATTGGACCAGACGCACTTTTGAACTTTGAAGAGCATAATCAGAACAGATTGTTCTCACTATCGCTATCTGTTTTAATAGAGGCAATATTTCTTAAAATGCAATGCAGTGAAGAGCTTATGTATGAGCTCACATAAATGAAGTATGAAATAAGGGTAAACAAGCATATCTTTAAAGTAATAAGCAATTCGTGTTTTAAAATCGTAACATCGAAGTTAGTTGAACTTATTTGTTCTTTTTTTTTGTTCTTTTTTTTTTTTTCTCTTTTTTCCCCCCTAAAGTCCTTAGGTTAACTTACATTGCAATTTCTGTAAACCTGCCCAAAAACCCCCACACCAAATAGTGTTCAGTCCTTTTGAGAACTGAAAAACCTTCAGTCTCCCTGTATTTCATCAGTAGGAGGTGATATATTGCTGCATGTAATAATGCATACTGAAAGGACCCTTGTGTAACTGGGGACGCAATGCATAATTTACAAAGCATTGATATAAAAGGTTTTGTGTGAATAATGTCTCTTTGCCTTATTAGCTGTTTGCTAATTACAGAGTGCTTTCTCGAAATATCCTGGTTAGAATAATCTGAAATCCTGGTTTAGGACCAAGTCATGCTGGAAGCCATGGATAGGTATAGAAAAACTCTTTAATCTCTTAAAAAAATAAAACAGCTGTATTTATCTTTTTGCTTGATATGGCTATGTTTGTATTCCCTCACAGATGGTAATTTTTCTTTGTGTCTTGGCTGACTAGCCAGTGAATAACAAAGCTGGATGCTGTAGATCACCTTCCACTGGGGAAGGCAGTGGTAGTCTAATGATTTCTGAGACATGACCTACTGGCTGGGATTTATGGACCAGACTCTGTCAATAGTTTGCACAATATAAGCTTTTTATTATTATTATTTAATCTGTTGTTCAGTAGGGCTAACTGGCACCATACTGTAAAGGAAGAAGAAGAATTTTGCAGAGGTTATTTTAGTAAAATACTGTTTGGTCTGACTGCCTCAGACTGAGACTGGATTTGGATCCTTCCCAGCTCAGCTCATTTGATCTTAATACAGCTAAATAGGATTTGTGTCAGTTCGCATGGAGAGAGGATGTAAAGCTGTCACTCCAGAGGCAGAATTGTGCTCAGGACAAATGTGACAACAGCCTTTGGCATGTGTGAGGAGTGATAGCATGACCTCTTGGGAAGCAGTTTTAGTTTTTGATGGGTATTTGACAGAGGTGCTAAATATTTATTACCTGTGCTTGTTTGCATGTGTCTTGTCTGCATGGCATTTGTAAATAAGATGTTGCTTAGCAGACTTCATGCTGTTGTGTGTGAAGTCTGACACACTGGTCATCAGTTGTTTACAAGTAAAGGTTAAGATGACAGAAAGCAAAATTTTGGCAACACCTCCTCCTCTCTGCTCCTCCCCCCCACCCCACTAAGCTAAACCTTTATATGAAACCATTTTTTTTAACAAAAATTATGCATGCACCCACAGAGCCTATGGATCATGTTTGTAAGTTATTATTTTACAGTAAACAAATAGCAAGTCCATTAACACTAGAACGGTAGTGGTTTTATATTTTAATTGTGTACCAAAGTAAAGTGCCAGAAAGCCAACTATATTGCCGACTCTGTGATAACATTTGGTCACAATTAGTTGTATCTGATGCGTGCTTACCATGATCAAAATAAAATTTAGTAACAGTACGGAAAATAATTCGGAAATGAGTATATTTGTTAATATAGACACGTGTTAATATATAATTTAACACAGACATTCTGCCATGTGTAACAGTTACAAAGTAATAAAATCTCTGCAAGATAAGCTGTAAATATATAACTTGTACCCAGTTCATAAGGGTTTATGGCTGGGAGTTCATAAGCAGTTCAGATACATGATTTCCACCTAGTCTGTGCAGAGGTTTGTTAGGTTTTACAGGTGGTGAATTATTACGTAAGGAAATGCAAAAGATGACATCTAATCCAAATCTTGCATTGTTATCGGGAAACAAGTGAAATGCTAAATAAACTTACTTGCTCAGCCTTGCATCCTTTCATTACTGGAGAGTCTGTGTGCTCTCTGCATTTTCCTAGATTCGTGGTGCTGGTTTACTTCTGTCTGACTCATTGAGTGGATGGTGTTTTAGGTGAAATATATCCTTTTGCAAAACAAACCAATCTAATAAATTGTGGTTAGAACAGCATGGCTACGGGCTAATGAACAGTACTTACCGAAGGAGGAGGAAATGTGATCTCTGGTCTACAGAGCTGTTAATTTGATCTGACTTACCAACATTCTTGGTTACTTCACTGAAGGCAGATTTTTTCTTTTTTTCTTTTTTTCTTTTTTTGTTTGTTTGCTTGTTTGTTTGGGAGAAAAAGACTTAGAGCTTCATAAGAAATTGAGTGAGCTTTGCAGCAGAGCATTTGATTGAGGTAGTGTCATACAAGAACTTTTAACACTTGTATGCATGTATATAAAACTGTGTTAAGAGAAGACAGAAGTGAATGAAGTCTAACACCTTCTGGTGCTAAAGAGAAAATATAAGTGAATAATATTCCAAGGCACCATTTTTTTATTACCTTTATTAAGGGCCCGTGTTCAGAAAGTTTGAGCATAGCAATGAAATCTGGTAACGCCATGCCGTTGAGGGGGAGGTGTTATTGATGCAGAGGGCCAGTATGTAAAGGGCATTGAAGGACGGGGGTAATAAAGTCCCACTGCAACAGTTAAAACTCGGAGGGGTGGGGAAAGAAGGTCCCTAACTAAATAGGATAGAAGGAGATGGATTAGTCAGTGCTAGAATGACTTTTCTATTGTCCGCGTCATCTGCAGTGCACAGGGTGTCTCTAACAGAAAGCATTAACAGAATGTACTAGTGAGACCTTTCCTTGAGTGTAGGTTACACTTGTCTGTGTCCAGGATAGGCAAATTCAAAGCAGAACCTAGGGAAGGGTTTTGGGATGATCAGAGGCAGAAAGCCCCCTCATGATAAGAGGGTACTTGACTCGTTTAGCCTGGTGGAATTTAAGGAGTTACCTCTTCCTTCACCTGTGTAAAATGTAAGGTGTTTAAATGCCAAAGAGGAGGAAGAATTTCTTTAAGCATAATTTGTGGTTTTAGGGACTTTAAAACCTTAGAGCAGTTAAGTGTGTGTGGTGTGTTTTTTTGTGGGTGGGTAGGATTTTTTTTTTTCTGCTTCTATGCTGATCATATTAGAAGATTATTCCAAGACCTAACATTCCTTAAGATAAAATTTGACAACGACACAGTTGAATGCTGCTGCCGGTAGGATTGTGGAACTGGAACTGAAGTCTCAAAAGGTTTTTCCCAACTCCATGGTGTTAATCATGTGCTAGTGTGTGCTAGACATTAAGTGGTTAGACAAGCCCTCGATATCTGTTTGATGTTGAATATGCATGTATTCTGAAAAAAGAACTTGAAGGCAGTGTGCAAGTCTTCTGCCAAACCTTTATCTGTCTGTGAACAGACATGGCATTAAAATTCAACAAGTTTTCAATAAGCCAGCCCCCAAAATATGTGAGTGTAGTGACAGGAATTTATTTCTAAATATAAATAGTTAATAATTGTTCCCAGATCTTCCCCATTTATTCTTGACTGTGTCTTTTCATTACACCTAGTGGTTTAATCTTATAGCAATCTGCTGTGAAGAGCACTAACTTGACTGAAGTAAAAATACCTTTTCATATCCTTAAGTGCTCATAATTAATTAAAATACTCCTAACTTACGGATAGCTATAGATTTAGTCAAAAATAAAATATTACCCTTGTAGGCATGAATTGCAGTACATTGGGTGATACAGTATGTGGGGTACTTGATACCAAGAGATGTATACTCACTTTGGCACAAGGTGGAAACCTAAGGAAGCTTCCATTTGCCAAAGTAAGAACTCCCACTCACTGCTGCAAAAGAAAGGTGGAGGATTCTGAGTAGTAAATTTAGGGAGTAGTTGACAGATGACTAAAGTTATAAAAGAATGAGTTCAGAGTTTTGCCAAAAACCTTATTCACTGCATGATCTGAGTAAGCATTTCCGAGGGCTGTTTGTTCTGGGGTGTTAGCTGCTGCAGAGAAATCAGGGGTGTTAAGTGTTATGTTAGTCACTACTTAAAGAATTTCTTAGCCTTCTTAAAGGGCAAAGGGGGGAGATAAGCCTTCCTGTTCTGCTCCCTCCCTCCACCCACATGAACATCTTCCTCTATCCGTGAAAAAAGGCTGTAGTTATGTCAAGACTTCTTGAGAATAAGACTTCTTGATGACCACTGAAGATTCCCGCATCAGTGTAGTTCTTGTTTGGCACACTGTGCCCAAAGAGCTTTATGTGCACTGTAAATCCCATAATCACTCGATTGACCTTGATGGAAGGCAATGCTGCCCAAGATCACTGAACCACGCTGCACACGGTGTTAAGTAATGTACTTTAGCTGCGTTGTGCACTTGCTTTGAAGCCTGGTTTCTGCCATAGATAACATTTAGCCTGTGAGCCCAGAAGTACAGCTCTTTGCAGAAGCAACAGAAATCTCTGGTTTTTACTGAGCAGCGTATGGGATTCTTCCCCCTAGGAGAGGGGAAAATTGTTGCTACATGAGGCTGGAAACAAGGCGTAGCTCAGTGTGACAGCTAACCATATTGCCTCCATATTGCTCATCTGCTCAGATCCAGATTTTGTTTCTCTTTCTAGTTCCTTCCTTCTTCGTTGTGGGGGAAATTCACCTGCCTTCTCTGCAGCTGCTCTCATCTTTGAGAGAGCAGCCATGTGCTCAGCTGGGGCTGATGAGCACCTGATACTAACAGCTGCCAATTACAGTAAAAATCCAGAGTCTAAGAATTAACGTGCAGGACTCTTATCTTTTAATTGAGTAAGCAAGAGAAACTGTTGCTTGAAGACCACGGAATTGTGTTTGGCTACCTACTGTGTAGGCTCAGTAGAGAAGGTACTGGCACCCCTATACAAGGCCTGTAGCCTTCTGCTACCCTTGGGAAGGGAGAGTGGGATTGCCCTGTTTGAAAGAGGGTTTGTGGGCATTTAGTTCTCCCTCTCTGTCATGAGCAAGCGCTGTAGCTGTTGTGTAAAACTCAGAGGTGTCACTATGACCATCTCTTCTGCCCTTGTTCTTACATGAAAATGTCCGTGTTTTGTACTAACCTCAGTGTGAAATGTGTGTGAGAAAAGGGTTTTCTGAGGGTGAGTGGATGGCAGTCCAGTTGATGAGTCTTGAGCAGCCTTATGAAGTGCTCCTAGAGCAGCTCAGTTCTGCCTAGAGACCACCGCTCTGCAGATGTAAAGAGCAGATCTGTGAGCTGCCTGCTACCTGAAGAATTAGGGATTAAAGAATTTCACCCTTTGTACCCAGGCACGCCTGAATGTAGCCTGTGTAGCCCAGTAGGTGACTTCAAAATCTGTGCTGTAAGATCTGGGCTTCAGAGTTATTTGAGGGAGCTAAAGTTGTTCTTTAATACCTAGTCTGAATACACTTAGCTTGCTTAACTTTTCATCTTTGTAGAGATAAGTGATTGTGCACACTGGTGTGAATTGGTGGATGGATTTGTGTAATTGATATTAGGTGATCTCAGTGTGGGAGAGAATAGTTTTTCCTCCTTAACAACTGGCACAGCTGTGCAGGGAAACTCTTGAAAAGTAGTTTTTCTACCTTCACTATGCTCAGGGACTTTGGGAACCACTGGTGTGTATTTGTTTGCCATCACACTTCTATGTTAAGGGGCCTGTGAAGAGTTGAATCTCAGAGGCCCTTAAACTATTTTAGGGGCTAAGAAGGGATATTTTGCTGATCCTTGCGATTGCTTTTCCTTTATGATCTGTAACTTCTCAAGAGCAATATTTTTGTTGCTTAGGTGACATTCCAGGACTTGGGATGCCCTGCCTTTATCTGGGAGCAAATAGTACCTGTCGCATACTGTTTGAAATACCTCATTGGGAAGTGGAAGCATTGTAGTGCAGTGTAGATCAGGTTATCAGAGGTGATCACATCACATAATCCCACTCATAAATTTCACAAATGCCATATGGTATGCTCCACTGAAGTCCATGAGGTGAAATGAAAGAGGCTGATATGGATTACGTGAAACACAAGGGTGGGATATCAAACCAAAAAAATCCCTCTCTGACAAATGGATTTTTATCTAGAATGCAAAATGAATGTATATCGTTATTGGGCCTTGTGTGACTTGTTACACTGCTATTTCTCCTTAAGTAAGTGGAGTTCATTTTCCTTCTGCACTTTGGTGTTTGTAAGAACATGGCTGCCCTTGTAGGTCAGGCAGAAAGCCCTTGTAGCCTAGTATTACACCTCTGATGTTGGCCAAGAGCTGATGCCTGAGGAAGAGTATTTCAAAGATACGCACTATTGCTTTCCTCTGAAGCACTGGAGGTTGAAAGGTCCTATATAATGAGTTACTAAATGGATTTCTGTGAACTTGTCCGACCTCCCCTTGAAACCATGTGAACTCCAGCATTCACAGTATGCTTTAACAAAGGCTGTCCTAGATAACCTTCACGTTGTTTGGAAAGCTACCTACAAAACTCCTTGCTAGAGTGCTATTTGATTTTATTTTTTTTTTCTTGTTCATAGTGTTGATGCCCTGTAGTTATTCTGTTGGTAGAGCAATGAACATACATTCCTTCTTTACCCTGTTCATGGAACTCATGAATTTATATGCTCCTACGTCCTACCCGCAGTTAATTTTCTTCCAAACTGAGAAGTCCTAGGTAGCTTAGTCTATGCTTGCATGGTAATTATCTGAACATCCTTGCGCTTCATCCAGTTCACATCTGATGAAAATACTGCTTTGCATCCTGTAACGTCTCCATCAGTGAAGAGTACAGTTACTGAGAACATTTCTTCAGCAGTTGTATCTTGTATGCCTTAAAGTCTCAGGTCACAGTCATGTGAGGGAGTCAGTGATAGATGCTCCTTGTGTTCACACAGCCCACCCTGCTCCAATGTAATGTGCTGCTCTTCCACCCCAGAAGAACAGCCTTGTCCTAGGACAGTTCATACAGGGTCTGTTAAAAGTGTTGAGTGCCGTGTGCTAACAGGCTGTGTTGTTGCCTGGTCTCCAGGTGAGTTGCCATTAGACATTTTTCTCTTTGTAATGGCTTAGGGTTCTCCATGCACATGGCCCTCTAGAACACATCTCTGCCTAAGCACTGGAATAAAAGGCACCAGTATTGGTGCTCAGATTCAGGGGAAACTCTGAGGTTATTATGGCTTTTACTTAGATTATTCATACCTTCAGACCCTGCCCCTGCTTGTTGTGACTTGGTACTGTGGAGTTCAGCTTTTGCAGGAATTGTGCTGTGCGTTTCGCTTCCAAGTGAAAAAAGCCAAGCAGAGGTAGGAAATGGTGTTTGTGTTCCGCATCAGGACTATAACACATTCAGTTTGTTTTTTATTTTACCTTGAGGGGATTGGCTTAGTAGCTGATGTGTGAATATTGGAGATGTTAAATTGTTTAGAAGACTCTGAAATAATATTAAAATTTGAGATCTCAAACCCCTATATTATCTGCACTTGGCCCCATGCTGATGTTTCTGATGGAAGACAGCAAAAGATCTGATTCATTCTGGATTCTGAGCAACTTCTTGAGATAAACCTTTTTTGAGGATTGGTTGTGGGGTTTGCTGTAAACTTCATGTGTAAAGCCTTAGTCTTGCAACTTCATTATGTTTAATTAGATGCAACAGCTGTCATGATAAAACAGGCTGTGTATGAAGGAGTTTGATCCAGTGGCCTCTAGCTTCCCCCTGTATTTATCCTTTATGTACAAAGGATCTATTGTTGCTGCAGTCTGTGTTCCTAAATCCATCCCAACATCCACTGAGGGCAAATGGCACATCCAGGCAGTGGTGCTACGTTGAGCCTGTTGTCACTGGCTGTGTGTTCCTCCTCTAAAGAACAGACTGCTGCTTGTACACATATATTCTGAAAATGCTAATAGAGTATTATACAGCATCAGAGAGTCTTTAAAGTGAATGTTAATGTATTTCAATGAAACATTGTAAACACTCCTGCTTCTTCCTAGCATCCTCTGCGTTCAAAGTAAACCATTCTTAGGGCTCTCACATAGAGTGAGGGCAAGTGTTTTGCATGAATAACACCTGGGCTCACAAAGAGTATGGGGCTTTGTTCAAGGGCAATATCCTGGGGCCTTTCAGACTTGCACTGCATTGCTTTGCCTTGCCAGAACATCGGGCTGTCCTTAGGTAATTTTACCTTTTAAAAAATGTGAATTAAAAATTTTTAAAAGGCCTCTTGTCAGTTTTTCAGCTTCTTCCCAACTCCGGACAGAATGGTGCATCTTGCTTTTTAGGAAGGAACTTAAGTTGGGGGAAACTTAAGTAGGTGAAGATTTTTCTCTGTCAAGAGTACTTGCTTGGTTTTACTGTTTCACTGAGCAGCTACTGTTAACTGTACAGAGCTGACCAGAGGTGGAGAATGCTGGAAGAATGCTGCGGCCTAGACATTTGGGAGCCAGGGCTGTTACAGATGCAGTTGTCACCTGTGCTAGCCACACCTGCATGAAATATTCATGATCTTCTAGCATGCAGAGCATTATTGCTTGACTTAAGATAACAAACTGAATTACAGCCATGGCTGCTTCTTGACTTTTCACACAGATGCCTACTATGCAGTTATTACATGCTGACAGAAGAGATATCAGGCTTTCATTAAGGGAACTGAGATAGGCTTGTAATTTAGTATGGCATCTTCTGCACATTTAAACATAAAAAAAAGTCTGAATTTGCATTCTAGTATTATCTTCATGTTTAATTATGAGGAAGGTTTCATGCTTTCTCTTACAAAGAGGAGTCAAGTGACCTGGCTGCAAAACCAAACTCTTCTTTCGGATTTCTTGTAATATGTTTGTGTGTGCCAGCAGGGAGGGGGATGTTTATTCTGAAAATTCAACGCTCTTTGTTAAAACTGGAATTTCTGGATGACTCCCCAGATCTGGGTATTCAAGGTTTTCCTGCTTGTATCAGTCCCCCCTCTCCATCCAGGAGATAGCTTTCAGATTTCATTTAAAAAATATTCTTGGCTTCCCCTCAAATTACTGTATTTCTCTTCAGAAAAACTGCTGTGGAAGATGTTGTAAATCTTTTTCACTGTACATGAGAGCAGCAAATACTTGGGCTGCTATTGCCTTGCGTAAACTTTAAAAATTTCAGTTAAGTATAGCTGATATAGTTATTGCTCCTTAAATACTGAGGATTAGTATGCCCCAAGAATATGGTTGTATGAGCTGTTGCATTAAAATTGACTAGTAGTTAAGGCTAACAATCATGCTGGACAATTTTAAAGTAACTACTAGCTTATAGATTATTATAGACAACTGTATTTACCCTCAGTGGTATTTCTCCCTCTCCTGGGAAGATGAGCAAGGCTTTGAGGAACAAAGACCAGCCTACTCAGCTCTAATTTTACCTGTTGCAGATGCAGCAATACCTAACTGCTTCATAGACTCAGAGGAATTCCATTGGAACGTGACCTAATGTTCCCATTTATTTGCAATGAGGAAGCAATGTTTAACACAATGAGAGGTGAAATGGAACTCATCCTTCAGTTCACAGCCGGGTTTTTTTTTTATTTAGCACGGTATGCTGACAAACTGGGTCAGTCAAATGGGTGCAATGAGCTTGCTCTGTCAGCCAAGGGGATGCCAATGAGGCCGTCCCCTATTCGTGTTTTGTGAACTGATGAGGCTGTTTTCTTCCTTGTCAGCAAACTGTGTTCTGCAGCGTGCAAGGCCAGGCTCACGACTGCTGCCCTCACTGCTGCCGCTGCCCTCTCTGAAATGCGAGGTGTTGGGCTGGTAGTGTGCGAAAGATTCTGTCTTGGGAGCAGGGGACGAGCATGTGAAAGGCTTTCTTCAGTGTTTTGCTGTACATCACTTTCCCACTCTCATAGTAATCAGATTCTCCTTTCTGCAGAAGATGAAGGGCGGGTCTGTCATTTGCCTTCTTGTTTTAGCTTCTTGGAGATCCTTTAAATCATGAAAATATAGCACCAGGGAAGACTAGAACCTGTGTTGCCTCAAGGCTGCATGGAGGTGGTTATATAGTATCCTAATATCTTACCACTCCAGCAATTATTGTTTCTGTTTGTGTTACCGAGCTTGCAGTAAGAGGCTGGGGGTTTTTTGTGGGTTTTATGGGTTTTTTTCTGAATTTTCCCCCCCTACTTTTGTCCATGTGGGCTTAAAAGTTGCCATCTTGTCTATAAGCACATCATGCTTTAGACAGGTCCCGTTTGGAAAGATCAGTGATGTGCTTTAAAAAATTAAATCTGGTTTGAAACTAACAAAACCCCCACAAACAAACAAACAAAACCCAGACATAAGAAGCCCCACCCCACAACCAACCCTGCAGATTAGTGCAGACTTTCCTTGATTAATTCGCCCCCTTCCAAAAGAGGCATTCAAATCTGGGTGATAGCATTCCAAACTAGCAAGTCATCAGGCAAGCAGAACAGAATAGTCACCTTTTGTAATGCTTCCGGTGACAAATACACTCAAGAATGTAATTTTCCCTTCTGTGTAATAGCATCATACCAGGAAATGTGGTATTTTTCTGAGGATTATAATAGACCACATCCTTGTCTACAGTCCTGCTGTAGAGCTATTGTTTGCAAGCTTGTAATTTGTACATCTCCTCTGGTCCATTCTCACCTCTCCAAGTGTAACACCTGTGACTGTTTTTCAGACCTACCAAGACCTTTGAATTCCAGCCCTGTCCTCCAAAAGAGTTTCTTATTTGTTCTTAACTAGGTGCTGTTTGTGAATGTGTAAGTGTTCTCTGTCTTCCAGGGACTGTGCGAATACTTAACTTTGTTTTTTTACTTCTTCAATCCCACCACACTCATATCCCACTTTCAAGACCTTGGCCTGACATGAGGAGGTCAGAGTACACGTCCCTGATGTAGTTCCAACAAGATAAAGGTGCCGAGCCCAACTGGGAGGGAAGTTGTGCTTTGGCAGTCCTGCAGCAGTGAATAGAACTGACCATTTGCTTGACATTGTTTCCTCTTTTGAATGAAGCTATGGAGAATGTAGGTGGACAGCTTGCTTGTTTGTAATTTCACATGGCTCACAGATTTGTGGTCCCATATGACATAGACTAGGCATACAACATCAAATATGTTACTAGGTGATGCTTGATCCATCAGGCAGATTACTCTGTCAGAGAAGAAACAGAATTGGCTCCAAGTGTGTTCTTGACATGTTGGTGTTCATAAATACTGAAGAACAATATTATAAATTAAACTAATATTTCTGCAGTTTGTGCTAGTTACCCTCTCAGAGTTATCTTCTCCTCTCCACAGCGTCTGAACTGTTGACTTGAATCTATTGATTTAAGTAACTTGTGGAGGACAAGAATGCAGACACTGAAGCGTTAGCAGGTCAGCTCTGAGCTCTGCAGCCTCTAGGAGTTTTTTCCCTAGACAAAGTTGAAAATTTTCTGAAAATAGTTTCCAGGAGCTGGGACTACAGTTACTCCATTAATATTTTTTGTTGTTGGTCCTGGAACCAATGAACTCTACTGAATGGAATGTGGAAGAATAGAGAGCAGTTTCAGTGCCCTTCTGATGCTGCTACATGAAGTTGTTTTTCCTATTACCAGATACTTAATCACTACGCGCGTCTCTGAACAGCTCTGGTTGCTAAGGTCAAAATGAGATTACTTTGTCCATGCAGATGCATTGCAGCCCGGGCCAAGAAGCTTGCCTGTTATTTAGTCCAATAATAGTTTTTGCTTGTGCGGTTCAAGAGGAGACCTGCAGAAGTGAGGATGCAAGCTTAATGCTGCCGCTTCCTTAATAGAATCATTAATAACACCATGTTTTCTTATTTGTCAGGACTTCCATATTCCCTCAGCACAAGTGTGTCCATATCCGTATATTCTCTTTGTGTATGTGTGAGAAAGCTTCTCAGCCCTGCATGCTGTTTCTCTTAGGACGTGCTGTGCAGGTACAACACTTAAGATGTGGTCGATCTGCTTACATGTAACTAGCAACTTGCCTGGGATTGCCAGACATCCACTGACTGAAGAAAGAAGGCATGTCTATCTAGGGTGCTCCACTGTGATGCTGCTAATTGCCACCACTTGGAAAGATATGTCACTAGCATTTGCATTTGCAAACGTGCTGTTTGAGAGACTGGTCTTTATCCCTCCTTGGAAAGGGGAAGAAAACATTCCTGAGAATTGTCTGAGGCATTTAGAACTGCCTAATGGTAATAAGCAACACAGTTAAGGACCGGTTTATCCTGTGTATAAGGGTAAAAGTTGGTATTTACTGCCCTTTATCTTATGTATTCACTGAAAATAAATGGTGTGGTCTTTTAAATGACTCGCACAACTTCATGGTTTCACTGAACTATTTTATTATGCAAGTGAACTTTAGGGTTATTAGATTACATGCATCAGGGTGCAAAATATTCACGATGGCTTAGTGTTTGAGAGAACTGTGGAGTTTTTTTTCTGTTCTGCCTTCTCTTTCCCCTTCAGTGTGGGATGTTTTTCAGTGGAGCTGCAGTGTTAGGCGAGGGATGGGTAACTTCACAAGTACCATATTGTCTGCAGCCAGAGACAGATTCTGAACCAACGGGCTCAGGAGTCAGATATTAGAAAAAAATCCCTACTTGTGCATGCGTGGTGTCCAACACACCTGGAAACTGGGCATTTGTGAGAGGAAGGGATTGAAGAGGAAACATCATCTTGGGTTCCTATCTAAGTCTTGGATCTTCCCCAGGCATGTTGCCACTCAGCTGGTTGACAGTGTGTTGCCTCCTTCAGAGACAGAGTTTTCTGAATTTTTTTTCAAATGGCACTTTAATTATCCAAGTTAGATACTCTAGTAATGTGCATGGAATCTGAAAGGCTGCCCTGTCCCACAGATTGATCTACTGACTTAGAAGAGATGTTGTCTTAGCAACAACAAAAGAAGTAAGAATAAATGCATGACTTGCAGGCATTGCTAAAACACAGAAGATTCCGTCCTAACTACTGTAACTTCTAGTACAAGAACTTTCCATAGTATTATGATCATTTAAACTACATTCTGTAGTTCTCTCTAGTTCTGTCTTTCATCTTACTTCTATTCTCTTGTTCCAGTTGGTAGTGTAGCTAACATGTTACATGTCTATCCCAAACAGTCTGAAGTCATGGAACTGGTGTTCGATCTTTAAGTGTACTAAGTTCTGTGGCTTCTGTTGAGTCTTATTATTTATGGAGAATTTTTCCTTTTAATGCAAATGGCATTGCCTCTTCAACAGCATGCTTTTCCCCCTCTGGATCAAATTTGTTACAAATTTTATGCATCATAAGGCAGGAGAAGAAGAAAAACTGGTGTTCTGTAGTATTTTTGTATGCACAAGCAAACCTTCTAAGGCCCTATTTGTCATTTTAATTATGTTAGTCTTGGACACAAAAGTTTAATCATAAAATCATGGAATGGTTACAGTTGGAAGGACCTTAATGATCATCTAGTTTCAATCCCCAGAATTACAGTGTTGTGACACTGGCCTATCAAGAAGAAAGTTACATCTTACTGTCTAGGATTTTTAGCATGATATGTGCTTAAATGCACATAGTTTTTAATATAAACCCTTATTTCATGTATAACAGCCATGTGCTCTTCTCCCCCCTCCACACATTTATGCTTTTAAAAAATTAGAAACTGTTTTCATTTTGGTTATGGCTTCAACTTTGTCCTGGGTTACTGACAGGATTTGGTAGGGACCTTTACAAATGACCTGCCTTGCCTACACAGGGTGAGCAGGACTTCACTTGTGAAAATTGCCTTAACTGCGTCTTGCTCTTTTTGTTGCTCATGGAAATTAGGTTGAGTTGTTCTCTGCTTTCCTTCCCAACCATACCTTGAATTGGTTAGCACCTTGGGTGTTGATTTAATCGTCTGGGAGCCATGGGGAGTTTCATGTGGTCTGAGCCGAATGAATGCCAAACTGGAATGAATACCAACATGATCATCTCTCAGTGTAACAGGCATCACAGTTTCTTCAGACTGTCTTAACCTGTCTAAACCAGGGTTTCAAGTAGGTTAGGCTCTGTTTGCTTGCTTTACTACCAGCTTCTTTGTGGCTAAAAGCTTGTGTGGAGTGGTTGTAGGTCATCCATTTAGAAACACTGTTAAAGCCATTATGTTATTCTTGAAATCAAGGCTAAGGTTTGGAGACGAGAAGCAATAGGACTTAATGTGGCAGGAAGGAGACTCAAAGGATTTTCCCAGGCAGTCATCAACTCATCGAAGGGACAGATGCTTGAGGCCCTGTCTCTTCTTGCTCTGCCTGTCATGGGGCTAACAATTTGTCTGAGGGCATACCATGGAATTCTTCTTTGTCCTGCTGGTTATGCAGTCCTTTAAGAACAGCAAAGTTAACCTTTACCACATGCCCCAAGTGCCCTTGAAAGCTTTTTGGATAACCAAGTAGTCATGTTCCTGCATGTTTCTGGCTTTACAGGATTGAAGTGGAAAAGCGAATTACTACAATTTTGGGTCTTAATATTAAAATAATTCTTAAAATATGTAGTAGCTAAATGGCTTTAACACTAAATAGCTCACTGTATAGCTGATCCTTCAAGAAGGGCTGTGTATCCAAAAGAGTCTTTTAGGGTTGCAGTAATATAAGATATTCTCCTAGACTAGGGAGGTTAATTTTTTTTTACTACCAGATAAACTACTAAGGAGAGAGAGAGAGGAAAAGACACATACTGGTACCACCTGGAATTCTGTGCTCAGCCAGCATCTTGCAGGTTTTCTGGTAAGGAGTAGGAAGCATATCCTTTTAAGTTCTTCAGCTTGTGAAGTGATACTTATTTTACATCCACTGTGGTGTTTCAGCCAGAAGTACAAATAACTCGCACAGTACAAACTGAAGATTACGAGCATATGTTTTCTTGAAGTGGGTAGAAAGGGATTAGAATATGATTAGGGACTTATTGTTGAGAGGGATTAAGCAACAGGTGTTTTTTAAGGTCACATCTTTGAATTGCAGCCTTGCTGTTCCAGAGAATTTGATATCTGAACTTCCTCTCCTTTCCTACATTGGAAACGCTGCTTGGGAAACCCTTGGTTCGTAAGGAACAGGAAGAAAACCTTAAGCATAATTTCACGTTCCATTATGGATCACAAAGGCTGTAGTTAGGCTTTCCAAGAACCCCCTTTCCCTTCTTGCTTGTTCTTTCATACTACATTTAGAGATTTTTTTTTTTTAGTTCCTAATTTAAGGGACACTCCTTTAAAAATACAGCTTGAAAGTGATACAGCTAAGTCGTCTTTTCTGGTTCAGTTCTGGTGTTCCATGACTTGGAAACTGCCTTCAGTCATCTTTCTGTAAGAGGGTCCTCTGTCATTTGAGAGAGAAAGAAACAACTCTATAAAGGCTAGAAGATACTTGATGCCTTCGTAGAATCGTTTAGTTTGGAAAAGATGTCTAAGATCATCAAGTTCAACCAATAACCTAACATTGCCAGGTCTACTACTAAACTGAAGAAGACTGGTTAGACATTTAGTGCCTTGCTGAAAAGAGAGTGTGAAATTTTCTAATGTATTTGACTAAAACTAGCCTGGGCAACTTGTTTTATTCACAGATCTGTGTTAAATGTAACATTGTTTCAGCTGACATTTATCCTGGAGTTTAAATATTCATAATTAAGTGGCTGGGAACTGCTGAAGGTCAAAGCTTTGTAGTGTGAGTGATTCTATTCCTCTCCTGCCTCTTACCTCTCATCTCTTCAGATGTAGCAGGCTCTTCCTGGTCTCCTAGCTCTGTCTTTCTGTAACGTGACATTTACAAAATGCTGGGAAATTGTAAAGAAATGTCATCTGCCTGTAGCTTACCTCTTGTCTGGCCTTGTGCTTACATGTCCACTTTTTCTTCTTTCCTTTAAAATACCGTGCTACAAATCTAGTTGTTAGTAGAACTATAATACATAACCATCCAAGTTTGGGTTTTTTTTAATTTGGGGGGGGGGGAGGTGGTGGTGGTTTTTTGAGAAGTCATATAATATTGCAATCAATATAGTCTCCTGTAGTCAGAACAGTTGGAGATAATCCTTTCCCAATTTGCCATTTTGCTGGTCCTTATGCTATTCCCTGCAAGCTTACTTGCTGCTTTTGCCTCCTGATTAACTGCTAATAGACTTCTTCTAGTCATTAAACACTCTTGCCTTCTGCATTCAGAAGTAGCCTCTGCCTTGCAGTCTACTGCTGATGCAGTAAATCTGGTTATGTTGTTTCTTCACTGACAGCAAGAGCTTAGTGAACTCTTGCCCTTTAGTATCATTTAGTACCCGTTACTGCTGGTTTTATGCTCTGAGTAGATTTTTATGAGGGAAAGAATGAATGGTTATCAGGTTAATGCTGATTGCTTTGTAAGAATAATCTGCAGCCTTTTGCCTTTAAAACCTCAGATTAATTCCAGCTCTAATATAAATGGAAGTTAAATTATAAGTCTTAAATTTAATTTAGTCATTAGGGCCTTTCGTAATCCAAGGGATGGCCTGCAGGCAGCTACACTATGCACTCAGAGTAGCTCTTAGTCCAAGAGGGTTTAGGCCTGGAAAGGGTCAAGTGTGAAATGCCCTCTTGTTTAACCAGAAGATCAGTCCAATCTTGTATTGAGTAGAAAAACCTGCAGAGCAATCTGGATAAGACAGCAAAATGAGTGCCCCAATTAAGTTTGCTGGTGTGATAACATAATTCTAATTGAGGCTTAAGTGTGTATATTATAGATGTGAGGGTAGTGCATCTAAGCGTGGAGACCATTGTACACAAAGTACTCTGTTAACACCTAGAAATAACTTTCAATGCATATTAAACAATGCTTTTTGTTTTTCTCCTTAGATCAACGTTCGAGTTGTTACTATGGATGCAGAGCTGGAGTTTGCCATTCAGCCAAACACTACAGGCAAACAGCTGTTTGACCAGGTCAGTGAAGTTTTGGTATGGGCTCTTATTGTTTAAGTCTGGGGTACGTTTCGGACTATTGTGTTTACTTAAGACTGGATTCCAAATCTATCTTCTCTCTACCTCCTAATCAAAGGCCCCCAGTCTGAACTAAGATCTCAAAATTCCATCACAGTAAAAGAAAAAAAGCAAAAACTCTTGGAGGTATGTTATGCTCCAGTGAAACCTGTCTTCCATGTTGGGTGATGATCACAAGGGATCTAAAGTATTTGGGCAGTATAGGTAGCATGGAAAAATGCACTTCTTGTTTTGAAACACAGCTTAGTTCTTACATTGTTCTTCAGTTCTAAGGTTGAAGTGTTGCCCTTGTGCATAAAAGTCTTCAGAATCAGGTCTTCAGATGGCTGAAGAACATGTTGGCATGGCTACATTCATTCAGAAGTTGGGTTAGGGGTAGCCACTTGCCACAAGTGTTTGAGTTTGTGAAACTACTGAAAAAAACAGAAGAGTTTGTGACCTCCATGCAGCATTTATAGGCAACATGGCTTGTAAGAAGCCCCTGTGCAGCAGGACAGAGCTCAGATTTGCACAGTCTGCCTTCAGGAACTCCCAGGGAAGTGGAGGGCATGAGTGGCCAAGAATCTCCTCCCTTACTGTTATTCTTCCTGCTGCTGCATTAACAAGTTTAAAGATGGACCTACAAAGGTCAGATAAAGGCAACAATGTGCACTTTGTAAAACTTTGTTATTATTGTCTTAAGTAGCTTGTTGTTATAAAACAAGGCCTAGATTTCAGCAGAAAAATTTTACGTAGTGCTCTGAATTAAAAAAACAAACAAACAAAAAACCCAAAAAATAATACTTGCTTCTAGCCATTTCTGCTGTAGACCTGAAAACTAAGAACTGATTTATGCAAACTTGAGCTACACATTTTAATCTGTTTGCAAGTTGTTACAGCAGCTCCTTTGTATTTCTCCCCCTGTACCTGCTAGCCTTGATAGCAAAGGGTGGTTGAGCTTTAACTCAGGTAGGCAGTACTGGCTAAACAATGTCCATTGGTTGGTCCTAAGGTTTTGTTGGTACAATTTCTTGTTTCAGTGAATTAACTAGAACTTGCTAGACCTTGTGGCAATTGTGCATGAAAAAGTACTTAAAAAGAACCCCCCAAAAAAAGCCACAAAACAAACAAACAGCCCACGAACCCACCGAAGAAAAAAAAAAAGCCCCCCAAAAAACCCTAACAAAATTCAAAACTCCTAACAAACAAACAAACAGAAAATGCTTCTAGTGGGTTCTTGAAAGGAGGAAATCAAGTTCTAATCACTGCAGGTCTTCACAGTACAAAACAGAGTTTAGCATTAAATCTAATTCCTCTTGATTACTACTGATATGGGATAAACATCAACTACTGATTGATGGGAAATCTGCTGAAGTGCATATGAAACGTGCATTTTTATGGAACCAATGTTTGGCATTTGACCTACCAGAGAAGGGCCAGGATAATTAGAGGGAGGGAGCACCACTCTTATGAGGAAAGACTAGAGAATTTGGGATTGTTCAGTCTGGAGAAGAGAAGGCTTCAGGGTGACTTAATTGTGGCCTTCCAGTACCTAGAGGGAGCCTACAAGAGAGCTGGAGGGAGACTTTGCAAGGGCACTTAGTGACAGGACAAGAGGGAATGATTTAAACTGACAGAGAGTAGGTTTAGATTAGATATTAGGAAGAAACTGTTTACTGTGAGGGTGGTGAGGCACTGGTTGCCCAGACAAGTTGTAGAAGTTCCACCCCTGGAAGTGTTCAAGGCCAAGTTGGATGGGGCTATGAGCAACCTGGTCTAGTGGAGGGTGTCCCTTTCCTTGGCAAGAGGGTGGAACTAGGCGATCTTTAAGGTCCCTTCCCACCCAGGCCATTCTATGATTCCATTCACTGCTGATCACTCTTGCATCGTGGTAACTTCTTTCCCCAGTCCCTTTCATGTTAATCCAAAACAGAGAACTCAGATCTCATCTCTGAGGGTACAAAAATCCAAATGAGAAAATGACAGGTTTTTAAAAGCAATGCCTTAGATTAGACTGTAAGTATATTCTGTGTTCCTTGGGGCAAGTATTCAACAAGGACTTTTTTCCCCCCAACATATATTAATTAATGTTTATATCTGTTAAGAGTCAGGGTCGTCTCTGGCAGAAGAGAAAATACTTTCTAGACCTTCAGCTGAGAAGTTAAAAATCCTGAGAACATAGAAAAAGGCAGGATGTTTCAAATTCAAGATACTTGTATTTTAGCTTGCTGTCTAGGTACTTCAGGATTTCTGAAGATTGCTTGTTGCAGCACTTAGTGCACTATTGAGATAGACTGTCACCTCATGGAGATTTCATCCTTGCATCCAATGGCTTGGTTTTAAAGTCTGTGACTGAAAATTCTTATCCATATTTCACACCTTGTTGCCGTGGTACACTTCTGCATATCAAGAGAGATTAAGGTAAAAGTGTGCAGCACAAAACCAGTAAAGGTGAATACCGTATCTTTAGCTGCAACTCTTCTGGCATCCTCTCTTCACTTCTGCCGTACAAGCCTTTTATTAGGACCTTATCTAGGGTGGAGTTTACACTCAGATTAAGCCTGTGGAGGCAACAGGTTTTCACAGGTATGGGGAGTGGCCCAACTTGAACTGCAGAACTACTGTGGGGGTGTTGAAGAAGCAGGCTATTTTTAAAAACTACAAGATGATTTCTTGGCCTAGCTGTCAGCTAGCAAAACTACTCTGGCAGTGTCCTTGTGTTTCAGGCTTTGGTAGCATAACTGTATCCTGCATGTAAGGGGGATTATAGCTCCTTTTCATGGAAATGGGAAAATAGTGGAAACCTGTGAATATTGAGTTCAGCTCCACTCAAGCCAGACCTGTGCAGAGTTTATCCTGCAGTGAGGACTGAGGCATCCCAAGAACCAACGCAGTGGTCTCTGCAGCTGGCTGGGGTACCTCCCATGTACGTAGTCATGTGCTTTCCTGACCATGAGTAAAAGAAATTCAAGTGGAGGAGAGTGTGCCACTGGCATTTTCTGGAAGTCAGTGCATTCCTGGGTGGAATAGTCAGACTTAAGATTTGCTGCTTCATGTGTTTGAGGAAGTGTGGGGGGGTGTCTCCAGTCTTGAATATAATGCCTTGGTTCTTATTTCTTCCTTGTTTTGCTATGGATGAAGTTTACAGAACATTTCCCAGAATACAGGCTGAAATGTTCTTTGTTCTTTGCATTGGAACTCCAACTGTGAAGTTTAGCTGAATACTTTCTCCTTTCTTGCCTTTAGGTTTTGGGAAGAACTTGAGCAGTCATAACTTCTGCAAGCTTTCTAACTTGACTTATAGAAAAGGTGTACTGTTTCTCTTGTTGCAGACATTCAGGGACAATGATCTGAAAAACGCTTGATTTACACAATTCTGTTTTAACAAAGTTGCGGCACTCTTTCGTGCAACAGGAAGTACCATGCTCAACACACCCCTGCTTTTCTGCTAGACTTCGTAAAAGTACATCTAGCTGTCAGAAAACTTGTCTCTTCTGTGAGGAAATAAGCCACTTTGAGGGAGGAGAGAAAATGAGTTTTGGTCAAGTAAAAGCTGAAGTATTTTCAGACCCCAGCTCTTTTTAAAAAGTTGAGGAAGTTGGGGGGGGGTGTTTGTTTGGATTGGTGTTTTTTTTTTTTTTATTATTTCTGCTTGTTTTTTTTAACACAAACTCTAGTTAGTCTTAACTACCACAATACCATTTCTTTCAAGTCTACTCTCAGCCCAGAGTGTCTCTTCCAACACTCTAAATGTGGAGGGTGAAACAGATCCTTGGTTGAGATCTTAGACTTGTTGAAGCACATTTAACTATGCACTCTCAAGTCTGACACACTTTCCTAAATTGCAAAATGGTTTTAAAAAGTTCTTGCCTTCCAGTCAGTTCAACTGCCTATGATTTCTACATCACTCTTTGAGGGGCTACTCTGCAAATAACATCAAGGAATGATCCTGATATATCTTTCCAGATTTCAGCTCTGACTAGAGCACAGCTTTACAAGTAGATGAGCTGGCAGGCAGCCACTTGTCTGTAAGAACAAGCTGTCTAGAGTGGGAGGAGGTCAGGGGCTTCTTAGGCTATATCCTCCACTGAGGAAAAGGAACAGGTCCAAACAGCATTGTTTTTACTAGCAAGCATGCCATCCAGTCAATGGATGGTGTTTCTGGATGTTTCAGAACATGCTGTTTGTCTCACCTGGTTTCCCCAGAATCATCTTCCTCTAGAAACCAGGTGGGATAAGTAGTTTACCTATGCCATTGCTGTCATCTACTATGGCAACTGTGTATCTTTGTCTACAAGGTGAAATTAAGAGATGCCTGTACCCATCACAGGTGATGTGGGACTTGAAAGGATACCTGGACCTCAAGTGAAGTGTTACCCACAATAATTTTTTTTTACCTTTCTGTTGCAGGTGGTTAAAACCATAGGTTTGCGAGAAGTGTGGTACTTTGGTCTTCAATATGTGGACAACAAAGGATTTCAGACTTGGCTGAAGCTTGATAAAAAGGTAACAGACTTCGGGTTAATTGCTGAGCAAAGGTTAAAGCCTGTGTGACTCCTGATGTGTTATTGGCTGCAACTTTGTAAACTTTGTACCTGTCGTTGATTCTTCCTTAATTTTCGTAACTCCGGGATTATTTTTTAGACATAACTTTGTGACATCCATGGAAATTGTTTGGCGTGGTGAAAGTTTGCCTTTTCACTCTGTGTGAGTTGTAGAAAGCATTTTTCAGATGTGGTGCAGCTGCTCAGTACTGTATTTTGTTGGGTAGAAGCAACTGTGCTTTTCGTGACTGAAGAAACACCTTGGCTAACGATGGCTTTAGGCCCTGCTCGTGCGGGATCAGTTGTTGCACTAATTGGAAAGACAAGTCACTTCAAGGCTGGGCAGTTGTAACAGAGTGCTGATGCCTCTGATGTGCTGCTGTTTGTGGACACTCAGCTCTTAACGAGGGTATAAACTGTTTTTCTTGGTGGAGCAGTCAGTGGCACATGTTTCAGTGTTGGGGGGCTGTTCTTTGTCAAACACATGCAATACTGGATGGGTTTGCTATCTGATAAAGCACAGTAAATCATTCTCCAGTGACCAAGGCTTGCTGTGGAAACAGAATTTTTCTGGCATAGTTGGAAAACATAATGCATCTCCCCCCATGTTCTCACACCAGTGAGCAGCCAGAATTAAGGAATTCCAGTAATGAGCTGCCAGTCACACTCCTTTTAAGGCAAATACTTCTTTCTGTGTAAAAGCAATCTATTCTGTTGTTTGCAACTCTGCTCATTTGTGGTGTCACCTCTGTCTTCAGGTTTCTGCTCAGGAAATCAGAAAGGAGAATCCTCTCCAATTCAAATTCCGTGCCAAGTTCTTCCCAGAGGATGTGTCTGAAGAGCTGATCCAAGACATCACGCAGAAGCTCTTCTTCCTGCAGGTGAAGGAAGGGATTCTCAGCGATGAGATCTACTGTCCTCCTGAAACAGCAGTACTTCTTGGTTCCTATGCTGTGCAGGCCAAATTTGGAGATTATAACAAAGAGGTGCACAAGCCTGGATACCTCAATTCAGAGCGTCTGATCCCCCAAAGGTAAAGAAGTTGGTTGATGCAGTCTCCCTTTTTTATTTTTTCTCATGGGGCTTTTGTTGTTGGGTTTTGGGTTTGTTTGTTTGTTTGTTTTTTAATTTGAATTCTAGTTAAATACAAGGAGTTTCATTGCAAGCGTGTTTGGCAGAAGTTTGAATTGAATTGTATATGTTTGGATTTTCCCTTACTTTATTTCTATCTGTCATATCAGAGTATGTTTTTGCCTCTCCTTGGGTTGGTTAGAGAGAAGAAGTATACTATGGTATTCAGCTTTTATTTTCTAAACATTGCTGCCATGCTGGTAACTGGCCATATGAATGTCTCCTCTTTAAGAAGAGAAGAGCAGGATTAGGTTAGAAATATGTCATTCCTGAATAAGGTTGGGTTGTGTGCCCTTAATCCCAGTTTACAGTCCTAAAAATCTCATATGCAGAAAGCATGTCTTGAGGCTGTGCAGTCCATACCCACACAAGATCAGTGGATGTTATCAGACCAATGACTTCTATTTATGCTTCCTGACAATGCTGCAGCAATGTCTAATTCCAGGAATGGCACTAACTTTTGCTTTGCTTTAGTCCACTGGTGTCTACATCGTGTATGTGATTCATTTGCAGTGTTTTGCTTATGCCTCTCATGTCTCTGGTCAGTGAGTAGAAAGGCTTTGCAGAGGGTTTTGTTTCATTCAGAATTGCTCTGCTTCACTGAGTACATCCTTGGGCTGAGTTAGGATCTTCTTTTTGGCTGCAGTAAGGCTCCCACCAGGGTGAGAGTAAGACTGTGGCAAAGATCAGCATCAATAGATATTGGAGAGCATCTAACCTTGCTATTATCTGTTTCCTTGTATAGGGTGATGGATCAGCATAAACTCTCCAGAGAGCAGTGGGAAGAACGGATTCAGGTGTGGCATGCTGAACACAGTGGCATGCTCAAGTGAGTGTTTTGTGTTGGTCCTTGGGCTGGTCACTATGTTGCTTGTTGATTACCTTAAGCTTGCAGTTCTGCAACAGGGTTTTGAAATAGACTCTATGAGTTGCCTGTGTGGGCTAACTCCTGGTATGTATTTTCTAGTTCTGTGTTAAATTGCAGTATGTGTGTTCATAGATGTAGTATCCTAAACTTCTGAAGTGAATCCCAAATGGTGAACACTCAGTTTTAACTCCTGTATTTGATGTGGGGGTTTAGGAAATGTTACCTTTTTCTTCTGAGGGCTTTTTGCTTTGAGATAGTCAGATAAACAAGAAACCAACATCTGCTTTCCTTCATGTCTCAACCAGAGAGAATGCCATGCTGGAATACCTGAAGATTGCCCAAGACCTGGAGATGTATGGAATCAACTACTTCGAAATCAAGAATAAGAAAGGAACCGACCTTTGGCTGGGAGTTGATGCCTTGGGGCTCAACATCTATGAAAAGGATGATAAGTAAGGCTTTTGTTTTTACCTCTGGTCTCCCAGAGAGGGTTGGTATGGGAGCCAAGAAACATTTTTCCTTTACAGGATCAGTGCGAAGTTAAGAACTTGCTTGTGTTCCAATTTGGGATCAGTAGGTGAAGCTAGGAAATGGGCTTTCACATCACCTGTGCTTTCATGGCTTTCCTGACCTCTGTGGCCTGACCTGCTAATACTACCTGCCTTATAAAGAGAGATGTCAGTTGTACAAGGCCATCTGCTTAATCAGTGCACAGTAGTGGCACTGAATCCTGAACTAAGGAGTTTACCAGGCTTCTGCTTGAGTCAGGTGGCCAGGTTTGCCACTAGTGGATACAATATGAGAACCCAGATAGGCCAGCATATCCTGAAGTTAATGATAGATATGCCTGGTTTTGGAAAAGACAGATTATGGGGTGGGCACGAAAGCAAGGCTGGATAACAGCCAGAACCCAGGGAGGAGCTAACCTATATAGTTACTGTGGACAAGGAATGAAATGAGGTCTTGCTGAGGTACGCACAGTTTTAATCAGCCCTTCTGGTAAAGGCAGAGCCATTATTAATTGGATAGTAGGTGGGAAATGATAGACTACATCTATAAATAAACATAAGAGGAAGGTGAGAACAGCTGTGTTTAAGCCTGCTAGTCTCTTCTAATACCCCACAACTGAAGGATTGAAGAGGAGTTAAAATAGTTATTTTTCAGATGTAGCACTGCTGTCCAGACTGTTTTTTCATTCCCCCCCATCCCTTATGTTCCAAATCTTTGTTTCATGTCACTAACCTGTAACAGACTATCATTGTAATAGAGAAGGGATTTCACCTGTTCTACATCTTTTCCTCCAAAAATCTTTGAATGCAACCCAAATATTAATTGGAACTCGCTGGAGCTTCTGTTAACATGGCAAAGAGAGAGGCAGTCTTTTCTGCAATGCTAATACGTGCTGTCACCCAGAAAACAAGGAGTGTCACTTGAAAGAAAAGTAGTTTCGCTCATGTAATACTTCAGTCTTGAATGACTAGTCTTGCTATGTAACCATGGTCACACAAACAGGTTTTTCAAGCTGGAGAAGCAGACAGAGTGTAGCCATTGACTGTAAAGAGCTATCAAGAGCATTTGCAAAACAAATATAGTGCTGGAATAAGCTGCTTATTTCTGCCTGTAACTCTTGCCACTATGTAATTAAGTCTTTCAGCAGATATGGGGACTAGAAAAATAGTAATGTGCAGGGTGCCTCTGGCTTGTATGTGCAAGATTTGGGGACTGGGGACAAAGGTGAAAAAGCAGAGATATCGTTGTTGAAGTTCAGCCTGAGGAAAATGAGACTGTGCTATAGGTGTGTGAGCCTCTATACTTCAGTATATGTCAGTGTGCCACTTCTAGGTATATTCGAGCTTTTTTTTTTTCCCCCTCATTAAAGAAGAGAATTGGCAATAGAACTTACTAATAAGTGAATTATTTTAGTTGTCCGTCGTACTGATTATCTCGGATTGAAACACTAAAGCTAATGTGATGGAGGCTGGAGTAATTAGTTAATCTTAGTCTAATCGAGTGATTTTCTTTACAGTCTTTACTTAATGTTACACACACACACACTGTTGCATAATCTTGCAGTTGAGTTAAAGGTTAGGGAGTGAAAAGTTCCAAAGAGGATGGATTTTATTCTTGATGTCCAAATTTAAATGAAGCAGGGGGCTTTTTATGGCTGGACCCAGCAAAATCTTGCTGTGTAATGGCTTTCCATCTCTCTGAATGAAATTACTCCGAAATTGCCAGCTTTTTTATCTTAACCAATGAGCTCCATAAGAAGGATTCTTACAGAATTTGAGTGGTTCACTGTGATGAGACATTTCTCTAAGTGCTAAACATTAAATACATGTCTTCAAAACATTTGCAAGAAATAATTGTGACAGAGACACATACATAGGAGAGGTTAGGTAATAACAAGAAGATTGCTTGTTGGTATTATCTTTTACATAGGGCGTAATTCTTAATCATTATCAACTGTCTCTAGGGAATATACCCTTCCTTGATAAGAATAATAATGTGAAAATATAAAGGGGAATATTTGGTTGGGAAAAGTAGAGGACTTTATTATAGTCAAATATAGAAGTCCTTGTAATATTAGCACTTGCTGCAGAGCTTGTCAGATGTGTAAGGGTGAAGTACTGGAATGGCTCAGAAACATTTGGTCTCATGAAAAACTAGATGCTTTTTATATGCAAGAATCTGATAAATTAAGGTAGAAAAAAACCCTCAAATGATTACTGAAGCTTTTAGAAATAATTTTAGCAAATAACAGACCTCAACTCCTCAGCAATGAGGAAGAGCTGGGAGTCTGAATCTTGCGCTTTGCTTCCTTGGGGTGCTTTTCAATAGGGGAGAGTCACATGACACAGCTTGTTGAATGACCAGCCAGTAAAGTTCCGCTTGGTGACTCATGGGATGGGCTGAAAGAGCAGTTTGTACAGAAGGAAAGAACAGGGCTCTTTGTTACTAACCTTGCCTGTAAATACAGGCGAGGAGATATCTAAAGGGAGGGTGTCAAGAGGACGGACCCAGGCTCTTCTCAGTGATGCCAAGCAATAGAACAAGAGGCAATGGGCAGAAACTGATGCACATAAAATTCCACCAGAATATGAGGAAGAACTTCTTTACTGTGTGGGTGACCAAGCACTGGAACAGGTTGCCCAGAGAGGTTGTGGAGTCTCCCTCGCTGGAGATATTCAAGAACCATCTGGACACAATCCTGTGCCACGTGCTCTGGGATGACCCTGCTCGAGCAGGGAGGTTGGACCAGATGACCCACTGTGGTCCCTTCCAGGCTGAACCATTCTGTGGCTCTGTGAAACAAAAGATGTAATTGCTCCTACCAGTTGTGCCTGTTAGCACTCCAGAAGTGAAGGCTGTGTGGAGGTGACTGGTCTAGCTGTAACATAGCAGGGTAGGTTACTCTGTGGGTGCTGTAGGGTGTGGGATCAGCTCAGTTACTGTGGCTTACGCCTGTAACGATGTGTGAGGAGCACCTGCTCTGGGAAGCACGGCACATAAAATCTGTGTGATGTGAATTTTAGGCCTGGATTTCAAAGAAATGAACTTAAAACCAGGTGTTTGATAAAGCTGAGCATGTGGCTTCAGTAGAGTCCATCATAGCCAAAGGTCAGTAGGGTGGCTGACCAAAATGGGAAGAGACTCAGTAAGGGAGGTGACTGGGCCTCTTTTCCTACTCCCTGTGGGGTTCTGGTTCACTTACTGTTTTCTCTCTGTTGGGAGAGCTGTGTGAAGCATTGCATTACACTCAGTCTGTGTGTTAGAAGAAATGTGAAGCAAAAATGTTTATTGCATCATCTCTTAAAAACATTTTTCTTCTTTCCAGACTAACTCCAAAGATCGGGTTCCCCTGGAGTGAAATCAGAAACATCTCCTTCAATGACAAGAAGTTTGTTATAAAGCCTATTGACAAGAAGGCACCAGTAAGTATGTCTTGAACAGATTCCTGGGTACAGCATGTGAACAAATGATACATCTTCATCTCAATATAAAGTAGTCGTTGGAGAGGAGAAAGATGCAGATATTCTAGATACAAAATGAGCCTCAGTATTTAGATTGTATTTAGAGCTGTTTGTTTTTCCATACAGCATAAGTGAAGGGCTTACAGCAATATCCAACATGGAAAAAAGAGGGATTTTACAACTGTAGTCCTTTTATTTTCTAGTGAATTAGGTAGCTTTATGCTTAATTTTGAGATTCTTTGCTAGTTCTGTGAGTCTTCTCCCCATTTCATTCAGTGCATGGAAGCTGGTAGATAACTTTTATTTTTGGCTTTTAAACAGAACCAAAAAAAAGTTCATTAAAAAAAAATTACCCAAGTAATTCAAATGCTACTTCAAAACCACATGGATACATATGGCTTCCCATCCATCACTGTTCACTTCCATGCTACTGACAGAGTAAAATCCAGTTAAGGACCATGGTCTTGTTCATTGACTTTCTTGAATACTAATGTAAATGCCAGGGATGTGACTTCTGTGGAGAACTGAAATGTAGCTACCTGTGAATGTTGCTTTTCAATACTTACAAGTATGTTTTTAGAGTTATTTCAGTGAGGAACTAGAAACTTACTTTGACCTGTTGAGAACATAACGTGGAATAACTGGTATAGGTGGATGTCATTCTGTCAATCTTGTGAAACTGTTTGAATAGTTGAGAAAGACCTCCTCTTCTCTTCCCCCACCCCAGTACTTGACCTTGGTGGGTAAGTGCAGCCCTGAGAAATAATAAGCAGTTTGGCTTTGTCAAAGGATGATAGCTTATATATATCTCTAACAGAAAAAGATCCTCCCAATAACTTAAAGGGTAGTAATGCACAGTGTGCTGCAGGGATTTCTTCCAGATAACAACCTGGGGGAGTGGAGCTTCTTTCTGTGATGCTGTTAGTGAAAATCAGCAAAATTCCACAGAGGCAGAAAGCTGGTCTGTTAGGCATGCTTTCTTCAATAGAAGAGCCTCTGTCCTGTGTTGTACATAATTACAAAATATGGATCACAGATTTCCACCCACTCCCCAGCAGTAAATCAAACTGAGTTTGAAATGGAGGACTCGCAAGAGGCTGATACAGAAAGGTGCTAACACTGAAAACCTCAATTACATTTTTCCCCTCTGTGTCAATTGTCCTTTTCCCTATGGATGGTGGTACGTTTAAAGCTTTGCCTGAAAGAAGAGTTTGTCTGGACACTAAATCTGAGCATTCAGGAATTTGGCTGGTCTTTTTATGCAATTGTGTCTCCTTTTAAAATAACTACAGCAGAATACTCAGTCCACCCAAGATGTGGGCTGGAAGCTCCCCTTTAACTTGGAGGATTCTATATATCTGTGTTTAAATGGACAGTAGTGTAAAGGGTAGAGTCCTGTGGCACCTTGCCCTGCCCTAACTAAGCTTTTCAATTTTTAGGCTTGTCTGCCCACATGCTCCAACACCTTCAGCACATTATCTTTCAAATATCAAGGTGCAGTGCTCCCAGTCTTATGAGACCTGGGGGAGGCTAGGGATAAGAAAAGAAGGGTATTCTTTTATGTTCTTATTTAAATGTTTTATCCCTTGGTTAGGGCGTTAATGACAAATGCAACCACCGTCTGTTCCCTCACTATTTAATTCCATGTAAGTGATCCTTGCCTCAGGACAGGGCTTGTTCATCACAACGTCCACAGACTGTTTGTTTTTAAAATTACTTGTTAGAAGGAGGAGGTCGGATGAGTAGCTTACAGGTACAGTTCAGTCAGCAGTATCAGACCTGTGCAGCTCAGAATGGCTCTGGCAGGACCTGGTGGGAGAGCACAACACACTTCCCAGACTGGCGCTCCTGCAGTCATTGTGTGCATTAGGAAAATAGCATTGGAGAAAATGAGTCTTTGTTGCCATATTCATGTTCTTCTTAATAGCTCTTAGGGAGCTTTTAATTTCTTCTAGTGTGTCTTCTAGTTTTCCCAAAGATAGCCACAATTGTGCTTCTGAGCCCAGGCAATTAAAAACATGATCACTGCTTCCATGCAAAACTGTAAAGCCTGTGCGGGCCTTCCCCAGTTCCACCTCTTGCTAACAGTGAGGCAATCCATGGGAGAGTGATTCTAAGGAATGGGTACTGGCTTATGGTGGTATCGTGGCAGCTTGCCCACTGCCCTTATCACCATCTGTGTAGCACACAAAAAAAGCACAAAGATGTAGAGTTTGTTCACCGTGTAAATTCAGACTTCGCTGTAAATGCACGAGGTTGTGGACTCAGAAAAATCATCAGGCAGGTAATGAACTTGGCCCTGTGTATCTCTTTCTTAGCAGATTTTCTTCTAGAAAATCCAGTCTGATTAAAACACAGATAAGAAATTTGCAGCTGTTCTTCTTGCTGAACCAGAAATTTTAGAGTATCTTGGGCTTTGTTACTGCCTGCAACCTGATATTCGAATAACCCATATGTTTGATGGCTAAAAAAAATAGTTTTCATTTGACACTCTTGTGACAGCCTTGGTCAAATGTTTAAATATCCTTGTGTGTCTGTCTGAATTATTAGAGTGAAATCAGCGGCAAGGTTTTCTGTCTGCAGTTAGCTGGGAGAAGAGAAAGCATGCTTGGAAAAAACTGACTGTGCTGTCTCTCTTCTAGGACTTTGTGTTTTATGCCCCTCGTCTGAGAATTAACAAGAGGATCCTGCAGCTCTGCATGGGCAACCACGAACTGTACATGCGGCGCAGGAAGCCTGACACCATCGAGGTGCAACAGATGAAAGCCCAGGCCCGGGAGGAGAAGCACCAGAAACAACTGGAAAGGTGAGCTTGAATACAGGCAGCAGGCAACTCTGAACTCCCAGGGTCAGCAGGCAGCTGTGACCGTAGGTCAGCAGTCCATAGCAGGAGTTTTGCCTGGGCAAGGCTAAGAGCCATTCCAAGTGCATGGTCCGAGGAGGGGACTTGGGGTGTCCTGCAGCAGGACTGTAAGTGTTGCCCTTCTTGTGACCACGCAGGTCTGCTGCCCTGTGCAGTCTCAAGAGCTGCAAGGACACGTGCAAGTAAAGGCACAGTGGGCTCTAGTGGTGCACACCTGGAGGGGAGGGTTCTCAAGTTTTAGAACCTGGTTTATGTGCTGGACCATGGGATGGTTGAGAGTAAAGGGGAAACCTTCATGGGGAGCATATGTGTACACTGTAAAGAGAGAAGAGGGGACTGGGTGATTTCTTACAGGCAAGGAAAAAGGAATAGCAATTTTACCACTGGCTTCAGGTTGCTTATGATTCAGGAAATCGTGCTGCCTTTCTCCTGTATTTGTGGATTGTTTGTCTTCATTCCCTCACCGCTTTTGATGTTTTTACACCTTCTTCACTTTCTTACAGCAGAAATAACAAAGTTAAATATCCTCTGCTGTGCAGTACAAGTCCTGCTTTTTCTCTCTGCATCTAGCAGCTATTTGGTATTCTAAATTTCTGTGGCAGCCAATACAAATGAAATTAAATGGGGCATCCAAAACTGAGCAAAAATTCTGAAGTGATGAAGGAACAGCCTATTTCTGTCTCCTGGCTCTTGTTTCGTGGCAGCCACTTTCCACTGAGCTGCCTGGAGAGATGCCCAGCCAGCTTTCTTGTCTGGTGGTAGCTTTGAGCCTGAAAGTGAGCTTCAAACCTGAAATGTGTTTCTAACAGGAAACAGCTCGAAGATGAAAAGAGGAGGAGGGAGACAATTGAGAGAGAGAAAGAGCAAATGCTGAGGGAGAAGGAGGAGCTGCTGGTGAGGCTACAGGAGTATGAAGTGAAGACTCAGAAAGCAGAGAAAGGTAAAGTACTTGTCCTGGCTGACCAGACTGTGTGTATTGTGCTCCACAGAGGGATACATGGATCGCTGCCTATGCCTTGACTAAATCTGGTGACACTGGGATCTCTTAACAAGGCTTACTAATATCTTCCTGTATGGATAAATACACACATGTGCACACAGTGCTCATAATAATCCAAAGTATTAAAGTAGCATAAAATCTACAGACTGTATTTGGGAACTCTGTTTTCCCCAGTTGCCAAGAGGGTTTAAGTAGCACAGCTTCTTCCAGCAGTGAGCAAGAGTTCAGCCCTTAAGTACTTTTTACTTAATGCCTAGCAGAAAAAAGTGCTTTGGGAACAAGTCTTTCCAGTGAAATGAAAGCTGCTGTTTCAATGCATAGATGATCAGATTGGAGACAGCGACATCTGGTCAATTAAGAGCAGCAGAGTCTTGTCAGTGTTACAGACTTTTCAGTGCAAACATCTTGCAGAAAATCTAATTATAATGTGCATCTGACTCATCTGAATCCAGTTACTTGGTGTATTATGCAAATAATTACTTTGAGGAGCACAGTGAAGGGCATATTGCATGCTGGAGTAAAGTGCTGTCGTGACTTCTGCAGTTACCTGAGAGGCTGTTTGTAGTTCTTTAGCTTTGACCATGATAGTGGACTAACCACGCTGATCTTTTTCCAGAGCTCTCAGATCAGATCCAAAGAGCCATTCAGCTGGAGGAAGAAAGGAGACGAGCCCAGGAGGAAGCAGAACGTTTGGAAGCTGACCGTTTAGCTGCTCTGCAGGCCAAGGAAGAGCTGGAAAGACAAACTATAGACCAGATAAAGAGCCAGGAACAACTGGTAAGACCCAGTCATTTTGAGGATCAGATATGCTACTATGCCCTTGGGTAAGGCAAAGCCGTCTTGTCCAGGGAAAAACCTAGTGCAGTAAAGTACTAGATGATGTCACAGCATCATTGTGGCACTGGTTTCTATCATAAGGAATCTACTTATTTGTTCTTAATTTCTTTATTACAATTGACAGCGTTTCTTTGTGCTTGGTGGTTGGGTTGGGGATTTTTTTAAGAGTTCTTATAATTCCAGTCATTTATTCAACAGGCTACAGAGCTTGCAGAGTATACAGCCAAGATTGCACTTCTTGAAGAGGCAAGAAGGCGTAAAGAGAGCGAGGTTGAAGAGTGGCAAATCAGAGTGAGTATCTGCCTTACAGAGTTGCTCTAAAGTTCTACACTTGAGCAGAGCACACTGTGGTGCTTAGCTTGGTGTGACTTCTCTACACATGTGGGGACAAACATCTGTACAGCACTGAAGGGCAAACTTGTGGTGAATGTGCAATATGCCTGCAAAACACCTTTCTTCCAACAAACCATCAAAATTGAAAATGGAAACCTCTATAAAACCTAAAAATGTGGTCATGGTCTCGGAGCCATGGAAGGGGAGGGGCACGTGGATAAATGATGCCTGTAATCCATGATATAATGTCTGAAAACATCAGTCAAGAGAAGATTCTGCAAATGCAGCCACACTGCATTTATCCGTTTCGAGGAGTGTGTGCTGTTTGTTGGTGGCTTCCTGGTCGGGATAGTTTAACAACATGTGATGCACTAAAACTAAAGGCAAACCACACAAGGCTCAGTGTGTCCCGTGCTCCCAGTGCCCTCTAACTAGGGCTGTGGGCGGCATGGGAGGGCAGAACCACTGAAGCAGCAAGGAAGGTGCCTGCCTAGTGCATTGAAAATATCAAAATACCAACTTGGGAATCTAAGTTCTTGCTCTGTAGCACTTGTGTCTCTTCAGCCTACAGCTCCTCAAATGGAGAACAGGATGAAGATAACTGTAGCTTCCCACAGAACAGTTTATCCTAGGCTGTTTTAGTGGAAGAAGATTCTTTGCTTAGATCTCCTACACATTACACAATGAATGATGATAGCATACCTAGAAAAAAAGAAAAGTTCTGTATAAGACTAATAGAGCACTGTCAGCTGCAAAGATTTAATTCTCTCTTCCTTGCTTTTTGTAGTGGATTGAAAAGGCTGGGAAGATAAGCATTTAATTGTTCATTAAGGTGGTTTAAAGCAAGAAATGCATTGAAAGTGTTTTTTACTCTTTTCCCAAAGGCCAGGGAAGCCCAGGAGGATCTGGTAAAGACAAAGGAGGAGCTACACCTGGTAATGACTGCTCCTCCTCCACCCCCACCACCTGTCTATGAGCCAGTGAACTACCACGTCCATGACAACTTGCAAGACGAAGGCTCTGAGTACTCCGCCTACAGCGCGGAGTTCTCCAGTGAGGGGATCAGGAATGACCGCAATGAGGAGAAGCGCATTACTGAGGCAGAGAAGAATGCACGTGTACAGAGTCAACTGAGGGTAAGATGATGTTTGGGGGAGGCAGAGTAATTGAAACAATCTTTCCCAGAAAACATCGTTTAACCACTTGGTTAAACACACCAAGTATGGTAGTTTCTCTTTGATTACAGTTCCTGTAGGCAGTTTAAAATAAAGCCAAGGTATATAAAGATTACTCTTGTTGCTGAAGCTTTGAGGTTGCTTAAATCATCCATAGTGTTTATGGAAAGCATATGTTATATCCATGTCACTGATCTGGCCAGTCAACTGTCCGCTCTCAACAAAGAACCCTACTGTCATGAGCTGGAAGCTTCTTACAAATAACCTGTATTTAATGTTCTTCATATTGCAGGCACTGACAGATGAGCTGGCCCAGGCTAGAGATGAAAATAAGAGGACCCAAAACGACATTATCCACTCAGAGAACATGCGACAGGGACGTGACAAGTACAAGACGCTGCGGCAGATCCGGCAAGGCAACACCAAGCAGAGAATTGACGAGTTTGAGGCGATGTAACGATGCTTGTAAGAAGACAGGACTGTGGGAAAGGCAGATCTTAATGCTGTGTTCTTATTTTGGGGTTTTTTTTGTTGTGTTGGTTGGTTTTTGTTTTTGTTTTGTTTTTTTTTTCTTTTTCTTTTTTTCCTGAGGAGGCATCACTGTATGACACTTAACAAATGTTCTCTAAACCCAGAGGTGTTTAAATCTCCCATTTATTCTGTACCTTCTCTGAAACTGATATAGTTAAAAACTTATTGTACCACTGATCCTGGTAACTTGCTCATGCCTTTGCTTAGTGCCAAAAGGCCTTATGTCACATCTCTCTTTAAGCAAGACAAATTTTAGCAGGCTATGCTTCTAGTTGAAGATACAAGTCCTGTGCAGGTGCTGGATTCAGCCTGGTCTAAAAAATTAAGCATCTGTGGGTGAATTTTGTGCCATATGTCTTTGTATTATTAGTTACAGTGTGAAGTCCAGCAGTTGAGAAGACAGGTTCTGGAACTCAGGATTTGCAAGCACCTGTATATGTATGTGTGTACAACCTTGCACATGTGCTTGTACACCCTGTTTTTTCCTTGGCCTTGATGCCTATGTTCCCCCTCCCCAGCCCACCCCCCCCACACAAAAGAACTGACAACACCTCAGAACCACTTTGTGTAGAAATTAGGCTTTTTCTGGTTGCTGTTCTCAACTGGAGAATTTCTGCAGTGATGGCTCAAGTGTGGCATAGGGACACTGATATCCTCTTCACGTAACAAGTAGCAAATACTCTGTTGGAATCTAAATACACTACTGTGTTTGCATTCCAACTTCATTACTGATCAGTTATAGTGTAGTATTTATATATATATATATAAACATGCAACATGTGGATTGCAGTACTAGTTTAAAGGGAAATAGTTTTGCTCTGTATATTTTGTTACTTTTCAGATTTAATAAGACTTGCATCTGTAAAAATGCCTAAACAACGCTGTAGTCTGATACAGTGCAGCTGATTATTTACTATAAAGCACTATTTGTAAAGATCATTTTTTTACTTAATGAAAACTGTTATATGTACACATGATCCAATATATACAATTTTACTGCACCTATTTTTCTAACAAATTTTCTAATTTTTTTAAATGTTTGATTTAAAGTTTCAGACTCCAAAGATGAAGGGACTGCTTGTTTATATCACAGTTGTATTCTCTCTAGTAGAGAGCATTTCTGTGACCATTCTTCCCCCACTCTCCCCCTTTCCTTGAAAATCTGTTAGAAAGTGAGATACAGTATGTTGTCACCTCTTCTCTTCCATTTACAATATCTATGCTGCATTATACGTGAGTTGAATCTTGTGTGGGGGTTTTTTATTTGCAGCAGCAAACATCTAAATAAAAGATCTGCAAAGTAACAAAGGATGTGGAGTCAAGTGTTTCTTGTGTGGGGTTGTGTTCTGTGTAAGGTGTACCACTGCTCTTTTAGTTCCTCAGCTTAGCCTGTTAGTCCTTGTGTCTTTAAATCTTAAATCCTTAAAAGCCACACTGACCTACAAAGACAGACAGGGCAATACTTGCAGGAACGAAGTATAACACAGCAGCACTAGTTACAGGTGTATATATGAAGTTTCTGCTGACTATAACACTACATCTGAGGCAAGGCAAATTGACACAATAGCTTGCATTTCCATCTGTCCCCATGAATAAAGGATAAACTGAGCTAAACTCTTGTCACATGCTGTACACCCTATGGATCAGACTTGTTAAATCTGTCTTACAGTGGCAGATAAGAAGGAACTTATTACACCCACACTTAGTCTGTCAGCTGTTGTCCCATACTCCTACTGAGGGAGAATTTATACCTTAGCTTTGTAAGCACCATGATGCAGCACACATTTGAGAGATGTGGCTATAGGCCAATGCTTTTTAGCATCATGTGAATTAACAGTGGCAGTGTAGATAATTCTGAAGCAGAGTCATTAGCATCTCCCCTTTGCAGCAAGCAAAGATAAGCTGATTTTCTGTTCTGTGTATGAAACGTTAACCTCAGAGTGAAAGCATGTAACTTTCCTTCTGTAAGTTATTTTCTTTGAGAAGTATTCCTAGTTGTGACTAAATAATGACAGTTGGCTATGCCCAAAAATGGAAAACTGCATATTGTCTGGCTACTCTTGCTTTGTTAGCATAATGCATCTCAAACTGAGACCGTACCTCCTGAAGAAACAATAATAACTTTATACTCCAGATAGAGACACAAGCTAAAGCCTTTACTTTTTAAGAAATGAAACATTCAGAATGTCACACACTTTCAAATACGTAATTCTATTCCCCAAAAGCCAGAGTGGGTGCATTTGCAGCATACCTTTCCCCAGATCTGAAGTGCATGTACCATTTGAGTTTAAAATATTACACATGGGGAAGGAAAAGTTCTTGTGTGATGATAATCTCTCATGATTTAAAGTTTTCCTTATTTGAACGCAGTACAAGTGTAAAGTCCATCCACATGTTTGGGTTGCAGAGCACTTCTTGCCATGGGAGCACTGAATGAGAAACAAGGTCTGTAGAGCCAAACAGTTCCTCTGCAAGAAAGCAAAAGGGAAGGTCAGAGTTGCTTTTCACTCAGCCTTACCCAACTTCTGTCCCAAAGGACTGGTTAACAAAATAACCTGTTCACCCACTTCTACAGTAATTTCAGCTGCTCTGTAGCTCCTAAGGCATTACTTGCAATAAATTGTATTTATACTTTTGAAGTATAAATGCAACGTAAGCAAGGTTGAAGTCTGCTAGGTCATTAGTTCCTGTGTCTCCTTTTGATGAGAAATCATTTAAAATTAGCCAATTCATAAAAAAACAGGTAAAGGAATACATCTTTAAAAATACAGAGAGCTCTATGTGAGTTAGAGCCAGACCATTTCTGTGCTTGTCTTAGCATGGCTCTGACCCCAAAAGTCACCCTGTTAACAAATGGCTTTCCTGAAAATTTCCACTGACAACCTTGAGCTTCCCCACAGACCTGAGCTAAAGCACATATATCAGTTCTTGCAGGATCTGAGCCCAAGACTGCAAGTTGCTTATGACAGAGGTTGGGACTGTATGAATAGACACACGATAGCAGGTAATAAATAGCATAGTATAATTATTGTTGTTCAGGATGTAAACTAAAAGACCTTTTTCCCCAAATTACCTTCAACTTTTAGTGGTAAAGAACTTACTTGGACCAAGCTTGGCTCCTCCTAGGAATTGATCAGTTGAGCTGAAAGTTGACTTGTCCCAGACAGTCAAGTGTAGACATGATTGCTGTAGTTGAGCTGGGGTCACATCAAAGACAAACAAGTGTTTCCACTGAGGACAGGCTTCTTTCTTCAGGACAGGAGATTTTTGCCTTATCTCTGCTTGGTCTGGAAGGATAAGACAACTTTCCCCAAAAAATAAAGAGTTCAGCAAGGTTACTGATTTCTCAACAAGAAAACAGAGCATTTGCAGTAATCAACTAAGGCCCTTTGTTTTACCTTAAACAGCAAAAAATTCAGCTTAAGTGCAAGATAGAACATGGTGCTAGTGTGTTTATTTTAGGACTTGCACCTTTTCCTGCTTGACTTTAATGTGGTTGCAAGTAGGCTCTTCTGGTCTGCTTTTACTTTGCAGTCACTGACTGCTGAAGGAGTCTTTACTCCACGTGCTGTTACTCAGTACTGCCTAAAACCTGTCTTGCAGTAGCTAAAATGCTCACCCATTTCACCAAAGATAGGTGCCACAGCAGGTGAAATAGTGTTATGAGATGTAGGTTTACCCCAGTATCATACTTCTAATGGCATCTGAGGCCTGACAACAGGAAAGTAAAACGATCCCACATATAAGCTACTCAGCACACTGAAGAAAAATTCAGTTCCTTCTCTTTCAAAACATCTAGAATGAAGAGGATAAAAGTTTTCAATGTATCCTAAGCTTTACTTAATTCTGCAAAACTTGGAACTAGGAATGACAATATCGTATGTTTGCACTTTTTTTTGCCTCTCCTAATATCTAAAAGCACATACTTAAACTAGTGAACTCTAAATTTAAATGACATCATTAAATTCTAAATTTCAAAACCAAGAGGGCAGGTGAGACCTGTCACCACTCTGCAAATTGCTGCTGTTCTGCAGACAATCAAACAAAACCATTACAAGAAAGTCTGACTAAGACTGTAGACAATGGCACTTTCACATGTCAGCCTGCTGATGAAAATATGTCAGTGCATACATTTGCACAGAACACATGTGACATTTCCTATTTGTAGTGTTAGGTCTCATACGTACCCTTTAACAAAGGAGTTCAACATTCCAGCAGATCTCAACGTGGGCAAGTTCTTAGCCCCAAATATCATAACCTGAAGCTGGCAGTTGGGAACACCTTGGTCTTTATTTCCTGAAAAAGGAACATTTATCACATGAAATGGCCAGTCAGTTCAGCTCACAGGTTAAGATGCTGCTATAAGTAGGGGAATGCCTAAGTGGTACTACTGAGATAAGGAGTCATAAGGCTGTACTAGGAATATTTGAAAGATTTTAACATATTTGTACAGTGTATGATTCACACCAAAAAAACTCAAGCAATGAGTAGCAGGCTACTTCGTGATTCCTGTTCCAAAGACAAAGCTTTCTGCTGTGTTTGTGAAATGTAAACACAGGACAGTACCCACAGAAGCATTTCTCTGGAACAGTCAGAAGCAGGAGAAACAGCCAAACCCATGGTGTGATACTGTTCCTCTCACAGCTCTGGATACAGAGCAGAGACCCAATACACAGGGCTGCATAGGGAGGAAGAATTGAAGAAAGCAAGCTGGTAACTTTGGGATCATTTGGAAAACAAAAGGGAACAAAAATAACCAAACAGCTAATTAGAGCTTCCTATTGGTCTCTACCTATTGCTATGGTCCTGACACAGAGAGTATTATTAGAGCTCTGAACCCTTATACACTTCACTGTGATCTAGGGAGGTAAGGAAAATGAAGTTTTTCCTATCCCTCCCACTCAAAGTACTTATTTCATTCCACCAGCAGATGCTTGCTCTGACATACTACAGCAATATTTAATGTACTTTACAACTTTTTGTCACCAAACACTGAACCCTGACTACACATTTTGAACCTATCACCCCTCCAAGTGAAACAATCTCTCTAAAATGAGACCACTGGAAAAAGCCAAGGATGCTGCTCTGGTACTCTTGCAGACACTACCCTTACACTTTTTCCCTAAATTGGTAGTCTCTACCTTGGACAATAAAACTGCTGCTTCACCACCAGAATAACCTCTAGTATTAACACTGTGACAGGCACAAGTTTGCAAAACAGCTGGATGCATCATACAACTGCCATTATAATGTACAGCTTTTGTCTGCATTAAACAGAACAAATCTACAAAGCTGGCAAATGTTTCAGTTTTAAATAATGTAAAAACTGATACACCACAAAGCACCATTTGCTGTAGCTGCTAAAAATCCCATAGAGAAATATTACATGGATGCATTTCCAGTGTAAATGGTTCTGTGAATCCCTTGTCTAGAAAAGAATTGAGATCAGTGAAGGACTGGCAAAGACTTCTATGAATGCTGAAACATTTTATACCTTCAAACTGGAAATTTTTACTCTGGGCTGGTACCAAGAGTCTTGCAGACAAGAGGAGTTCACCACTGTACTGGGTAAGATCATCTTCAGGCTTGTCAAGCTTAAGAAAGGGACATACAGAAGTTTGAGTTACTGCAATCATTCTCTTCCACATCTTTCTCACAGCTTATTTGTGTTTGTGACACATCTTACTAATGGACTGGATTAACAACATTTTTCCCCTCAATTATCTTAGAAGGGTGATCTTTTTCATAGCCTTCACTACATCTTGCTCTTAAAATGCAATTAGGAACAAAAACTAAGGATCACCTTGGGTTTGAGTTGATACCAGTCAAACAGCTGCACTGAGTCCTCTTCAAAATTCCATGCTGCCAGTGGAATCACTACTTCCCCCAAAAACACCCTGTATTTGAGCGCTCCTGCATGCCACACAGAGATCTGAAGTTGCCGACTTCGCAGCTGGGAGTATTCAATCTTGTACTAGAAAGATAAACAGCATTTACAGAGCAATACACAGGATGAATGCAGGCCCATGCTCATGACCTGCTCACAGGAAGCCCAGGCACAGCAGGGCTGAAGGCAGCTATGAACCATGTTGTCTGCGGGTTCTTTGCAATCTGCATATTACCCCACTATTTAAATGCTAAATAGTGCTCATTCAAATATATATCAACATTCCAGGAATACCTTGACCTGCCTTGCTAAAGATTTTAATTATTAATTCAGAACTTTTCATTCTTGACCATTTTTGCGGGGTTAGGTGTTTTTTTCATTCGTTTGGTTTTTTGGTTTGTTTTTTGTTGGGGCCTGGGGTTTTTTTTTAATATTTCTGTTTACATTCCCAGCAGAATTTGTCTGCTCTGGAGGCCAGTTCAAGATTAAGACATCTAATGATGGTGCTAAAATTCCCATTCTGTTCAGTGGACATCTACTTAACACAGCAGAGGCAAGGAACTAACTCAGGTGATCACTGATTAAAGCCTTGATCCACTCCCCAAACATAGTTTAGAGCCCCTTGAGACATTGTTGGGTATCTAATATACCCACATGGTGTGTGTGTATCTAATATACCCACGCGAGACTGGCAAACATGATACCCAGCTCATAGGTGACCTGCGCTGAAAGCTGGAGGCAGTGGAGAGGCAAGGAAATCACTATCCATATTTAGGCTGTTGAATCAGAAGCTGGGTGTAGGCTCTGTGGCTAATCACCCTGAACCACCCTGGGCTCCAGTGGTTCCCAGGAGCACTTGCACAGCTCTCACACATGCAACTCCCTCTAAATGCAGGCGCCTTAACTTGCAGCTGAAACCCACCAAGCTGGATCTCAGTGGCATGATTTAGTTCACCTGCAGTAGTGATGTGCACTTTTGGCCATTTTGGCTACTGTGGATAAACTAATAATTAAACTAATTTTAAAGATTTTGAAGTAAACACCTTTTGAGTTTATGCAGCCAGCTCAGACCTGGTTCTCACTCTCCTTCTATCAGTTCTGCATGACTCTGGCATTGAAAAAGGGCTATAAAATTAGGACCAATGATTTTCAATTGTGGGCTCTTTTTTTCCCCCGAACTTAAACCTTATATACAGACTTCGGGCTGTGTGAGTATTACATACATTACAGAAATGCTTTTTTGTTGTTACCAAATTTTAACTATGGTCTTTTCAAACATCTTGCCCGTTTTGCTCCCTACTAATTCTTGATGTTCATACACACCTAGAGTTGGGGGTGCTACAGAAGCTTTTGTGTAGTTCATGAAGAAAAACTACCAGTTTGTCCCTCCATTAACTTTGTTTCGTAATCTCTTCCAAGACAATATGTTACTTATAGAATAAGAGGCTAAAACTCATCATCTTATGTTCTACTGCAGCTTGCCAAAGCACACACACACAAGAAATTGGTTTGTAGTGACCTGAGTACAAAACTGGAGCTGGGAACAACCAAACTAACCCAGCCTCTCCCAACTGACAGTACTCAGCTTCATATTTCATTAAGTGTCTGTGAAGGAGGAAAAGCAGCTCCTATTTCCTACACACAGTTCTTGCAATAATGAAAGTAGTAATACCGCAAGACAATGAGGAATTTAAATCATAACTACTGTTCTCTGGTGGGATTATTAATGTTTGAAATTAGACACTTCAAAGAAATGGCCTGGCATCAGTTGCACAGGGAAAAGGAAGCAATGTTTTAGAGATGCCGAAAGTTAGCATTCAGCTAACTGCAGAGAGATACTCCCAGTGTCACTGAGCAAAGGGGTACCACTTGAAAGAGATACTTTTGTAAGATTCCAACTGTTCTGCAGTACACCTAGTTCCTGAATGTACAAAACCCATATCTACGGAAGACACTTTGCTTTTGCCACAAGGTAACTCAGAACAACACTGGTATTCATTAAAAGTGCTCTCTTGGACAAAGGCAGACTCTTCTAACAGTTTGCCACCTGCTGTTGCAACTCCAAAAGCATTTTCTCTTATTTGGACTGAAAAAACACAGTTTTTTAAATTATTATTGTCAGTGACTCCTAAATTTGCCCCATCAGGTAGATTCAGAACCTGCAGGATTGTACCACAGAAAAGCACACTTAGCAGCACACAGTTGCAAACTGTACCTTCAAAGTCTCATCGAACTCTGGGTCCGCTGTGCTCTTTTTGACAGCTGTCTTTCGCTTACTCCGAGGAGATTTATCAGGAAGTAAATAAACCTTAACATACCTTTGAGAGAAAGATATGTTGAAAGTGATTAGAAGGGGCAGGGAGAAAACAATTAGAGGAGTTTTTCTTATTTCTTAATCGATTTTATTGACTTTGTAAGTTTCCACCAACAAAATGTGATTTATATCTATTAGCAGGTGTATCTACATCTAAATATCTATAGCAGATAGACTATAAGGAACCCCGTGTATCATTTAACTAATGGGTTTCAATTCCATTCCAACATTTTCTGTAACTCAGAAAGGATTAGGATCATACTCTTGGCCTCTGATAAAATAGCCCCTAAAGAAGTCACCTTGCCTGTTGTAGTGACAGTTTTATGATGAAAATAAACAGCATATTATGTGCTCATAGGAAAAAAAAAATAAACTCAATCAACCTTAGGATCACTGCTGCTTGTTCATAAAGAAAGTATCTTGTCTTCAAAACACCAGATACCAGGTAGCAAAAAAAAGGTATTATCACATAAATAATGCATAGTAATTCATTAGTCTTAAAAATGCTAATTGTTCTAACAGCCATTAGAATGAAAATGGGAGATTGTCTGAAGTGGTCAAAATTGCCCTAACATTGATTCAAGGAAAACCAGTAAGAAAAGTTTCTGTAAGCTGAGTTGGATGAAAATCCAGCACTAATGATTCCTACCCAAAAATTTCTCGTCTCTAGGTCAAGTGAGCACTAATACCTAAATATTCTCCTTACTTTCAGTTCAGTGAGCTATGATTGGGTAATTGGGTTATGGCTTCAAAACTAAAGAGTTTTAGCCATAGAGAGTGCTCACAGCTTGTCAAGGGAAAGGAGCGATTGTTTACTTAATACTAAATATTTTTAAACTGTATTTGTTGTGTATATTTCATGTATTATGATTTAAACCAATTCTAAAACAGCCTTTT